>OZ029914.1:39395423-39905423 GCA_964023275.1 Norana najaformis | reverse complement strand
GAGATCCTTCACCACCGGTGCCCATTTGAGTAATACAACCCATAGATCATATAGTAGGCCTACAATCCACAGTTTATGCTCAATACGTCGTGCACCAGTCGTTTTCGGAACTCATACCAAACAGAAATATTGCACGTCTTTCCTTCGTCTCTCTGCCATAGGTATATATCAGGCAACGTGTCTTCCTCTTCCCAAAAAATGCCGTCGACGTATTTCTGCCTCACGGACCTATTCGTCATACAATACAACTGCCAGTCCTCTAGTAAACATTTCTTGTACTTTCTGCCACATACCTCTTCATACACGATTTCTCCCGAGGCAAATCGAGCCGACGACTATGTTGCAACCAGTTGGTACAAAGTTTATTTACGAATAATATAATATAATAATAACTGGCAGGTAGAAGACTTAGAGACTTTAGCCGGTAAGCTTCTCTTTTTGTTGGTCGGGGTTGTAAAGAGTGAGTAACCACTCACTCATGACCCATACCACTGTCCTCACTATTGCAGCGAGAGGACCGTCATTCATTCAGAGCATTTAAATAGAGCCCTTCTAAAGCATCTACTCGAAAGCGATCCTTGAACGCCTAGACAGTTCTTTTGAATCGGTTTCAAACTGTTATTATTTCATCTAACTGCAGAGACTCCGGCTAAAACGCTTGTATGCCTCAATCTCTCTGTTTGTATGGCTCTGTCTCACACCCTCTATTTGGTCACGTTATACTGTAAATTCCCTTAACCTTCACTAAGACACACATAACCGTTGCATCTTCCTACTATGCCAAAGTTGTAACAGTGCTGATCTTCTCTCTAGATAAGATCATTTGATCAATTCAGCTCGTTTTCAGAAATGGAAATGAATAAATATTATGACTGTGCACACACATACATACATATATGCATACATACATGCATACATACATACATGCATACACACATATATGCATACGTACATACAAACATCATACAAACATGCATACACATACATGCATACAAACATGCATACATATATATACATATATATACATACATACATGCATGCATACATATATACATACATACATGCATACATACATACATATATACATACATACATGCATGCATGGATATATACATACATACACACCTAAATACATACTTACATACATAAGAGTTAATACTTCTAACTATTCATGAAAATTGGACGTCATCTGTCACGTACACCAGCAGTAAAGTCCCAGCGTTTTCCAGAATTTCTAATCTCATATCTACAGATCACTTCGTAATGACTGACGTTGAGTGCAATTAAGAACACTCGAACCATCCAGTCTCGTCAAGTAATTAGGCCAAAGATACAGTTCTGGTTTTTACTTGTTTTTATCTCTGTCCCGCATTTCTGTGGTATTTCCATGTCTACATATGTTTTATAGGCATATTAAAACGACTTTAAACAGGAATGTGAATCATAACCATATAAAGGTCATCACGAAATATCGGCTCGACCTTTGTCGCTTGTGGATAAACTGTTTTCCATCGTCCTAGTTCATTCTCGTGCCATTGATAGGGGTTAGCTTTCCGGCCTTGTATGCCTCTGTCTCACACCCTCTAATCAGTCACATTATGATGTAAATTACCAAAACACTCAGTCTGGCACAGATACTCGTTGTATCTTTCTACTATGCCAAACTTGTAACAGTGCTGATCATCTGTCCAGAAAATATCAATTCAGCTCGTTCTCAGAATTAGATGATGAATAAATATTATGGCTGTACACACATACATTGCATGCATACATACATACATACGTACATACACACGTATACACATACACACATACATAAATACTTACATTCTTACTTACATACATACAAATTAATACTTCTAATCTAAGTTCACGAATATTGGAAGTTATCAGCAGTGAAAACTAACAGTGAAAACCCAACTTTTTCCGCACCTAAGAACAATTCATAAATAAAAGTTTGTTACACAGTGTATTGGACGTTATCAGCAGTGAAAACTAGCAGTAAAATCTCAACGTTTTCCGGAGTTCCTTATTTCATTTTTACCAGTTAACCTCAGATGACTCACGTTCAGTGCAATTAAGAAAACTCGAACTATCCAGTCCCACGAAGTAATTAGGCCAAAAAGCTTAAACAGCTCTGGCTTTTAGCTGTTATTCATCGCTCCCCCCTCGTATTTTCTGTGGTCTGCTGACGTTTTATGGGCATATTAAAAACGCTCTAGACAGGAATGTGACTCATGACGCTATAAGAGTCATCACGAAATAACGGCTCTGTTTTCCACTGTTTTCTATCGTTGTAACGCCTACTCGTGCCATTGAAATGGATTAGCTTTCCGGCCCTACTCTTTCACCTCATATGACACCTATTACTATTCTACCCCACTGTAGCCGATTGGTTAGAGCGCTGGGCATGTAACACGAAGAGTAAGGGTTCGAGCCTCTCCTGACACGGTTAATGTGAAGGAAATTTGAACAAGCCATTGTTCAGCGCCATCGACTGATGCTTAGTCATTAGAAAGTAGCGCTTAATACATGCAGAAATAATACCCTTTATAGAATTCTATTAGGTATTGCCATCAACGGTTATAAATACGTTGAACTATCCGGGTTATTGTTTGAATTGCTTATTTGTATAAACCCTTTCGACTCTCCACATGTTAATTAGTTTCTTTGGAAATGATTAAGGTTAGTAGGAATGTCCAAAATTATACCGGGAAGGCAGCCAAATAATCTGCAGTCATCGTGAAAGAAGGCACTTTGGTAGTGAGTAGAAAAACAAAACCTCAGTCATCTTTTTTATGTCTGTACTAGCTTATGTTCTAATTTTCAGTTGTTATGTTCTTCTGATGTGCTGAATGTCATGGTCGTTATGTTTCCGAGTAGGATGAATTCTTAGAAAAAATACATTAGCCAGACAAACAGATTTTTAAATCGGCTTTTTGGAGTGAGTGAGCGAGTAAGTGAATGCGAATGAGTTAGTAAGTGAGTTAGTTGGTTAGTGAGTGAGTGAGTCAGTGAGTCAGACCTTGATCAGAAGCAGTCGACGGAACGCGTTGCTTTAAAATTCGGACAGTTCTCGAGTCTTATTTCTAAACGTTTTGAGCGTATCGTCAAAAAGCGACTAAGTAAGTAAGTAGTGCAATTGTTAACACACGTCATATATCCATCGGCTGAACAAGGATTCGTAGGCACATCTGTCTTCAAACTCTTTAATTCTCCCATTCCAGTCAGAATATCGCAAATTTAACCCCACTGCAATGGATCGTCTCTCTGTCGACACTGATATTATCTGCTCTATGGACAATGGCAGAGTAACTGCACTTGCTCTTGACCTATCTGCTGCAGACGATACTGTTTACCACCCTATCTTTTTCCATCGCCTTGAGAACTGGTTTGGGTAGCAGGTCTGGCCCTCAATTAGTTCTAGTCATATCTTATTAGTTCTCATCATATCTGCAGTCTATTATAACATCAATGTTGGCCCAGATACCACTCACCTTGGCGTCCCTCAGGGCTCTGCTCTCGATCCCTTGCTTTTCTCTTTCTATGCAACTCCATAAGAACTTTATTGAATCAAAGTGATCTCAAGCATCATCTTTATGCTGATGATACTCAGCTCTATATTTCCTTTGACAATTCTTCATCTTCCATCTCTCTTACTCTATTACCTGAGGTCTTTAGCCGAGTTTACTCTTGGATGGCAAATAATAGACTGCTGTTAAATCCATTCAAAGCTGAGTTCCTACTTTTAGGTACAAATTTAAATATCTGGATCACAGTCCACCTAGGTAACTCTGTCATACATCGCAACTGTTCGGCTAGTAATTTTGATGTTGTATTTAATTCTAACCTATCCTTCAGTGAACATATTAGCTCAACGTGTAGGGCAGCCCACTATCGCATTTGTGATATCCGAAGGATTAGACTTAACATTCTTTTTTCTGCTTGGTTTGTGTTGTAAATTCACTGGTCTCCAGACGTCTTGATTCCTAAAACTCGCTTTTTATCGGAATTTCAAAAGATAACTTGACGAAGCTTCGCAGAGATTGCAAGGGGTGATGTGTTGGTGAGTTCGTATGATGGGTCAAATAATATGTGTTGATACTTTGAAGTTTTGGTGATAGTTCTGACCAAGGTGTTTGGACGACGAAGCTTCAAAGGGTCCAAACACCTTGGTCAGAACTATCACCAAAACTTCAAAGTATCAACACATATTATTTGACCCATCATACGAACTCACCAACACATCACCCCTTGCAATCTCTGCGCGTGTCTTTCATAAAAGCATAAAACACGCACCTTCAGATTTCAAATTTAATGTAACAAAATAAGAAAACAAAGCCGTTCATATATTACTCAGAGGCATCTTTGTACATTTCTCGAATACTGTAGTAAATACAATAAATGTGCATTTTGTGCTTTAATAAATATGCTAAACGTTTCATAAGTTGTCCTTGTTAATGGTGAGCAGAGTTTCATTTAGCCAACTAAAACATAGTGAACGCCCAAGTATCACTCATGCAATAATAAAAACAAAAACAAACTGGAGTATAATGTAAACTATATACAGCAAACAGTAATGCCATTAAATAAGGATCAACATAATGCCAATAAAATACATGCATCCTCAGTTTATAAAAGTAGGTTCAAGTTTCATTCCAAATACAAATCTTACGAGTAAGAATCACAATGTTATGACACATGTGAAGGCAAGCTGTTTTATAAATTTAAGTAGGATGTACATTTTCATACATGAAATGGTTATAATGTCGTCTGAGCCATTAAGGATGTATATAAAATTTCAGGCTAGTAGTAGCAGAAACTTCGATGACCAGCATCAACAGATTTCTGTTTTATGGCAGTACAAAGAATGAAATAAAAGCGGTTTCTGAGGCCACATAAACAGATAGTATTCCCGCAACAGTGTCCTTACAAACGGGGCAGAGTTGTCGGGCCAAGGCACTTAACTGCTCATTTGTCTATGCACCCTCTAAACGAGCGCTTTACAGATATCCAGATAAATACTTATATACATGAGTTACTTTAAAAGTGTAGAATAGGCTACTCTCTTAAAGGATGTGTTGATCATAACTGTTTGATCCTTAGCTGGCAACAGAAAGCTGTCAATTCTTCGTAAACAGGCTTTGTTGTTTAATACTTTTGGTGAAGCTGTACAAAACTCCACATTGTGACTTGAAATGACAATCATTAGGAAGATGCTTTAAAGTTCTTAACAACCATTAACACATTCTTGGATCTCTCTAATCATGCATCTCTCTCACCATGCATCTCTCGGACCAGCGCTCTGCCCACGGCTCTACACATGCCTGCTAGTGTAGGAATGTGTCATGAATCGCTTCTGTACACATAATGTAGAAGTAACCCAACTTGTTTAATCAGCATTACAGTGCACGCTTTCTTTTTCTGCATTCCAGTTAAAGAAAACATGCTTCAATTAAATGACTAGACAAAATGAAGGGAGAATTCAGCTCTGTAAGAGCGGAGTATTTCTCTCTAGCAATTCGTGGATGTTTGAAGCACCGTTTTGTAAGATGTTGACTTGTTTCATTTCATTGTTCCTTTTGAGGGAACTAGTTGTTCCTACACAAACACACAAATTGATGGAAGACATTATAAAATGTTCATGGATTCCTCGCTCATCGCTCTTAGTTTGCTCTTGGTTACTACTCAAAATAATGTTTACTCGTTGTTCCCAGAAATAAGATCAGGTTAAATACAAGTGATACGAGTGTTGTTACAAAAAACTCATTCATGAGTTATGTCTCTGTTGATCAGCTAGATTTGCGACCCAAAAGTAATTAAAGTTTCATAAATTGAACTTTGATGTCTTAGGAACTTAACGGCGCTAGCGAGCATATCACCCAAAGCGCCATGACTAAACCCAACACTCTGTAATCGACTATTTTATATGCTTAAGAATAATTAAGTAGGTCTATTTCATAAGCACATTTTTATATACCTTGAGGCGTAGTTCCACTTAGATGTATCATTTCAGTGATGTTGTTCATCTGGCCATTCTCGACTACAGCATCTACGAAATGCAACATTAATTTCTTAGTGAACGCATTGTTCTAATATGCTTTCCTTAATAGTTCTTATAGAAACACGAGTAAATGCGTAGAAGTTGTCTTGATTTATGGATACAAGCAAATTAGAAAACATCTTGACAAAAACTAACAAGGAAGAAATAAGTTAACTGTAAAAATCAATTATTTGAATGAGTCATCCAAATACACATATTTAACTGTAGTTGCTATTGCCCTTCTTCAAAAGTTCAGAAGTGCATACACTTAAATACGACAGAGCATCGATGGTGCTGAGCAATTGTATGTAAAGGACTTGCTGAAGGTCCCTACACAATTTACCCCTCTTTGTGGTTCGAACCCATACTATCCGCGTTTCAAGCCGAGCTCCCTAATCAATCGGTTACAGTGGGAATTGAAATATCTCTCACCTTTCCTGGTGGATGTCCTCCCACGGCAGACGCACAACGACCTGGGAAACAGAATCGCAAACATGAATACTTAGATCAAGTTATTTGGAAAACCATAGCATCCTGTTACACTAATATTGCAGTGTTATAGAGTTCAGTTGTGGCACTGAACCTCTGTGTGTGTGTGTGTTTATGTATAGGCCATCGCAGTTGTAGACATGCATTATGCGTTCCTAGGACGTTTGAACTGCCATAGTCTAGTTATAGATATAGAACATTTCGGTGATTGATTCATTATAGTTTAGTTTATATAGAACATCCAGCTGCTTTCAGTTGTGCAGGCATTAATGTATTGATGCATGAAAAAGGACTCTAGCTATCTCAGTTGCAGTATAGATGACATAGGAGTAGAATTATTTAGCTTAGTTTAATTTCATGTATAATGTTGTATTCTGTTGTGAACACACCTATGAATAGTAGTTTAACTATGGCCAGTGATTAATTTGTTAATTTTATGCTAATTTTGAGACCCCAAACCCTAAACGGCTGAGTGAATCGTTCCCTCTCACACCACTGACGCGCACCGGCATAGCTGTATCATCTTTTACTGCTGCTATTTTATTGCATTCTCTTACTTTCGTCATAGTCTTCTCCAGTCATACTTCATGTCATTCTGCTCTGATAACTTGGAACTAGAATCAACATGCACCCTAAAGTCTTTCAAAATTTTTTTTATAGAAGAATCTCAAAATTCTTCACCTTGCTTAATCACTGGCCATCATTTTCACTCTCGCTTAAAACATGAGTCATTCTTCAGAGGAGCTTGATCGCCTGCTGGGTTAACTCTCTAGATTTTGGTCAAAAGTCGCTGCAGCATAGGCTAACACAAAACGACTAGCTAAGATCGCTGACGTTCTCTTTACTTTACCAAGACTTGCTTACTTATCTACTACAACCTCACGAACAAAGTTAAAAACTGAACGATTGCCTTAACCGATAGCGAGTATATGATATTATGATTCACGGCTAATCCGTCTTTTTATCAATTTATCTTTAGTTTAATCTTATTCAGATTCTCTTTGCTATTCAAGAGAAATGTTATTTCTCTGTCTTCTGTTGCATGTAACAAATTTACATTTCGTGTAATAAGAAAAGCAAACAAGTTAAAAGAAGTACCTTCGGAACACTACCAGAAAAATGATCACAATCAGAATCACAATAACAAGGATGGAAATGGGAATGTAGATCCCTGGAGAAATTACTCCTGGTAATGAAATCAATGCTTCTGGCGTCTTTGTCATTACTCCTGGCGTCGAAGTCCTTGAAGTCACTTGTTCTAAAGAAAAAACTCAAAATATTACTTTATTGTTATGCTACCTAAAATGCCTTAAACAGTCTTTATGCTAAAATATTAATCTATGGATCACTTTCGATTAAATGCCATTTTTCTAGAACTCTTGTAAAAGTACATAAAAATGCTATATGACCACACACTATTCGATGTTTCAGGTTGTAAGTATATGGCTATGTATCGGAAAAATATTCTAAAGTGACCAAAAATAACAATACATATTATATCTATCCCAATGAAACACATTTCACAAATCAAATAGTTCCGATGCAAAGCCGGCTTGGAACAGTTTGTAATATAATAGAACTGAGCGCAGTCAACAAAGAATATCCATATTGTAAGAATGCCGGCATCTTTAAGAACACGTAAAGAATCAACATTTTGTCGGGGTTTTCATAAACTATGGACGCAATTTATTTTAATTTTATTACTGTAATATCAACGTTTTAGAGCACCTGACATGAAAAATATAATTAGCATTCATCAGCACACTTACTGTTGTAGTCGTGACAGTTGTAGCTGAGTATCTTAATAACATGGGTACATGGAGTTTCATGGACACTGCATGTAGCTTCGCAGGTGTAATTTCCATTCGGTTTGCCAGTCAAATCCATGGAGGAACTGTTTGTGACTTTAGTGCCATCTTCAGCCAACCACGAATACTTGCATTGAGGACTATTTCCATCAAAGCAGTCTATAGTTTTAAGGTCACATCCTCCATGCGACAGGCTTGTTGCAGTAACTAACAGTTGCAACAGAGAAAAACGAACAATTTACCGGTTTAATAAAGATCGCTTGCTTACTTATTTCTAAATGAATGAAATTACAAGCATGTTTAGGCTTTGGAAATCAAATAGGTTTAATATTGTATTCGACAATAAGAGGGCTTTTAACAAAGACCAACTAGCTTAAGGGGGCTTCATTCCTAATATAAACTTCCACAATTAAGTAGCGCATACTTGGTAATGATAGAAACGAAATGCCACAATTAAAACAGGTTTTACTGCCAGTGTTAATATTAAAATTATGGGTAACACATTACACACAATTTAGAGAGTTTGCTCTACGGTGGAACTGAATTCCCTTTTAAAAGTGAACTCTCTTCTATGAACTCTCTGAAGCGAACTAATTATTGGTCCCCTATATATCACTTCCGAAATGTTCTGGTTGATATTAGACCCAGGTTCTTAAATGACCTATTCTGGATTTAATAAGTCAGTTCAAATAGTTAAAAATTACAGAGAAAGCTATCAAGAAACTTTCAAGATCTTAGATCCGGAAAACTACGCACCAAGATTGAAATTAAAAGATAAGGCACATAAATATTCTACGTGAATTTTCTGGATATTCAAAGGGTCACCGAAAATACAGAAATGCTTGTTGGACATAATTTATGCCAGGCGTAAAGCATAAACAATTGTGAAAATTACATAAGCAGATAAACGTTGGTATTACGCTTTCTACTGGCCTAGTTAGCTACATCGGTAAATGCGTACGCCAAGGAGCCTCTGTGCGTGAGTATCCCCGGTTCGCATACCGGTCATGGCTTATTTCAGAGATCTAGTACAGTTCGTGACTGGGACCTTCAATGGCGTGCCATCCATTCAAACGAGCAGCGGTAGTTGAGGATCTCACCCAATCAATTCATTGCCAAATAAGCAGGGTCGAGGTCATACGGTCGCTTCATAAAACCTATACCCTATATTTACATGAGACCTGCATTATAGTGCTTTGTGTTTGCCAATATATAGCGCCTTGTAAAGAAAAAAACTACGCGGGGATGCTAAATACCATTCACTTATGCTGCATAAAGAAATATAAATTAGATATTAGAGGAAATGAAACAGAAGTCAAGAGAATTTAGTACTCACGCGTTGCATTCACAGTTGGCGACCAGATAAAACGCGAGGTAATCGTCGAGGTGAGGTATTTGACGTGACAGGTGTACATAAATGTTTCAAGTTGATTTTTTCTCAGTTGAATGGACGATTTAATGACTCCATGCGTATCATTTATGGTCTTTGAAGTTATCGTGCTTTCTCCATCTCTCCACTCTAAGACAGGAGCCAGATTTCCTCGATATCTTATATCACAAGAAATCGCTAGTGATTCTTGACCACAGTTACTGTGAATGTCATCTGATGGTGAAGTCACTGTGCAAAACTCCTTGGAGGGATATTTTTCTAAACAACAAAGACTTTTACATAAAGCTTCATATTATAAAAACAATAATACTAACAATATGGATTTCGTTTGCTTGTTACACTGCAAATAAAAAAGTGCAGCTAAACGTTAAGTACAGCTAAACGTTAACATCATGCCTGTGCAGATTTTAATAGGCCTAGGTCTAAATCTTACAAACAAGAAAATGTTACTAAACGTATATTCCACGTCAGGTGTTATTCATGTTGCAATCAGTAATAATGATCTGATAAAGTACTGTATTGTGCTGCATGATAACCAAGCAGTAAGCATGTGATTCCATTATGCAGTAATTAGCAGTAAATCTGTTACACACATGATTCTAGAGCTGTTTGTATTAATGAACTGCAATTTATAGTAATGTAACAGTTAGGCTATATGAAATCACATGGATAAAATTTTATAACGTCCAATAACACTGACTAAATAAAGAGTAGAACTATAAAATCGGATAAAAGAGAAACGATGTTATTAGACTACTCACCAAAGACAATTAACTCTGCTTGATGTTGTGACTGTCCGTCGTCGCAAGTATAGGTACCAGCATCACGAAGTTCCACACGTTCTATGATTAGGTCGTAGTGCTTAGTTGTTTTATTTGGAATCACACGATATCTGCCATTGTATGGTCCCGGAATGAATCCCCGATAATACACGGGCTCAAATGAAGTGGCGTTTTTATTCTCTTTGTAGCGCCATTCGACTGGTTTAGCGGAGGTGGTGACGTCTGTTCGACATTTCAACACGACCCGATCCTGTCCAACCACAGCTTCTGTGTCTTCTGGTACTTGCAGCAGTTCGCCTTGAACTGAAAATGAATTTTAAAGCTGAATTTAAAGTTTTATATTCGCATTATGTATGACTATTAAAACAGCATCTAATAACTATAACTATGTTATAGTAGAAAGAGTTTATAAAAATCCTATTAAAATCGCTTTGGAGAGGTTTTGCTGCTTACCACTATCCTGAAAATGCGATAATTAAAAGTTCAGACCCCAACACAGATGTATGGATGATGGCTAATCGGGCCTTGACTAGCAACACACGTATGGCGTCACTGAAAGCCATTAAAACTAAAGAAAGACATTACGATGCGCAGCGTAAGCCTACAGCAATTCAATTTTTATCATACGTATACTCAGCCAAGTTTACTTAAAAACACGCTTTTATTGTCTCATATGCGTTTAAATCCTAAGCCTTTAGTGCAACGCGTGTAGCCGCCTGCTCATACTTTTCCTCGAAACAACTATGGCGAAAATCACTACAGGCGTTCAAATTAAAATATCCAATTTCCTTTACCCATGCATAGCAACACAAAAAGATAGATGATTTTCACAAGCATAATGCAGGTCTCTACAGATCGTTGCCTTGATTCGTCTGCACAATACCGCGCGAAAACTTTCTCAGCGCAAATACGCCCGCAGATTCTTATATAGTCTTATGTTTTATATGATGCCACGAGGTGAAACAGCCCTGTCGAATAGTGGTTGGTAAAACAGATAAAACCGCTTATGGACGTTATTTCCAGTTATTTTTACCACAGAATTTACACGACATGGTTATGCCGGGTAATACCATGGTTCTCGATCACTGCCTAGACAGGCGCCGATAGCAGTGCGGCTGGCGTACGATGAATGAAAATAGTCAAGTTCTGATTATCCATCGTCCAATTCTAAGCATGTCAGATGTTCGTGCAGGTTCAAACTGTTTTGCTTTTCCCAAAGGAAACGTGTTGTTCTAATTAACGATAACCATTCATAACCAAGGATGAATAAACGATGCAATAATTTTGTTTATTGTCTCCTCATGGAAAGCCTATTTTTGCGGCGCGGTGGTCTATCGGTAACGCGTTTGGTCAATGATCATGCGGTTGCGAGTTCGACTCCGTGTAACGACCCTGAGCAAGTTCTTTGGGCAGACCGTGCCTCTGTTACCAAGCAGTATAATTTAGTAGCGGCGTAAGCTGGGAAATAAACGGCAAGTCCTGCGATGCACTGGTCCATGTGTCCTGGACTTTGGGATTCGTTTATTCTCTGCTCAAAGCCCAAGAAAAGCAGAAGAGCTCCTTCCGTAGGCGTCATTTGGCAGATATGGGATATTTTGCTTGGAAAGCGGATGGCGTTACTGCAATCAAGATCCTCCTCGTAGGGCATTCCTCAGTAGTAGATTCGACCTCCAGATTACATCGTGAAGATGCCGGTTGGAATACCGATAGTGGATGTATTTCAGGGATCTTTATCTCAGGCTAGCACGATCCGTACACAGGGACCTTAAATGGCGTGACACCCACTTAGACGGGCAGCGGTGGTGAAGGATCTCACCCGATAAATTCATTGAAGAATGAGCAGGGGTCGAAGCCATACGGTCGCTGTATAAAAGCGTGTATATTTTTGAGGGAGCTCGATCCACATTTCTCAATGGAGTTACGACTCGGACACACCGTGATTTCTTCTGCACCGAAAGAATCTTCCACTGAAAATTCGAACTATTCCGCCATAGTTGACACAGGAAATATTCTCAGTTTATCAGTATCACATTTGTAGATAGTGTTGTTTATATAGCGTCTTTAGAACATCTTAAAGGCGCTCTTGAGAGGTCCCTGAAAGGTGCTATATAAATGTTTAGATGCACACGCATTCAGAAATAGGGTTGCTTTGATTTTATAGGCTATTCGTCTATATTGCGAAGCTTTTAGCGCAAATGAAAAGTTACTTTCAGCAATTCACTGTAGATAGACCCGGCAATTCTTCAGTGAGAGAGAGACAGGCAGACAGACATACAGACAGAGACAGAGACAGAGAATGCAGAGCGCATCTTTTGCAAATATTTTTTATACTAAAATTTTAAAGGGTTTTATGCGCGTAACCGACACAATATGGGGAATTGTCATGAATGAGAGAGCAAAACCAGTGGCCGTGATTATGACATAGAGTTGACTTCTGACGGCAGGGTTGAATATGTCAAAGATACCTGTTACTCAGGCCCTGCCGACAATATTCTCTCTCTCGCTTTCTCTCTCGCTTTCTCTCTCTCTCTCTCTCTCTCTCTCTCTGTATGTAAGTATGCATGCATGTATGTATGTCTACCTACCTACCTACCTATATATCTATCTATCTATTTATCTATCTATCTATCTATCTATATATATATCTATCTATCTGTCTGTCTGTCTATCTCTTCATCCATCCATCCATCCTTCTGTCTGTCTATCTATCCATTCATCCATCTGCGTCTTCGTCCATACTGTTTATATACTGGCAATTGAGAGTCTGACCTACATGACTGAAATATTCAGTCCAATGGTCCGGTTTTGACATCTAACCAGAACATTCGTTCCAACGTCAAACTTATATCAACCAAACGATTTGAGAGACTGTTCTCGTACTGACTTCTGATCTGCTCCAACCAGATCTTAAAGCTATGCAATATTTATACTGGAGTATCGAGAGAAAGATATTTAATGACATAAGGATAATTAAAGATAAGCATAATTGCGCCATGCTATGAACATGATTAATGAGTGGGGTTTCCGGCAGAGGGATAAAAATCACCAGCCCCAATTTCTATATCAAAGCTGCAAGTTGATTTTTGCTCTACTGGTGTCGATCCCCCAACCGACAGCTAATCCAACCCTGCGTGAAAAGACGGCAGACGTGTAGCCGTTAGTTTTTACGTACAATCAAGCGAACAAGGATTGTACCAAGAGGACTGGTAATAAGGGTGAACAGAAAGATCCGAATACATGGCCTTATGGTGCGCCGTAGCTCAGATCGGTAAGAGTGAAAGCGTTGGATTTTCCTCGTTCAGCGGGATTTATTATGACCGAAGACTGCAAGTCGTAGTGGAACATTATACAGTATTTCGTGTTTTAGGCCATGTGAAGTATATGCGGAACATTTAGATAGACTATATAGAAAGAGATAAACAGGAATATATAGTGCAACTGATACTGGAAACAATTAACAACAGCATTTATACAACGGCACATACAATGCCATTTACGTCCCTATGTAGACTTCTATATGCTAGCGCCATTACACGGACTTACACCTGTGAATGATAGCCAAATCGCACGACTCTGAAAGTCTCTAGCGGTTTTATAGGCGTTGTATGTTGGACGTATTGGAATCTAAGAGGATGACAATGCGAACTGAGGGAGTCGAATTATATGCTGGTCTGTCGCTTCTTTACTCTTTGCTCTGTTAGTCATTAAACCTCAAAACACTTTTGCAAAAACTATGTTCTTAAAAACCCTGCATTGTCTGAATGTCGCTTAGCACACTCATGGGAAAATGACGGGGCGTATCTCTAAATGCAACGCTCGTCTTCTAAAGCTTCTCACATAACGCCATTTACCCACCGTCCAACCAGTCAGACTTCGTCGTTCTTCCTGGCTTTCTCTCCCTCCAGACACTTCCTCTTTCAGATTCTGCAAACGTCCTATGCTGCAACAGTGGTTAACTCGGTGAAAACCAGCGTTGTGTAGTGTATCCTTAAAATTTCATGTTTGTTTTGCGGTGCTGATATCTGAATTTCCGATGCAATCAGGGAATCCTGACAACTCGTGTCCAATCAATTTATTTGCCTAGCCATTGTTCCTGGGATGTTTACCATTTAAAGTCAGATGAAGTGTTGAACAGATCTATGCTGTGTTCATTTACGGCGTAAGAGTAATCACGCCATATAAGGGCTGGGCCAGTTTGTCGTTTTCCAATCACGTTCCTTAGTTCCTGTGGTGTTTCCTTGTTTGATCACGACTATGACCCTAAACGGTATAAAAACCGTCGCTATATCCTGGCCTCTTTATCATCTGCTTGTCCTCAGTTTGTGGAAAAATTCATTTCATAAACTCACTGGTTAGCCAATTTGCTTCTGGAGATCTACATATATGATATTCGAGTTTCACTCAGTCCGATCACTTTCTAATCTTTTCACAATTAGAGTAGCCAGTCATTGGCCAGCATCTCTTGTTAGCTGCATATTATTTTATTATATCATTTTTTAATTAATTTTTTCTGGAAGATGGTATTGTCAAGTTATTATTCGGTATAAAAGTATAATGTCTTCCTTCCGACGTGGACAATGCGGAAGGAAGACATTAAAAGACTAGAGGCCTTCGAGATGTGGATTTGGCGTAAAATGGAGAGAGTCAGCTGGAGGGAGCGAAGAACCAATGAAGAAATATTGCAGCTGGTAGAGGAAAAAAGATCCTTGATAGGCACTATACGCGGACGACAGAGAAAATGGATCGGCCACATCCTGAGAGGGGACACCCTATTAAAAGACATCATCGAAGGAAGAATGGAGGGAAAAAGAACACGTGGAAGACCAAGAGCAATGCTACTGGACTGGATGATGACAGAGGAGGGATACAGTGGACTGAAGAGAGAGGCACAGAACAGAGAAAGATGGCGTCATTGGACATACGAACCTGCCGAGGGGCAGAGAACATAAAGAAGAAGATAAAAGGCTGTCAAATTCGGATTAACTGATAGAGTGCGAATGAACTAGGTTTTCCTGTCTACAAAAAGCTAACAGCCGGTTAAATGCTGGCCTATTGGTCCAAGTTTAGGCCTGTAATAACAAGCCAGGCTTTATAAATAATGTTTGGGTTCATATACGAAACAGGGAAGCTAAGTAAAGAACGAGAAAATATATCATAGCCGAAACATCAGTCATCGTGATGAGTTTTAATTATTTGAATTATGAATAAAACCGTATTTTCGGTGATGTTGATGTTCATTTTGCTATGGGTATTCTTCAGGGACAAGGGTGAGTTATGAAAATACCAAAAAGGTTAATGTCCTGTTAGGAAATTTTCTTGTGTTTTACCTTCAATGCTTGTCATGACATAACACATAATCATATAACCTGGATGTTCTCTACGTAGCAGCTGTTAGCTGGTGTTTGTAGAGACAGAGATGTCCTTCTAAACTTCTTCTGCATAACGTTCTTGCCTATAAATTAATGAGGTCACAGTATTTATTACAATTACAATTACAATCTAGTTCAATATTTTATCATTGCTACAAAAATGCAGCTAAAAAGTAAAAATGCAGACGAAAATCTTACAGCAGAGTTAGTTACAGAAGTGGTTATAAAAGTAACTAAATACTTATTCTAATGCTTGAGGGATCCTTCCCATCTGATTTTGCTCATGCCATAGTTCCTCCTCTGTTAAAGAAACCTTCTC
Source organism: Norana najaformis (assembly GCA_964023275.1). Classification (NCBI taxonomy): domain Eukaryota; kingdom Metazoa; phylum Annelida; class Clitellata; order Crassiclitellata; family Hormogastridae; genus Norana; species Norana najaformis. Next base: position 39,889,223 of record OZ029914.1, on the reverse strand, counting down.
TCGATTCAGTTGACTTGTCCAATTACAGATCGGTCTCAACTTTAAATTTTATATCTATAATTCTTGAACGGATAGTTTTGAATCGTTTGCAAGCTCACCTGTCTTCCAATCCACTAATGTCTCCATTTCAATCTGCATACCCCAAGTTTCTTTCAACTGAATCTGCCCTGTTTGCTGTTCATAACGACATCGAGTGCTCCATGGATAAGAGTAAAGTGACAGCACTTGTTCTCCTTGATTTGTCTGCTGCCTTTGATATTATCGATCATTCTCTCCTTTTGTATCGTCTCTAGCACAGGCTTGGGGTTTCTGGTCTCGCCCTACATTGGTTTTTCTTTGTACTTTGGTACTTATATCAGCTCTCGCACTCATTTCCTATAATTAGATGGACATTATTTAGGTAGTGTCTCGTTGACTTGTGGTGTTCTGCAGGGTTCTGTACTTGGTCCTCTCTTGTTTACATTATATAGCACACCTTTAGGGTACACTGCTAGACAGTCATTCACAAGGCATCAACCGACGGCGCACCAAAGCCAAGCCACAATCAGGTCATTATCCAGAAGGTAAGACAGCGAGGCAGCCTACGGTGGATAAGCAATTTGAAACATGTAAGTTTTTGGTTGAGATCGAAATGACAGAAGCGATTGAACAGAACGAACAAACACAGGGAGAGAGTTCCAGAATTTAAGTCCAGCAACCGAAAAAGCACATTTACCAAGAACAGTTCTAGCCCAAGGTATGACCACAGAAAGATGATACCCAAGTCTACATTTCATTCTTGTCACTCGTCTGTGCTGCTGTTGTCTGATGCCTTTGAGGAGATGTAGTATTGGATGGCGGTTAATAAACTCCTCCATAACCCGCCAAAGACTGAATTTCTAGTACTTGGCACTCCACAGCAACTTAGGAAGTTAGAATGGCTTAAATCCTGAAAACTGGGGAGGGACTCACTCATTGGGCTGACCGATGATGTTCTTGACTTGGGCGTTATTTCTGATTCTACAATGTCTCTCACAAACTATGTAAATAGTATTTGTAAGGCTCGTGAAATACGCAGAATTAGACGTCATGTCCCCATGTCTTCTAAAATATCCTTAGCTAATGCATTGGTCTTGGTCTCTAGTCACCTTGACTACTGTAATTCAATTCTTGGTATCACAAAGTCAAATAACTCCAAAGAGCTCAGAACGCTTTGGCTAGTGCCATAACAAATACTTCAAAATATGAGCATATAACCCCTGCGCTTAAATGTTTACATTGGCTTCCTATCCAACAAAGGATTTCTTTCAAACTGGGGCTTACAGTTTGCAAAACATTTTACTCTGGCCAACTACAATACTTAAAATCTGTCCTTATTCCCCAAAGTTACCATTATCAGGCAAGGTCATCTGACTGGATTTCTCTGATCATACCTTGGGCTAGAACTGTTCTGGGTAAAGGAGCATTTTCGGTTGCTGGACCTAAATTTGGGAACGCTCTCTCTGTGTCTGTTCGTTCTGCTCGGCTGCTTCTGTCATTTTGATCTCAACTTAAAACTTATCTGTTTCAAATTGCTTATCCACCGTAGGCTGCCTCTCTGTCTTGTGGACTGACCTTCTGGATATTGGCCTGATTGTGGCTTGGCTTTGGTGCACCATCGGTTGATGGCTTGTGCATTAGACACCGGCGCATTAGAAGTTGCTACTTATTATTAATGCTAGTTGTTAACTGCTACTTAGAATACTGCAAAAGTTAATAAAAGTAGTGAAGACTACTTTTAAGGTAGTTAGTCCACATCAAAGAATCACGAAACATCTGCTATAGATCTTTGTTTTAGAGGCCTGCTAACTATATTTAATAAAACGTTAAGCTCACTGTTTAGAAACCGCTTTTATTTACTTATAACAGCTATAATACTTTAAAATATAATCAACTGATTTTATGAAAAGAACTTAAGACCGGTTTTAATAGTTTGCTGCCTTCATTTGAAATGTTTAAATGAGGTGTGCGTTTTTATCGCTTATTGGTAGATTTTTGTATAGAATTTCATTCCATTTATTTCATAAGATGTTTTCGGATGTCAAGTAAAAGTGTCTGCATGTTCATTAAGCTAATTGGCACTTATGTCCTTTGGGAAAATTTTTTATATAGGCTATTCTAAAAAACTTAAAGTAAGTAGCGGTCATAGTTTTTCTTTCACTTCTATGTCATATAATCTCACAATCTATATTCTATTATTTAGCCGCTTCTGAAGCGCCGTACAATGTTAAAAATGAATTATAATATTACAAAAAACACAATTTCAGTTGCACTTCCTGAAGGCCTTACTAGTGCATATATGAAATGTCACTAATCATAATACTTTATCACGGGGCCCGCAACTAGGGGTGAGATGAGGCGGGCCCTGATCTGAAAAGGAAGGGGGCAGGTAATTCAGCATGGACTGGGAAACAGCCTCAGAGGGTCCAATTAAATTATCTCCGGGGACTCAATATTTTAATCTGCGCTTTTTGTTATATGGATTCAGCATCGGCTGCAATGTTGCATCGTCCGATGAATTTGGTTGTGCGAACTGGTGAGTCCATACAGATGTCCTGCCTGTGGGAAAATGGTTCGAATCCAATCGACTGGTATCATACACCGGTTGGAAGTTCAGACGAGCGGAAAATCAACGATGAAAATCAAATCGTCAATGCCATCTTCAACGGCTCCACTCTGAACGGCAGCATACCCGGACAGAATCTGACGATAATATCTGCGCAGAAGCTACACGCGGGTCTCTATACGTGTACAAGCATGGTAGAGGAAGAAGATGGCTTGATGGTAATTGAAAAAGCTGCAGCACATGTGGTCTTCCTTGGTAAGTGATGAATATGAGGTCACTAAACTTAGAAGTCTTACACATATGACTAGTAGCTTTTAAGTACAGACGTGTGATTGGCTTCGTAACCTCGTATCAGAAGGCCGAGAATGCTCACGTTTAAAAAAAATTGAAACTCCCTCTTGTACCTAACTCAGTAACTCATAGCAACTCTTAGTAACTCTCAGTAACTCCTAGTAACTCTTGCACTGACACGTGACGCTGTAACGCATCTTATGGAAATGACTGGCTACCTACGATGCTCTATTAATTTGCCGTACTAACATATCATCAGTTTATTTTCTGAAATTCTATATTATAGTGTCTGTTGACGCGTTGAAGATTCTAAATTATCTATTTAGCATCTATACATCGCCTTTATGACCGCGAATACTTGCTTCTTAGTAGAAATATGTAAAATTCTTTCTATACGCGGTTTCAGACCGCCTCTACCATAATCGTAGGTCATTGTACGTTAGACCATTGCAATTCGCTTTTCTTAAGCACAGAGTTTATCTAAGTCAAACGTCGCCGATCCATCGAGAGGGCCCTAGCACCCTAAGTCTCACTACATCACTACTTATTCTCAAATCGCTTAACTGTCAAAACTACATGGGCGAATTTGATATAAAATCCTTTCATTCACTTAAACTTCAAATTGGTACGATTACTCGCCATTTGGTACATTTTCTTATACACTTGTGCATCGATTATGTTCTCAGCGCATTGAATAGGTTGATATACCCAAAATGCCAATAGCCTCATACAAGTGTGTGGTTCGACCGGCCGCATTCAAATGATGGTGAACGCTGGCGCTATTTGCCGAATAATAGAAGATGGTTATTTGGTTTTGGTAAAAAATTGGACAAATGAAATAGACGCAATTGAATGGGATAAGGAGTGATTACGAGATGATTTGCGCCATAGCGGACATTTCGTCAAACTAGTGCGCAGATGGAGCCTATAATAATTCTATGCATCCTTACATAAGCGATTCAGATAATAGGTTAAATAATCTGTTTTTGCATAAGTCGCTTGATGTGCAATACGCTGTGTTTCAACAGATGCAAATCCCGTGTGCCAGATGAGAAGCAGTGTTGTCGAAAAAGAGAACGGTACATTCGAGTTGTGCTGTATGTTGAGCTACACTGGCTCACTGGTTCCAAAAATGAAATGGAGCGTGGCCAACAGCAACAACAAATTGAAGGAACGAGAGCTGAACGCGACGTCCGTTATTTCGCAAAACAACGCTATTTCAACGTTGAATACTTTTGCTGATTTTACTGTCCATGGATCGCGGTTTATTTGTGAAACAGTCTTCGAAATTCCACCAACAAAGATGAATCCCATAGTCGCTGAAAACACTCCTAACTATAGCTACACATGGGAGTCATCGTATGTACAAGTCATCTGTAAGTTCGGGTCAATTTTTGTTGGTTTGGCTGTAGATGTAATCATAATTATTAGCCAAATTGATTAGTCGTGTTAGCAATTAGTGTGGGCAGGTGGATGCGGGTAACCATCACGGATGTTATAAATGAGGAAATTGGACAATTGGTTTAGTAACTCTTATATTTATAACTCCATCATTCTTAATCAACTTCATAGACAATTAAAATGATAATTTAAGGTCACACAGATCTTGAGAGTAAACCTAAAAATTCATTAACTAACTTTGTAGATCAAGAGCTTATCTCAATAATGCCTTTTCGTTTGTCAACTTGCTGGAGACCTGGTTGCACTTTCTAATACAACATTTTAGACATAAGTTTTTAAAATGTGTAGGCATATATAAAAGAAAATTGTAGGCAATTGTTTGCTGACATATGTTAAGAGCAAGATAGCAGTCAGCTGCCGGAGGAGCAGATGGCTAGAACACGACGGTGATTAGGTTTTTAGCTGTGGATGACACTGGTTGAGAGAATTTGTGAGGTTCTAAAAGGCGCTGAATAAACGGTTATATGTAAACTTACACAAAAAATATGAGAGATTTGAAACAAGAAACCAAAAGAGCCGGAAAACAGTAAAAACAAGTAGCTGGGAGCTCAAACTGTCCAGTTTAAATTGACCTTTTTATGACACACACCCACGTACGTTTAGAAAACATGGAGGACATAAAGTGTTTTATGAAAATCCTGATCAGACATCTCTGTAGTAGGTAGTGTTTATAGCCTATTACTGAATAGGAAATGGTTGATGCAAATGAACACTGCATCCGAGTACTTTTGGGCCAGGACAAAATGAACACTTAATCACGCCTACAGTAGCTTAAGCATATAATTGAGAAAATTAGCTGAATATTCTACAAGCCAAACAGCTGCACCGAGCTCAACCAATCCCAATGCAATTATCTAACTTCCTTGTTTTCGGGGCTCTATCTTTGCCAGTCTGTCTTTTCTTCTGCCTGTCTGCTTACCTGTCAGTGTGCTTTTTGACAATATGTCTGCCCGTTTGTCTGTCTATCAGTCAGTGTGTCTGATAATCTGGTTGTCAGTCTGTGTGTCTGACTGTCTGATAGTGTGGTTGTCAGTCTGCTTGTCTGTCTATATGTTTGTGAATGAGTGAGCGAGTGAGTTTATTAAGAAAGAAAAACAGGAAGAGTAAAGGAAAATTTGGAATCCTCACAGCAATTAAAATAGGAGTCGTCATATTGGAGGAGCGATCGAATGTACACTGCTAAACGTAATGTTCAGACGGACCTCGGAATCTGAGGGTGAATCCGCCGGGCGACGTCTTCTACCCGGACGACCTCCTGACCTGTTCAGCGGAAGGAAACCCAATTCCTGAGGTTCTTTGGCTGAATCTGGAAACCAATGAAGTCATAAATGGTCCCATAATCACGATCGTTGACGCGATGATCCGAGATCAGCCTCATGAGTTCCTGTGCAGCGCAACAAATCCGACCACAAATCGTTCACTGGAAGTCCGAACTGAATTCTCAGTCAAACGTCAGTATTTGTTCTTGCTCTGATGTCAAAATGTAAAAATGTTTGTTGTATCTAAATAGAACGGTTGATTTCTTCTGAAAGATTACTGAAGAGGAGACAAGGAAAGTAATGATGAGGACAGTTGTAAATGCAATCGACGATGGTGACAAATGATATAAAGGCGAGACTACGACAACTGTGTTGCTTAGGATGATGATGCTATGATGATTATGATGGTAATGATAATGAGAAAGAGGAGAATAAGAAGGTAAAAGAAGGATATTAAGGAAAGCAAAATAACGGTAACAACGATAACGATAAAGATTGTGATAGATAATAGAAAAGAATAGAATTAGAACATATAGAATACACAGATATGCATATGAATACATACACATACATACAACATAGAATACATACATATACAAGCATATAAATAAATAAATATATTATACATACATACATATACGCTATAATATACTTAGCATAGGCCTACATGCACATATACATGTCAGTAGAATAGAATAGCCTTTATTTGTGTCATTACATAAACAATCAGTTTAAAATAGGCTATTTAACAATGGCAAACAACATTTACTGTCAGCAATAAAGAGCCTAAAAGAACATTAATATTCCGATGGAGGGTCTCTTGATGAGAACTCGGGTGAATACACATATTATTTTGACCTGTAACAATATTTCATCAAGTCTAATAAAAGCCCATACGGCGACTGCTTTGTCCCTAAGTGTATATTTTATTTATAGCCGCCAGTCTACAGTTAGCAGGAAACGTCTTCAGTGACTCCCAACAACACTCAGCAAAGGTCGTTCAACTGAAAGCCGTGCTCGCTGTGACTCTTGCTGTTTCGGCTGTTATCATTGCCAGCTTGACCTTCTATGTCATAGCAAGTAAAAGGAAAAGTAAGCTCAGTTAGTCTATAGTCGATTGTGACTATTTGTCTTAATACTACTGATTGTTCGCACTGGAAATTCTGTGTTTGTTTTTTAGGCCCTTATTCATTATCAATAATATTGACTCATTATTTTTGGTGAAGCGGCTATAACATAATTGCTTGCAATTTTCCAGAATTAGCTCTGAGCAGTATCCGGAGTATAAAATGTTCTCACAGTTATGTTTAAAAGCCGGCTCATGAAATTACATTTAGCAATTAGCCTACTCATTGTCATGCAAGTGAAATAAAATAAATTATAATTTAACATTAAAAACACGAAATAATACACTTAGGCGAGACATTTAAAAACAATGAGTGTATCGTGGGTTTGAATGCAAATTCACACCTACCAGCAAAACACAGGCCATATCTACAGAGCAGAAGACTACCACTTCTTTTCCATGGAAAAAAGAAGTCCGGTGTATGTTTTTGTATTGGTAACTGAAACGAACTGAACATAGGTTAGTTTTACGTATTCTACTAATATCGAAGTCATTTCGAACTTTCGCTAACAGGCACAGTGAGATTAAGACAAGTCCAGCTGGATTTGTACTTAAATGGGTGAACATTATAAAACAACACGCCATCTGACGCCCAAAAAGCCCTCCTGTCTTGAGTTGATCTCCCAATGCAAGTTGGGAAATTAATTGGTGTTCTATAGTTAGATTGCTGTGGTTATGATATGTTTATGTGGTCGAGTTTGCGAATCAGTCAAATGATCCTTCGACCACAGGAACATGCATTTAAGAGATTTCATTAGAGGCATGTACTTATGTTTAAAAACTTTTTTTAGTATGCAACGGTGTTATTTATTTCTATGTCGTTAATTTCTCTTAAAATGTATGTAAGGTTAGACTGCTAAACTGTTCTAGCATATTGTAATATATATTTTTCTGATTGTGCTTCTTGTTTTGCTGTTCTGTACACATTGTTGTGTTGGCGTTTGTCTCGTGCTAATGAAAATTACTTACTCATTTATAAAGTGATCTATAGATAAGCCTATATTAAAATGCATTTTTATTTGAAAAACGGTTGCCAGGACAACGGATCCCCACAGCGGTTCCGATAACAGAAGGAGGAACGTGCAATGAGGTCAATCCAAAGACTCCTCTGAGCCGCGTTAGCCGATACAAGAGCCTACCTTTGCCTTCGACAAAATATCAGTTTTACGACAACAGCGATTATCTGTCTCCGCATCCACGACCGCCATCTGCCGACTATGACGAGATCCCAGACCTACAGCCAGTCACTTTTCAGAACGACGTGTATCTTGAGATGGCACCAGAAGCCTCCACTCAGTCACCCAATGTGCCCTCTCAAATGTCAAGACCTGTCAACGAGTACCTGCAGGTGGCTGAACTCGAGCCGACGACAAAGCCTACAGTCTACGAAACCCTTATTAAGCCTCAATAAAGAGGTCTAGCAGTTTCACTGCCACCAATGGATGCGAATTAGGCGCCATATTCTTAAAAAGTAAGGCAGAATAAGGTATTTCTTCAAGTTCTATGACTCATAGACTCATATTCTAATGGAGCCACTGTTCAATGGGATGGGTCTATTCCTTCAGTTTGCTCGATCCATTCTTCATCAACCATGCTCGTAGCATTTGTGTGGGTCTCTGTTTTCCCACTAATTCTGCATTCGATACTCTTCGATGGTCTCAGAAAGGTGTCTCTTCGCCTCGCACTTCCTCTTTCGCATTCTAGCCACCAGGGAGCCTTCCTCCTCCGCCATTTGCAATACTACTTCACTACTTTATTTCTGTTATGATCTGTCCAGCGAACTTGTTTTATTCTTCGCCAAATCAAGAACTCGATAGCTTCCAGTCTTCGTTTGTCCTCCTGTGTCATATTAAACGTCTTATATAAGATTACGGCTTATTTTTTAAGCGCCTAATGCCTGTATCAGTATATATATTCTTAGTAGTATAGTTTTCAGATGAAAGCTCTTATGCATAATCAACCCAGCCACTTTTCAACACTCGCTGGTTGTATCGCTCACACGGATTTCTCAATTTTACACTTTTCAGCCTATGAAACCCGAACACAAATCAATCAGCATTTCCAAATCAGCTATCATAACAACCTAGATAAGTATGTCTAATCTAAGTTCGGTATTCTGTGTAAGCAGATACTTAATGGTACTCAGTACTCAAGTTGACACTGTGTAGGGCTACTCGAGAATGTGTTAGGTAATCGGTGAAGTTAAGTGAATTGGACATTTAATCTGAATAATTTTAACAACTTTTTCAAATATCTCAGAACAAAGGACATATCCGAGGGAATAGACTAATCATAACATAAATGTGCATGCTTTGAGAGTTTGATTGTGGTGAAATATTGATGCAGATGCGCATGACATTGATTTCAGACAAAAAGTTTAGAGAATCATAAAAGAGCAGTCTTATGAAAGGTAATCTGCACGTACTCACGTATGTGTGTGTGTGTGTGTGTGTCTGTAAGTATCTATGTACCTAAGCATTTTATAGCGTCTCATCAACACTTTAAAGTGTTGCTCTAAATATGCAATAGGATCGTTGTTAGAGTCCAATCAGTTAACACTTACTAAATTGCAAAAACCATGTTTTGTTAGATTGAAGCAAACAGTGGATAACTTGGTAGCTGATGGTGTTTAAATGCGCATAACGGTGCGATGCATTGATCAACAAATAAGTAAAATTGTGAGAACGCCTAATTGAAACCTTAACCAAGATGACACAATATTATACATCCCTGAAGTTGTGAACATCTCGTTGAAGTTATAGCATTAATATGCATGCGTTCTCTAATGTCAGTTATTAGAACGGAAAGTGATGAACATCGGTGAGACTTTAGTATTTCACGGCTGATATGTCGCTACTGATATTTCATTTTTTTAATTTAACAAACTTTAATATAACTGAATTTAGCTGTGTAACCCGATATCTTCTGCTTGTTTCTCATAAGGAACTCTACCTATAAATAATATTTGATTGATTGCTTTTTACCGAGTTTTATCCATCTATATAATAAAAGGTTTAGACAATTATGTACATGGTTAGTTGTTCTTTTAGTACATTCAGAAGAGACGAGACATGACGCCGGGGCCAGTCGATCGGTCGGAAGGCTCTTGCCCCATCGAAAGGAGGCCCGCTAGCCGTGGACCGGGTCTGGGGAAAGTGGAAGATGATCCTGGGCGGGAGTGGTTTGGGAAGGCCAGATGGAGCGACGGAAGAGGACGGATCAGGGTAAAATCAGAGGAAGATCGATGAGATGGAGTAAGAGGGACATAGATAAAGACAGGGGCAGAGACAGGGACAAGATGAGGAAGAGGGCATGGAAAGAAAATTATGGGATATCAGAAAGGATATTTTGCCGAACTAGCTCGTAAATACGGAATACGCTAATTCCCTTCGGTTATTCTTCCACAACTGATTCGCGCGAACTTAGGGTTTTCGTTAAACTCTTTTTGACAGTCTCATTTATGGAAAGAATGCAGACCTTGCGTCAACTTGGCGCCCCCATTAGTGCCAACTAGTGAGTGGTTAGCTAAGAAATAGGAGGAGATTCTCCGACGAATGCATAGCTGCAGACCAAAAGGGGTCGAGGCCATACGGTCGCTATAAAAAACCTTGTAAAATTACATTTACATGAGCGGAACGTTCAAATGCACAATCAATGACCACGCATTCGATCTAGGACTACATAGATTAAAGTCGTGGAGAAGGAGCTGACATCCTTTAACATCGGCCTTCATACAGTGTGGAAGATGACCCAGAATAAAACAGCTTTTCAATGCATCGTCGACACGTTTGTTGGGCCATCTCTATGGAATGAAATTCCGCTATCGTTTCGTGCAAGGGTCACTGTTGGTGATAGAGCTCAGTCAGCTCGTTGTTTAAAGACGTTCGTATTTCCCCGGGGTTCTCATACTGGAAGCGCCTCTGAGTAGTTTGTTCTGTAAGAAGCGCTTTATAGGTTATCAAATACAATAAAATACGTCTCTGCTCAGGAGAATTCGCCACCAGAGACAGAGGTATCACCCGCCGAGTGGAATTAGTGACTCTCGCTATACCTTAGTTACCTTTCGCATAATATTAGAAGAATGCCATTTAGCATCGACTTTATTTCCATGTCAATTTATAAAGTTTAGCGTCACTTTATTTTGGTTTTTGAATAATTATTAACCTATAACTTACATCGAGCGCCTTCTAACGACAATGACAGGTGTAATGACAAAAATTGTGACTACGACGACTGCTACAGCAATGGAAACTCTAAAGCTACAGCGGCTACAACAGGAACAACAAACAATACAGTGCTTTTTGCGCATTAAATGCTGCCTGTTCTGTGGCATGCGATATGTCTTAGCGATAGTGCTTGGATACATACATACATATATACATACATACATGCATACATACACATGTCAGGTCCAGTATCTCTCCGTCAAGAAAGTTTGCCCTTTTCAGAGGCCCAGGTGTGTCCACATTTATACCTCTCGTAGTTCACCGAACAGTCAATTTCTCTTTGATCACGGCTTGCTTCTATTCTGGTCGCCAAAGATGGCATTGCTAAAATATTTAATGGTTCATTACCTAATTATTGCAGCGACCGTAGAAAGCGGTGATCAACAGGTGATGCAAAAAGTTTTCTTATGCTTACTTTATAAACGCTAGACGTTTAACAAAGTAAAATATTGCAGACATTTAACTACGTAAATCCATCTGTTTATAGAAGAGAAAAGGCACAACTTTTGAGAGCGCAGAGCTCAACTATTTTTCCTTGTCTTGCCTTGTCTTGTCTTCAAACATCCTCGAGCCGAAGATTGGCTGCACCACGGATAATTCTGTTTCATCTGCGGCTGTCCCTTGTATCCTACGATAATTCAGTCCACGACTTGATGTTTTCGATCCATGAATTGTGTCTTGCATGATCCCTTACTCTAAGCAGTATCCACTGTTTCGAAGCATAAGCCCCAATTATGAAAGCTAACCCTGTTTGATTAATCCGAACAGAATCCTCTCTATTCCTGCGTCTCTAGAACCCACTCGTTTGTCTTCTTAGCAGTCCACGGTATTCTAAGAATCTGTCACAGACACTTCATTTCAAATGCGTTGGTTCTTACCTCTTCATCTTTCTTTATGGTCCAGCTCTCACATCCATCATAATTGGTAATCGTAAACTCGAAATTTCTAAAGCGCTACTTAAAAGCTGAGCGCAGGGCACCAGCTTATTCACGAGCGCTGTGTCAAATCCGTGGGGTTATCCAAAGATGCAATGTGAAGAACCAAGTCTGGTCACCAGGAGAACAAAAAGAGAGAATGGGAAAGGAACTGTTAGGGTGGGTTGTGTTTAAGCTGAGTGAAATTGGAAGGCTGATGATTACTGTGTCACTGGCCATACAAAAGTTTTCAGAAGTCGTATCTTTGTTGCAAGGAATATGCCGTGGCTTTTCCATACATACTTTAAAGCTGCCCCAACACCTTGTCCTTTTGCATGTCTTGACCGAATTTCTTTACTGCATTCAGGGCCTTCAGTTATAAGTCAGCCAAAATATAGAAACGCGTTAACCTGCTCCAGTTGATTACTTTATATACTGATATGTTCAGTTGTACCATTTGTTACCATGATCTTGGTTTTGTCCATATTAATCAGCAGACTTCTGGTTGGTGCTTGCCCGGTCAAGACAATACACTATGTATTTCCTGCAGCTCTGATTCCGATGCTGCTAATAAAACAATGTCATCAGCATATCGTACATTTGTAACCCTTTTCCCTCATGTTTGAGTTCCACCATCATAACCATCCAGCGCTTCCCTCATGACCATCTCTACCATGATCTTGAATAGGTATTGTGAGATCGCACAGCCTGGTCGAACCCCTTTCGTGATAATACACCAGGTGCTCTCACTTTAGCTTGCTGCTTACGGTTTTGTCCAGAAAGCATGTTGACGATGTGAATAGGGTAACCCATGTCTCTCATGTTCACCCAGAGATTCTCATGTGAGACACCATCAAAAGCTTTCATAAAATCAACAAAGCACAGACAGAGGGGCTGCTGATGTTCAGTAGTTTTCTTCAACATGATTCTAAGATTTTTTGACTTGATCTCGTATTCCCCTTCCTCTGCAAAATCCAGCTTGTTCATCTGTCACCCCTGATTCCGTCTTCATTCTAATCCTTTTCAGGATAATCTTTAGGATGATTTTACCGGCATGCGAGACCAAGGCAATAGTCCGGTAATTCGCACATTGTCTCATATCGCCTTTCTTTGGAATAGTAATGAAATTGCTGACCATTACTCAGTTTCCCATAAGCCTCACATATTCGATGCATCCTTTCCACTGTTATTGCGTCACCATGCTTGAGCAACTCGGTTGGAGCCATATCAGGACCGGTGCTCTTGCCACTAGCTGTCTCACCAATTGCACGAGCCACCTCAGATTCTAGTGGAGCTGGTTCACGTGTAAACTACCTGTCGATGTCTTTCATTTCACTGTCATCATAACAATGCTTCACAGTACTCACTCCTACGCTCCGAAATTTTTTAATTCTCCGTGATAATATCACCTGATGTTGACGGGATGCAGAACAACTGAGGTTGAAATTTTTGTTTGAGTGTCCTGACTGTATGGAAAACATGGCGAATGTTTCCCTTCCGATTTCCACCCTCAAACAGATTCTCAAGCTGCACTTTCTCCTAGTGCACATATTTTGTGACAGTTTATATTATCTCAAAATTATTTCTAACGCATTGATACAGCTGCTGACTAATTTATTCTACTATGTTCAGAGGCCAAAACAAGGCTTCCACGTCACATGTTTGCAAAACCACATAGCATATCAATCCATCTATGGGTTGTGGTGTCACCCCAGATAGTCACAGCTGACTCACGCGTTATAATTAATCCTTTTGAAATAAATTTCAGACTTTCGACAGAAAATAATGTTCTAGTGGCTCGAAACCAAAAGTGGGTCATGCAAATATTGTTTGCGCTTTAATATCGGATCCTGCATCGTACATCGCGTTAGATCAAGCGGTTGATCAAGGCATTTTTATGCATACGTTGCGCTTAAGCATAAAAATGCTACGGAAAGCGTGGAAGTTGATCTCAATGGTCTTCCTTCTTTTAATTACGACTTTAAAATATGGTATACCTGCATATTCAAAAAACGTTAAACTCTATGTATATGTGTATTAATACAAGCCTGTTATGTATCAAGAAAAATAGCGTTGGTTGACTGATCCCTTTAAGCTAGCCATGTGATGTGAAATAATCAAACCTGCGAGAATTTTTTTATAAATTTAAATGAATGAAGTAAACCAATTTTTTTTGAGAAAAGTCAATTTCTCACAGAAAGTTTTGAATAAAGTTATTCAGTGCAACTGTTTCAGTCGAAGCATCATTTTCACCAAAACTCAGGAATATGGCAGTGATCGCTGGCAGCAAGATGAACATATCGTGTATGTCAAATTCAAGAGGCAAGGTTCATTGGTACCATGTAAAAGACACCGTTGCACTTGACGCGAAGAAAATTAACGACGGCGGTTACATTGTATCACCGGATTTTTCTAATTTTGTGGCGATTGGTGAATTACCCGGACAGACTTTGGAAACCAATTCCACCCATTCTGAAAACGCAGGATTATTACAGTGTAAAACCGCAGGAAATGAATATGAGGCACATCTAACGATTCTTGGTAGGTATTATAAACGATTTAGTTCACAGCTGCTGTAGTGCCTCATTTAACTCTAAGTGTTAATGTCATGATAAATGTTAAGGACGAATTTGGATAATCGTAGGCATTTGCGCAATGAGATGTTCGTTATCAAGAGTTTTCGGTTCCTTCTGGACTCCAAAAGAGGTTCAGAGGCAATCCTGCATGCTTACATGTGTGCTTATTCTAGAGGTAGTAGCCTATAATGAATGTCGATTGTTATCTTGGGTCGATAATGAATGCTAAGGGAGGATACAAACATAATGTTAAGAACAGGATTAAGGCAGCATGGCAAAAATGGAAAGACCTATCGAGTGTATTATGCGATGTCAAAATGTCGGTTCAACTCAAAGGAAAGATATACAAAACAATGATAAGACCAGTGATGATATATGGAGCAGAAGCCTGGACATTGATGAAAGAGGAGGAGAAGCTGCTGAAGAGAACAGAAATGAGAATACTGGATACTTGGAATCTCACTGAAAGACAAGAAAAGGAATGAGTATATTAGACAGATATTGGGAGTGGCATGTCTATATGACAAGGTACGAGAAGCAAGGTTGAGATGGTATGGTCATTTGATGAGGAGAGAGGAAAAAAGCTGCATTAAAAGAATTATGGCAGCAGAGGTTTACGGATGACCCAGTCGGGGACGACAAAAGAAGAGGTGGGGAGACTTGACTCAGCAAGACCTAAAGCTCCTCAGACTGAAAAAATAAGACATTGGAGATAGAAACAAGTGGAAAAGAAGGATCCGTGTGGCTGACCCCTCTCCTAGGAGGGATCAATTCCAGCCAGAAGGAAAGGAAAGCCAATTGTTATCCCGTTTCCAAGGTCAAAGCAGTTGCTGTAAATATGTTTTAATCATTGGAAAACTTAAATTACTCCAGTTTATGGGACCCAATTTTCCCTTTAAGTTGAACTATAAAGCTTAAAAATTGGTCAAGTCCATTTGATTATAAGTCATATTTATAGGTGGTTTTCAGTTTCTTCAAAAAGTTAGTTAATTTAGAAATTCTAGAATTTAACACGTCTGCCTTAGAGAACTTTGCATTTTCTATCGTATGCGATACAAAATTTAAAAATCAACTTGAATAATTTTTACATTTTTCGCCATAAATTATTCGTTTTAATTTTTACTAATAATTTTTATTTATGGCAGCGTTTATCATATTATGAGCTGCTAATAATAAAAAATCGCTTGAATAAATATTTAAGATGCCAAACTTTTGATTAAATTTTGAATTCTTTCTGTAAGGCGTACCCACGCACGCTAAATTCGCACCCAGAGAGCTGTATGAGCTAACTTGCGTTAAATTCGTGAAAGCGTGTGGCTATAAGCACTATAGAAAAACGAACAGGTCTAAAATCGTGGCTATATTTCTGAGATTTGAATCTCTGGCTAGCATGGTCCGTACACGGGGACCTTAAATGGCGTGGCGCCCATTCAAAAGCGGCAGCGGTGGTGAAAAATCTCATTTGATAAATTCATAAAAAATGGACAGGATCGAAGCCATACGGTCGCTACCGAAAAAGTTTATATTTACATTAAAAATGATCAAGATGCGTGTTGCTGGGGACGCCAAATGGAAACGATTGCTCCTGAACTTCTATACTTTAAAAAGTATAGAACGTAGTGACATTAATCAAATTTCAAAACAGTAGGTTCAATAGTTTTGCATTTATAAGGGTTAAAATATTCTGTTTTCTTTAAGTAAGCAAACAAGGCCAAAGCAGTTGGTGTAAATTAAGCTTTCATTGAAGGACAAAATGATTTTTTTTGCAAAAGACTCTGATCCTACCTGCAACGTGGTTATTGCGTCTAAAGACTCGCCAACTCGTGCCGAGCTTTACTGCAGCGTAGGATACAGCGGATTCTGGTCACCAACAATGGAGTGGATACGCATAAAAGACAGCACGAAGATGAACGGACATCTCAACATTACTGCCAACAAAGTAACTCTGACGATGCAAATAGCCACTAACAACACTGATGCATGTATCTACACTCAGTATTCTTGTAAGACATTCTTTTCTAACGAAACATGTCCAAACACAGGAGCTTCAAACATTCCGGACTACAACATTTTGTGCATACCAAGTACGTCGAACGTTTTAACAACCCGTCTAGTTTATAGCAGTGTGCTCAATAATCACAGTATCTGGCCATTTCATAGCTCACAAAAGTGAGACTCAATATTTGATATTTTCCAATTTAGCCTAAGCTTTAAGCGACGAAGCTTATATAAAACGCAAACATTCTTAGCAATTCTTTTGCCATGCCATGCATAGTCCACTATATGCTTAATCCTGATACTTACTGGTCTACAGTACCCACATGCGTGACAATCTTGCACGACTTTTCCCCATTTTAACGACTGTTGACTGTCTTTGTTATGCAGCAAACAACATGGGGTCGACATCTGATGCTGATGGTGGAACATCTGATAGAGAAAGCGGCGGGTCTCGTTACAGAACAATATTATCACTTTGATATCTTGCAATTTTACTCGAATCACTTACTCACACTCAACCATTGAACACTGTATGATCTAATTTAATATAATGATTTCTATAGCGCCAATGCATCAACTGATGGTAGCCTCAAGTGAAATCGTAATCAAAATCATTAATCATTCAAGAAGCCAGGATTTCCGAGAGGTCAGAGAAACCACAAGATAGGCTACGGTGGGTAAACAAGTTGAAACGGATGAGTTTTCAGTTTACACCTAAATGACATTAAAGGAACGACAGAACGAACCGAACTGGGCAGCGAATTAGTCCTTTTCTTTCAATCCAACGCGATTATATAGCCTTTTAATTTAGGCCTGATAGAGGAGTAGTCTTGTAGGAAGCAGAGCGCAGATCCAAAATGTTACTGGACGTATGGGAGGCTAATGCGCGCACGACAACAAAAATTGATAGAACATTGTATGTTTCATTGGGCAAACAACAAAATATGATTAGGCCTATTCACTAAAAGTATGGATATTGAACTTTCACTAGACAAGATAATAGCTTAATTTGAATTAGTTTTGTTTTCATTTTGGCATTAGCATTTAAATTTTATATGGCTATGTTAAAGAATGTGTTGCTATTCTTCTGAGTTTTGACCTGACTACAAATTGATGTTGGTGTGCTGTCGACTATCAAATCAAATCCGAAGTAACAAGGTTGTTTGGTCAGTTTCGGTGCCAGGTCAAGATCGGTAAGGGGTATCAAGCCGAGGGAGACAGAGTGCGTGGCACTACGGTGGAAATCAATGATTAAAATGGTCAGAGGATGATGTAGGAGCGGAAGCAGGATAGGTTAGACTTGTTTGAAAGTTCAATCTTGAGTGAAACACTCCACGACAGAGGAGTAGCGGACAGAGTTCGAATTGATCAGAGGAAATGGGGCATTCTCGAACAATCTGTTTATATATGAATTGGCCTATAGGGCCTGCTAGCCTATCTGTGCAAAATGGAAAACTAAAACGACTCACCCGCAATGATAAGAAGAAGTCAAATATACAAAATTAACAAGATTGCCGATTGTAATACGATGAACATAATTACTTTGTTTCTGTTATAGAAAGGATTCTGTAGTTTTAGTTTTGGACGTGACTTTAGCCGTACCCGTCATTGTGGTGACGCAGGCCTCTTTCATCATTGCGATAATTGCCCTGACAGCATATATTAGAGCAGTAAAAAGAAAAATTAACTGTAAGTTCTTCAATTTTGCTTCATTTTTAAGATACTTAATACTATTGTGATTAGATGTGCAATAAAACAATATTAAATATTGGAAACCAACTCATAAAAAGTCTAGAAGTAATTACAATGTCGTGCAACCCAGCAAGTCCAAACATAAACCGCTACGGAGGAACTGGTCTTATTCAGAATTCTGGTGGAAAAAGAATGCTCTAATTACAAAGCTTAACATTTTCTCTTAAAACTAGGAAAATATTATTGAGCAGGAGGATTTCCTGAATACCAGTGTTTGGGGTCGCACTGAATGTAAATTGAATAAACGATAACTAGTGGGATTATGTCGAATATTTATAAATATTACAAGGCCATGTAATAAAAGAATTGATGATTAAGATAAATCCACAACATCAGATGAATCCACTACATAGGAACAGAATGCAAGGAGCCAAATCAAAAGCATATATGTTCTTTGGTGTATGCAAGTTATCTGCGATGATATAGTTGTTGAGCCCTCAGAAACATAGCCCCCTGCTGTCATGTTGCTTGGAGACATGTAATAAAGTCGCGATTACAATATCTTACTTAATCTGATCTCGTCTGTCTTTTTAGCCTATGAATATCTGAGGGCGAGGGAAATGACGGGCGAATCAGATTACTTGAGAATCACAGTTCCTGAAAGATTAGATTCATCAGCAACTGTGACATCGACTGCGCGTCAGTCATCCGTTCTTGAGTAGACCTGTCATGAATGTAGACCATACAGTGGAGCAGATTACTTCAGAGTTTCTAGATTATGAAGAGATGGACATGATAACGACATTGATGACGCTTCTAATAACGGATGATAGAAACCAAGTAACGGGAAACACCGAGACATCAGACTCAGTTAGTGGACAGAGTCCACCAGTGATAGCTTCAATTTCGTCTTTTGAGAATAGAAGACCAACCAGCGCCATCTGTATGATTCCGGCAGAAACAGAATCAGCTACACCTACCTTTTATTCATCTCTACAAAGACCGGCTTTGGAACAACCAAAAGACGAAATCTCACTAATCCATCAGATTTGCCGAGGTTATAAAACACAATACCGATGTTACATAGATGTAACATGTACACAACCACTGCAGTGTGGTGACAAATCAAGAATAAAAGAGTTACTCGTGACTGCCCATCAACGGGTATAAACAGTTACACGACCTTAGAGTGATTCCTAGAGACAAATCATTAAACAAGACGTTATAATATACCGCGATGTTTGTTTTTGTTAACCGGTTGAACAAATAGAAAAATGAAACAAGTAAGCCTAGTCGCCTAAGATACATTGTATCATAGTTCATAATATATGGCCAAAGACATTATGAACCTTGTGTATTCAGGCGCTGACGTAGTTGCTCGTTTTAAACTTTAGTTTAAGCATTCAACTTTGTCGTTTGTAAGATTATTTCTTTTAACGACCAAAGCATAAGTTCTGCTAAAACTGACCTAGTTGAGTTTTTTCTTATACAAGCTGCAGTATTTCAGATGATTGTTCACTTTCCTTTATAGTTCAGTGTGAGAAAATGTGAACTTAATATTGCTCATTTTCACTGCATCTGAAATGGTACGGTGAGCGAGAAGAAAACTGTGCAACCTGGTTGAAATCCCAGTGTCAACTCTTCGCTCTATTTTCTCTTGCCAGAACGACATGTGAAGCGTTTAATCAGAAATGATAGTTATATAGTTATGTCCATGTTAGCAGCCACGTTGGTTGCTGGCTTGCCGTCTGTATCAATTTGACGGATTTTTCGTCTTAATGCTGAACTTGCTCGATAATTTCGGGCATGTTAGGACGTTTTCTGTTGTTAAGTATGCCAATCGGAATTAATCTTCGTTTCTGCCGCAGATTTCGAACCTTTTAGACGTTATTTTCTACGCCTGTCATCTTGGCGTACATGAATGCATGAACATGCATAGGCCTCCCGGTGTACGGTCGAGCCTCAAGGCAACCAATCATAGCTGGCCCTTCGACCAAGATATAATCCGACAGGAGATGGATACCTGGTCCTCCTCAGACATGTCCAGTTCGATGGATATCCGGACGCTGAGACATCAACCACCACGAGGGAATGTTGGGCGGTGGTATTATCGTGTATACCGCTGACCCTACCACCTGTCATCGCTCTACACCATCGACGCAACTTGTTCCAAGAACTCTGAACATGGCGCCATCTGTCAACTGTGGATAGGAAACCGTTGGTTGGGTTGTACGTGTTTGCGTGAGATTGCCTCTGGCGATTTTTCTAGTTATCTTTACCTTGTTTAGCTTACTGGCGTCCTTTCTGTTCTTAATGATATCTAACATTATCTAGGCTAGCTTGGGCAGCGCTACTGGGAGGTCCGTGAAAGGCAATACATCAATTATCTCGATAACTAACTAACTAACAAACTAACTAACTAACTTAACCAACAGATTAATTAACCGAATAAATGATCAACTAACTTAACTAACTTACTAACTTAAATAACTGACTAAACAACTAACTTAACTAACTAAATAAATAAATAATTTAACTCAACTAAGTAACCTTAAGTCAGCTATGGACAAATCTTAAAATCCTAGACACAGGACCAGTGCATCGCAGGACTTGCCGTTTATTTCTCAGCAAACGTCGGTACCAAATTACACTGCTTGGTGACAAACAAATTGCCCAGTGTCGTTACACGGCGTCGAACCCGCAACCGCCTGATCATTGATCAAACGCGATACCGATAAACCCTGATCGTAAATACACATTTATAAAGCGCCTCTTCAGCAAAACTTCTCAGAAGTCCCCCGACATGACACATAAGAACATGATTCGAATAGAGTGGTCTTCAGCCGCTGACGAAAAGAATCACCAAAGGACAAGAATTTTGATAGGCTCTTGAAAGGCGCTATACAAATGTTCAAATAAATACGTACGTACAAGCTCATGTTGCAGGTTGTATGGTAGCCAGGAAGAAGGGCCGACCACTAGGAAGCTTCTATGTTCCACTGTCGAGTACTGGAAGGACTACAAAACAGACCGCTTTGCGCTGCAGAACGAAGAGAGATCCATCTGGTAGCTAACAGGTGACATTGAAATACAAAGCTTCCTCATATAGGAAGGATAGGAAAAGAAAATAGTAGGATAATAGAATAATAGGATAATATAATAGGAAGGATAGCAGATCTCAAGACTTTAATTTATACTTTTAATAAGTAGCATCCATCTACTTGCACTTTGCTTACATTTTCTAATTATAGTTCAATAATGAGTCATTTATTTTATTGCACTACCAGAATTAAGTTCATTGTTATAGTCAAGATTCCCTGTGAATTTTTCTGATACAGCTTAATTATTTGTTGTTTCCGTATTATTACTTTTTCACAAATATCACATGTAAGTATACAGGTTTATATCGGTTCAGATTATATATACACTGCTTTTTGAAAACGTAATATTAGAGAAACTAAAATAGATGGTACGGAAATACATTTTGGCCCATCATGACTTAGAAATGTATGAGCCTATGCTATTGTAATAAACGTCCCTTAATTTCTGCAAAACAGCTGCTTCACAGAAATTGAAACAGGTTCAATGTTAATCCGGTTTTATATGCATAGGCCTAACAGCGGGGTCAGTGGTTGTACTTGTAAATTGAACGCTCATTCGACTGGTTACGTGTATTTGCAACTACACGTAGATTTTAACCTGTTGCAAACCGACTTATCATAGAAGCATTTATTTTAATTAATAGGCTAACAACATTTCATCATAGACTGTTTCTCAAGTCTTCAGACATGACGCTCTGCACACAACTTATTGGTTTACTTTTTTACCTTCTCATTGGATTAACGACTAGTAAGTATTTTGCATGCTGAGCGTTTTCATGCACCATAATTTATATGTCATTCAGGATACAAATAGTTAAGCAATCATATTAGACAGCTGTCCGGAGAACAGTATAGTATGCGTACTTACACAATAGCAACCGTGAGTCTCAACCCTGTTCATCGCCTCTCAATGATTTTATCATACAAGATACTAAAACAATGATTCTCGTTAGGATAGCTGCCACACCATTCTAGGTCCTCGTGTAATGCAGCCCGCGATTTGAAACCCCTATACAAAAATCACAACTCGTATCTCCGTGCTCTTATATAAAGACTCGACGCAGTGATCAAAATAGTTAGGCCAGTTAAATAGGAAACTAGGCTATCGGCCAGTTGAATGCGGAGCGTCATGTCTGAAGCATTGAGAAACAAGTCCATGATGAAATATTGTTAGCCTATTAATTTAAATAAATGTCTCTATCAGATACTGTTAGTGCTTGATAGATAAATTAGCTTCGTATTGATCTGTAAAATATTAATATCATAGTTATTACGAAAATTTCTAACACGTGCAATGTCACACAGAAATGCGAATCTCAGGAGCGGTTCGTCAGTCGCCAGGTAAAATTCAGTTAGAGATTCCGATGCTTGAAAGCCAGTGAGAAATAGTGAGTTTTAAGGCGTTTCTGAATGGAAGAAACAGAGTTAGAGCATTGGAGAAACATTGGTAGTCACGTTCTATTCCTTAAGGCAGCAGCGTGGAATTCAAGACAACCCTTGTCAGTTCTGAATCGAGGCTCAGCCAGAAACCAGTACTCGAAGATCGCACGCTTCATGGAGGAATATAAGGAGAGGATAGGTAGGTGTGCTCGTGGTAAGAATTAATAGGTCAGACAGGCAGAATTAAATCTTATCCGGAATTCAACAGGAATCCAATGCAGCTGGCTTACTAGGGTTGGGTATGTACGAGAAGGTGCACGCGGCACCACACGAACCAGGGAATTATGGATGCGTTGAAGCCTGTTGAGTTAAATATCAATTGATATAATCAAGGCGAGAGCAGACCAAACCTGGTTTTTGACATGTCTATGGTAAGAGCTGACCTGGTGTGACATATTGCCCTGATATGATAGAAACAAGATTGACAGAGGTTTGTTATGTGTGGTAGAAAAATGAGAGTACTATCCAGAGTACTGCCCCAGAGTACTTAATCCAAATTTTTTGACAATGCTTAATAGCGGAACGGGGTGCCAGCAAGGGGCAATGCTGGAATAAGAAGGGAGAGAACGCAGGCTTTGGCGTGAGCTAAACATGACTGCTAAACATGACTGCTTTATCGAGGTTATTGGCCAAATCATTGAAGCAGACGACGAAGGCACGGAAGAGAGGCACTCTTGAGTTTTATCTTGCCAGATTGATCAGTGGATTACAGAGTATTATAAAGCTAAGTCGTATCATCGGCGTACTGCTATACATGGACTCCAGAATGGTTGTCTATGAGGTTGACTGTTGAAATGAAGAATGTAAATAATAAGCGCCCAAAAAGAACAGATTCCTGTGGAACATCAGTAATGCAGAAAGAAGGATCAGACCGAGAAGAACCAATGCCTAATTGTTGAGACCGATAGGTAACAAACTAGCCAGGTTAATGCACATCCAGACACATCAAAGCTTTTGCTGATTCTGGAAACAAGTAGTTGGTGGTCAACAGTATAAAAACCAGTACTACAGTCGAGGCATACTGAGAGGCATGCCTTTCCGGTATCAACAGATAAGAAGATTTTGCCCAGTGTGATGGCATGAATAGTTTAATGGAGTGGTCTTCACGGTAAACTGGTTGGTAAGGACTGAAATTAGGAGATGAAGTAACGTGATTCTTAATCCGTATAAGAACGAGACGTTCCAGAATTTTAGAAATTTTACTGAGATTCGAGATGCATCTGCATTTTGAGAGGTTGGTGGTGTTCAGGTCAGGTTTTTAAAGTAAAGACAAAACTAATGCAGATTTAAATAATTATGGGAAATAGCATTCCGCAAAATACAAGTTGGCCAAGTGTGCGATTAGATGGGAGAAACATCAGAACAAGAGACAGTGAATGATGTAGGTATGAATTCCATCGGAGAGGATTTATGGACAATGTGACTAAAGAGACAGGGCTCGAAGTATGTCAAAGGTAGTACGTCATTAAAGACAGTGCCAGATTAGATTAATTTATGCAAAGAGATATTTCGAAGGCGAAGCAAAATAAATATACTGTTCTAAGAGTGCTTGGAGAAATAACTAATTTTTTATGCCCTTAAAGACCCATTTCGAATGAAAGTGCAGTACTAATATCGAGATAGGAACAAAAAATCCAATATGATTGATTTGAAAGTGCTTGGTTACTTTGGTGGAAAAAAGTGAAGTGAAGAACTAGTTGCCGAAGAGTCTATGCATAAATACTCATATATTATCATTTTAGTACATGATATGAAGGCAATGCGGTTGAAAGAAACTCTGATAGGATTCAGTTTCGTCTGGTTCTAATGTGTTATTATAATTGCAGAATTTTAGAAATGTTTGCAATAGAAATTTGACTTCTGCAACCATTTAGTACTATTTTTGTTACAGAGGCTATTGCATCTTTTGAACATGGACCAAGAAATTTGGTTATCTTAGCGGGTAAGAAAATGACGATGTCATGTAATCCAGGAACAGGGACTCGTGAGGTTGACTGGTTTTTCGTTGGTGTCGGTAGCTTAGAAGAAATGAAGCTGAGCAGCAATTCGCAGATCTTTAATGCTGCCAAAGACTTCTCAGTTAACGGCAAAATACCTGTCGAAACTTTATCAATCAATTCCACTCAATTAAAGCACGCGGGGCAATACATATGTACTGCTATCACAACACAGAAAAATGGATCAAGGGCATATGTTACGAGATTGGCCGCTCAAGTCATTGTACTGGGTAAGTTAGTTTTCACCATTCCATCCTTTTCTCAGTAAATCGCTGCTACATTTTAAAGCAACTACACCATCGTGATAAAATTTGATCTACAAGCTGCTCGTAATAACGTGTTTATTTGTTATAAGAGATAGAATGTAGAACCTATCTAAATAACGAACTTAGACAAAAACCAAGATTAATATTATGATGAAATGGATAGAAATGCGGTCTGAGGACAGTTATTTTGATTTATTTTATAGAGTCTGACCCTGAATGTACTTTAAACACGGAAACTGTGAAGGAAAACGATAACATCGAAATGCGATGCATTGTCAGATACAGCGGCAACTTGGCTCCAATTATGGAATGGAAAGAAAACAATGGGAATGTTATTATAAACAGAATTCTCACAGTATATACGAACAACAGCATAACATCAACGATGAATGTCTCGGCTGATGCCAGCAGACATAATTCCAGCTATTCCTGCAGAACTTACTTCACGGCATATGGAAATCAAACGACGAAGAATATTGCAGACAAAATTCCCAATTACAATTACACATGGACTTCACCAGTTGTACAACTGCTGTGTAAGTTATTTGTAATCTGTTTATTTTTTTCTGATTTGTTATTATTTGTATTTAGTTTCTAGTTTTATCTTCCTGTCTTCGTTTTCTTCAGTGCTTTATGATCGTTTTTAATCAGATCTCACTTATTAGTTGTATCTTATCTTTTTGATTAAAGTCTTAGATTTTTATATTTCTTTCCGAATTTTATGCACTTATACATATGGCTCAAAATAGATTTGCATATGATCTGCAGCTACGAATATGCACGACGATTTATTATTTTCATGCTAGTAGAATATTGATGAAATTTGACTGTACCAAATAAGGAATCAAATCAAAAATATTTAAATAGTAGTTACGTATCCTGACGTGGTATTTTTTAGTGCAGACATCCTACCGGTACGAATACTAAAAGCTAGGGTAATGTAAAGTTTGGGATATTTTACAAATGTTATCTAGCGGCTTCAATCTTTATTAGATGGCTTGTTCGTAGACATTAAATGCAACATAAGATTTGTTGCAACGTGCTTTCCTGTCCACGTTCGAATAGCATCAGTTTGGTTACCTCACAATTTTTACAGATGGGCCTTTCAATGTTACTATCAATCCTGTCAAGAAGGAATATAATCCTGGTGATCAACTGAACTGTTTGGCGGAAGGCAATCCTGGTCCCTTTTTTGAATGGAAGAATCTTGACACAGATAAAATCCTTGTTGGGCCAACGATTACTATTGACACATCGATGATCCGAGAGCGGCTATATGAATTTCAATGTTTTGCCAGAAATAATCATACTTTAGCTTTCGCCAAAGGACATAAAATTTTGTTCAAAGTCAAACGTAAGTTCATGAACCCTTAATCAATTGATGTCGTAGTGCTTATAAAAACATCAAGAGGTTTGTTAACTAGTCGCCGAATGCTCATGTGTGCAAGTTTTACCTTAGGTGTCTTAATAATTCTAGAAAATTAGCTTATATGATCTGCAATTGCATAACTTAACAGAAGAAGTCTGCTTGCTTTACTATGAGATAGCGCAGTAAAAACCTAAGCATGATGGCCGAGCTATCATTATTACTTGTCATAAGTAGCATAAACGCAATGCCTCTGAATAAGGAAGTTACAAACCACGATGTTCGTCCATGTTGTATGAATAAAACGAATAAATGAATAAATTGCAATATTAGTTGCCTTGTTTCTGTTACAGGAAAGGATTCTGTAGTTTTGGTTTTGGACGTGAATATAGCCGTACCCGTTATTGTGGTGACGCAGGCCTCTTTCATCATTGTTATAATTGCCCTGTCAGTATATATTACTACAGTAAAAAGAAGAATTACAAGTGACAGAAGTAATTCAGTTTAGCTTCATTTTTAAAATAATTAGTAATGTTGTGATTGAATGTGGATTAGAACACTTCAATGTGGCAAACTGACTCATAAAGCAGTGTAAGAGTGCAAACGCAAACCGCTATGTAAATGAATATCTTCGATGGAGAAACTGGTCTCATTCGGGATAATGATTGAAAAGCGAACACTTTAGTTATGACAGCTTCATATTTTCTGCTTTAAAATAAGGAATTATTATTGAGCAAAAGGTTTCCCTGAAATTCAGCGCTTGGGATCGCATTGATTGTACATTGCATAAATGACAAAAAGTGTGATTATATGGAATATTTCTAAATGTCACTAAGCTACGTAATAAAAGAATTCATAATGAAGAAGTTTATACTTTATATAAATCCAAAGAGAATGTGCAAGTAGCCAAATCGGTGGCAGATGCATTTGATATATGCAAGATATATGTATTACATAATTTATTGTTGTTGAACCTTCAAGAACATATTGTCCTGCAGTCTGATTGCTTTTGTCATGTTTCCATTTCAGACCTTAAAGTAATTATTATTGATGGAGACATGTAATAAAGTCGCGATTACTGTATCTTAATCTGATATCTGCTGTCTTCTAGGCTATGTAGATCTGACTACTCAGAGAGCGAGGGAAGTGGTGGGCGGTTCAGCTTACTTGAGAATCACAGCTGCTGAAAGATTAGATCCATCAACAATTGTGATGCCGTCTGCGCCTCAGTCAGTGGCTATTGATCCGTTCCCGAGTAGGCCTATCATGAACGTAGACCAAGCAGTGGAGCACATTACTTCACAGGCTGTAGAATATGAAGAGATTGAAATGATAGCAACACCCTCATTGATGACGCTTCCAATGACGCATGAAACAAGTCAAGTAACGGGAAACACCGAGGCATCAGACTCAGTTAGTGGACGGAGTCCACCAGTGATAGCTTCAATTTCGTCTTCTGAGAATCAAAGACCAACCAGTGCCATCTATATGGTTCTGGCTAAGAGAGAATCAGCTACACCTACTTTTTATTCATCTCTACAAAGGCCGGCTTTGGAACAACCAAAAGACGAAATCTCACTAATCCATAAGACTTGCTGAGGTCATAAAACACAATACCGATATTACATAGATGTAACATTTACACAACAAATACAGTGTTCTAACAGATCAAGTCTGAAAAAGTTACGCGTGATCTCCATGCAATGACTGCCCATTAACTGGTGTAAACAGTTACACGCGACCTTAGAGCGATTCCTAGAAACAAATCGTTAAGCAAGACGTTATAATATACCGCGATGTTTGTTTTTGTTAACCGGTTGAACACATAGAAAAATGAACCAAGTAGGCATTGTCGTCTGAGATAGATTGTATCATAGTTCGTAATATCTGGCCAAAGACATTATGAACCTTGTGTATTCAGGTGTTGCCGTAGTTGCTTGTTTTAAACTTTAGTTTAACTATTAAAGTTTGTCGTTTGTAAGATTATTTCTGTTAATGACCTAGGCATAAGTTCTGCTAAAAATGACATACTTAATTTTTTTCTTAGATAAGCTGCACTGTATGCAAATCTGACGGGGACATTTAGACTAAGCGATAATGTTAATATTTAAGATGATTGCTCACATTTCTTTATAGTAAAGTATGAGAAAATGTGAACTTAATATTGCTCATTTTCACTGCATCTGAAATGGTACGGTGACCGAGAAGACAACTTTGCGACCCGGTTCGAATCCCGGTGTCAAAGCTTTGCTCTATTTTCTCTTGCCAGAACTACACTTCTGCCCATGTTAGCCGCCACTTTGGTTGTTGGCTTGTCTTCTGTAATGCGGAACTTGCTCGATAATTTCTTACATGTTTGGACGTTTGCTGTTGCTAAGTATGCCTGCCGGAATTAACTTCGTTTCCGCAGCAGATTTCGAAAATTTTTGACAGTATTTTCTTCGCATATCATCTTGGCGTACATGACTGCATGAAGATAGATGGGACTCCTTGTGTGCAGTCGAGTCTCAACTCTATCGACTTATCAATCACCGACCGGCAGGTGACGAATACCTGGTTCTACTCAGACACGGGCAGTTCGAGAGATATAAATAACATTTATAAAGCGCCATTTCACCAAAACTTCTCAGAAGTTTACATGTTAGCCAAAAGGAAGGGCCGACCACCAGGAAGCAGAACGAAGAGATGCCCCAGGTAGCGAACAGGTGACACTGAAATAAAGAGCTTCCTCAGATAGGAATAGGATAGGATAATAGAATAGTAGGATAATAGAATAATAGGATAATATAATAGGAAGGATAGCAGATCGGGCCAGACATGTATCCATTGTGTCGGTTTCATTATTTAGCTCTTTTAAGAAAACGCTCACTAACTTATTGCCCGTTTCCGTTCGAGGTCTCCTCAGGAATCGAACTGGTTGAGTCTGAAGACTTGATTTGCCAATTTATAATTTTTATCAGTATTGTCCATCGATTTGCACTTTGCAAACATTTTATGATTATAATTCAATAAAAAAGTCACCTATTTTATTAGACTAACAGAATTAAGTTTATTATTATATTTAGAATTGTCAGTCGATTATGATGAGACAGCTTACAATTATTTGTTGTTCCCGTATTATTACTTTTTCATAAATATTACATGTATGTTTACAGGTTTATATCGATTCCTATTATATATGCACTATGTTTTGGAGACGTAATATTACGGAAACTAAAATAGATGGTACGGAAATAAACACTGTATATAGCGTAATTTTGGCACATCATGGCTTAGAAATGTATGAGCCTGTGCTTGTGTAATAAGTGTCCCGTAATTTCTGCAAAACAACTGCTTCACAGAAATTGAAACTGGTTCGATGTTAATCCTGTTTTATGTATAGGCCTAACAGCGTGGTTAGTGGTTGTACTTGTGAATTGAACGTTCATTCGACGGATTATTCATTCTACAGTTACGTACATGTGCAACTTCACGCAGACTTTAACATGTTACAAACCGAATTATCTTAGAAGTATTTATTTATATTAATAGGCTAAAACATTTCATCATAGACTGTTTCTCAAGTCTTCAGACATGAAGCTTTGCATGCAACTTATTGGTTTTCCTTTCTGCCTTCTCATTGGATTAACGACTAGTAAGTATTTTGCATGCTGAGCGTTTTCATGCACGTTAACTTATGTGTCATTCAGGATAAAAATAGTTATGCAATCATATTAGATAGCTGTCCGCAGAACATGTATATATATAGTCAGTATAGTATGCGAACTTAACACAATATTAGCAGCTGTGAGTCTCAACCTTGTTCATCACCTCTCAATGACTTAATCAGGCAAGAAACCAAAACAGTGATTCCAGTTTGGATAGCTGCCACACCATTCTAGGTCCTCGTGTAATGCAGCCCGCGATTTGAAACCCCTATACAAAAATCACAACTCGGATCTCCATGCTCTTATGTAAAGGCGCGGCGCAGTGACCACATTAGTTAGGCTAAATAGGAAACTAGGCTATCGGCAAGTTGTATGCGGAGCGTCATATCTGAAACAAATCTGTAATGAAAGAAAGATTGTTTGTGAGTCCTCCGCCCTAAATGGTCGCCGGCGAACACAAATCTCCTTTCAGGATATGGTAGCGAGCGGTGCTATTGATGTGGCTTAATCTTCAGGGGACTTTAGGCCTGTAACAGCACGCGGGTTCTTGAATGGATCAGTCCGACCGTACAGAGACGTAACGACGGTTATTTCTTTCACACGTATATTACAAATATGTACAACGTATTTACAGCAACTTCAGCAAAATCAGAGCCTTTGACTCGCATCGGCCTGTTAATCTAGCAAGGTCCGTTTAAGAGATAAAGTTTTGTTATTTTTATTCTATTCTCCGGAACCTAACGCCTCCTTCGACCGTTGTTTAGCGAATGCCTTCTTCGCTTGGCACCCTTGCTTAACTTTTTCCCTCCGTCAGTCAATCATCCAACTTCTCCCTTTCACCATCCGATCAGCGTCCCTTTGTTTCGCCTCTCTCTTTCTCTGTCTCTGTCTCTGTTTCTGTCTTTGTCTCTCTGTGTCTCTGTCTCTCTCTCGTTTACCTCCACCTGTCAATCACGGGCGTCCTATATACGCCTCGCCTAACTGTTCCCCATTGTTCCGTACAACTTAATTACACAAATACATAAGCTAAATTATCCAACATAATACGATCTACAATATACAAATACTAAAATTCCTCGCTGTTTTCCAACTTTTCACTACAAAGTCCATGATCAAATTTTGTTAGCCTATTAATTAAAATAATGCTTCCATTAGATACTGTGCGTGAACCGTGTGCTTGTGGTACTTCCCAACTTGATGTTGCAAAGGTGCTATATAGATAGCTAAAAGCGCTTGAGTAGCGCCATGCTACAACATGGATCTCATATTGATTGCATCTAATTCAAGAATCTGTTCATTCATATGACTGATCTAATGTTTAGGCTCGTTCATAGATAGTTACAGAATAGGTTTTGAATACATGTATATTATTAAGTTATTCTGCACAAATATACATGACAACAATGCAGTTCAAAAGTGCTTAGATTCCTTACTTAAGGTCAGCTAACCTCTAAACTTAATAGACAATTTATTTGACTTCCCTTCTCACTGGAAGATCTGTCTTCGAATTCAGTTTCTCTTCCAGTTCCTTGGATAAATCTTCAGTTTGGATTCTGAAGTGTTGCCGTGCACTTTTCCCTTGTCTTTCGATTCGATTCGAATATGGCGTCGCCGGCAGAAGACTCCGACTTTCACAAAGCACATCAACGATTGATGATTTATCCTTAGTAATCGTTTCTCGTGATCGGTTCACTGATCCTCCGTCTTCACTCAATGACAGTTACACCGATAGTACTTAACTTTCGATAACTTAAACGAATAAAGTTCAATGATCTCGCGTCACGATGAACATTCACAGTTTCTTTAGCCACGTTTTTAGCTATGGATAACTTCCACATTTCGATTTACGGCCGATTCGACTATTTTCGATCGGTGAGTACTTCGACTTACCCTGTCGCAATTAAGACTCGAATACTCGCGAGTTACACAGTAATTAATTACCCTTAAATTACTGGTAAAACTCGATTTTCACACGAGAATTGTGATAGCAGTCTATAAGGTCTTACGGTTTTATCACCTCTGTTGCCCATCACAAGACTGTTGGTGTTCAACGTTCTTTCATTTAAATACCCTTCACAGATCGTCTGCTCGAAGCGTGACGTGGACATCGTACATGGCGAAAACACGATAGCCCGATCTGGTTCGAATGGTAAAAAGTCATTTGGAAAATTAATGGCGTCCTTCAATTCTGGAGATTCACTCTCCATAGTATCCCCATTGAACGTTTGACTTGCACAGAAACGCTCAGTCATTACAATATAAACACCCAGCTAAACTAACTAAAATCTAATTATTTACTTAAGCTGGCCATTTATTAATATTAAAATCCTACCTACTCTATAGATGGCCGGCTAATCACAAGTCTAAAATCTTAATCAGCAACTCTATCTAGTCTGTACACTAAACCTAACATTAATAAGCATGTACACAGAACACAAGATAAAACTAATCAAATGCGCATTATATAGAGGTTCGCTACAGTGCTACTGTACTTGTTCTTTTTGTCTAATAGAAATTTAGGAATTTAGCTTCGCATTGATGTGTAAAATATTATTATTATTATAGTTACTACGAAAATTTATAACACGCACAATGTCACACAGAAATGCGAATCTCAGGCGCGGTTCGTCAGTCGCCTGGAAAAATTCAGTTAGATATCCAGATGTTTGAAAGCCAGTGAGAAATAGTGAGTTTTAAGGAAAAAAACAGAGCTCAAGCATCGGAGAACCATTGCTAGTCAGTTCTATTCTTTGAAGCAGCCGCGTGGAATTCATGAGAGCCAATGTCAGTTCTGAATCGAGGCTCAGCCAAGAGACCAGTACTCGAAGATCCACGCTGCGGGGATGGATATAAGAAGAGGATATATTGGAGTGCTCGTGGTAAGAATTTATAGGTCAGACAGGTAAATTTGAATCCTATCCGAAATTCAATAGGAATCCAATGCAGCTGGCTTAGCAGGGTTAAAGCGTATGTACGAGGAGGTGCACGCAGCACCACACAAACCAGGGAATTTTGTATGTGTTGAAGCCTGTTGAGTTAAATATCAATTGATATAATTAAGGCGAGAGCAGACCAGATCTGGTTTGTTACATGTCTGTGGTAAGTGTGCGATTAGATGGGAGAAACATCAGAACAAGAGACAATGAGTGATGTAGGTATGAATTCCATCGAAGAGGATTTATGGACAATGTGATTAAAGAAAGACAGGGTTCGAAGTATGTCAAAGGTAGTACGTCATTAAAGACAGTGCCAGATTAGATTAATTTATGCAACGATGTATATTCAAACCTAAACACAGTAAAAATACTGATCGAAGACTGACTAGAGAAATTTGTTTATGCTCTAAAAGGTCCATTTCGAATGAAAGTGCAATTCTAATATCGAGATAGGAACAAAAAATACAATAATATTGATTTTAAAGTGCTTGGTGACTTTGGTGGAAAAAAGTGAAGTGAAGACCTAGATGCCGAAGAGTCTATGCGTAAATACTCATATATTATCATTTTAGTACATGATATGAAGGCAATGCGATTGAAAGATAGGATTCAGTTTCGTCTGGTTCTAATGTGTTATTATAATTGCAGAATTTTAAAAATGTTTGCAATAGAAATTCCACTTGTGCTAACATTTAGTCTTATTTCTGTTACAGAGGCTATTGCATCTTTTGAGCATGGACCAAGAAATTTGGTCATCCTAGCGGGTAAGAAAATGACGATATCATGTAATCCAGGAACATGGACTTCGGGCGTTGACTGGTTTTTCGTTGCTGTCGGTAGCTTAGGAGAAATGAAGCTGAGCAGCAAATCGCAGATCTTTAACGCTACCAAAGACTTCTCAGTTAACGGCAAAATACCTGGCGAAACTTTATCAACCAATTCCACTCAATTAAAGCACGCGGGGCAATACATATGTAGTACTATCACAACACAGAAAAATGGTTCAAGGGCATATGTTACGAGATTGGCCGCTCAAGTCATTGTACTGGGTAAGTTAGTTTTCACCATTCCATCCTTTTCTCAGTAAATCGCTGCTACATTTCAAAGCAACTACACTATCGTGATAAAATATGGTCTACAAGCAGATGGCAATAACGTGTTTATTTGTTATAAGAGACAGAATGGAGAACGTACCTAAATAACGAACTTAGAGAAAAACCAGATTAGCATTATAATGAAATGGAGAGAAATGCGGTATGTGGATAGTTAATTTGATTTATTTTATAGAATCTGACCCTGAGTGTACGTTAAACACGGAAACTGTGAAAGAAAACGATAACATTGAAATGCGATGCATTGTCAGATACAACGGCAACTTGGCTCCAATTATGGAATGGAAAGAAAACAATGGGAATGTTATTATAAACAGAATTCTCACAGTATATACAAACAACAGCGTAACATCAACGATTAATGTCTCGGCTGATGCCAGCAGACATAATTCCAGTTATTCCTGCAGAACTTTCTTCACTGCATATGGAAATCAAACGACGAAGGATATTGCAGACAATATTCCCAATTACACTTACACATGGACTTCACCAGTTGTACAAGTGCTGTGTAAGTTTTTTGTAATCTGTTTATTTTTTCCTAGTTCTTTAATTTCTAGTTTTTATCTTCTTGTCTTCTTTCACTCGAGTGCTTTATTAACGTTTTTCATCAAATCTCATTTTTTATTTGTATCTTATCGTTTTGAATAAAGTCTTCCGCATTTTATGCACTTATACATATGGCTCAAAATAGATTTGCATATGATCTGCAGCTACAAATTTGCACGACGATTTATTATTTTCATGCTAGTATAATATTGATGAAGATTGGCTGTACAATATAAGGAACCAGGCTTTGTGGTAAAGGAAGTTCATGAATATTTTGTTTTAATAACGCAGGCAAATGAGCTTATGCCACCAGAGTCAACTAAAAATTAGTCTCACAGTTTGTCACCTTTTTGGATCTCACATCTTGTTAGGTTTCATTGCTTTTGGGAGATTCTAAAATGAGCTATATAAATGTGCATATTTATTAAAGATTACTGGAAAGTGGATATAAATCGTAAATTTTGTCTAATTTATTAACAATTAGTGCTCATCTGCTGTTTACTTGTTATGAACGCTTTATTACCCCCGAGGGCAGAGAAATAGGCCTATTTAAATGCAAGTGAATTATATGAGATACAGACAATGTTATGAAAACAATGTGATAGATATTTTCAGTGGAATTAGATTTAAAGTTGAACAGAACGCTAATCCAAGCAGCATGTTCATAAAAACAGCATCATAAAATATCTTTTAAAAATCCAAAGCGATAGTGCGCTTTAGTATTTAACTGTCACAGATGGGCCGAAGGGCATAGCTCTGACTCCACAGACGGACTTTTATTCCGAGGGCGATGAGATCATTTGTTCAGCGGAAGCCAATCCCAGTCTACGGTATGAATGGAAGAATCTGGAAAATAACGAGACCTTTGAAGGTCCTGTGTTTGTTATCCGATCGGAGATGATTCGTGATGAGAACATTTCAATCCAATGTACAGCGATTAACGACGCCACCGGTCTTCAGGCAAAATCTCTTATCGTCAGGATTAGAATACCAGGTGACCATGCAGTATTGGCTTCATACATTCATGCAGTCTGTTAGCAATCGCTGTTAGTTTTGCTGTTACGAGTAGATACATGTACATTGACATATTATGCGTTTATTTTAAAAATACGTGGCTCTAAATCAGTTATTGACTATGTCATATTCTATATTATGATAAAATGCACCAAATTTCGTATGAGCTTAACTATGAACTGGTTAAAAAAGCTAATTCAACCTTGTTTAGACATAGAATTTCTTTGGTAGATAATTGGTTAAAATGTGATATGTTTAAGGCAACCGGTCAACTGCCAAGATTGTGACGATCGGAATAGCAGTCTTTTGTGGTGTCTTGTTTTTCTTGGTTCTCATTGTCATCCAAAAGAATATCAAAGGTAAAGAGATATTTAAGCAAGCGGCGCTATTTGGCCTATACTTTATGAAACTTTGTCAGCCTTAGTATTAGCAAAGGCTATATACACTGTAGGTAGTAATACTGTTAGTCAATACTTCTGGCGATACACTGAGGAAACTTCTCATTTTTATCTTCTGGGACTATCTGCTACATTTGACACTGTCAACCGCAGCATCTTCCCCCAGAGAGTACATTTATCTTTTAGCGTGTCAACCAAGGCGCTAGAGTGAATGATCTGACTGGCAGACAGCAAAGCGTCCGTCAGGGCGGATCCTAGGTCTAGCGATCATTCTTACCTGCTCAGTATTGGGACCTTTCCTTCCTTCTTTTCCTCCTTTATACTGCCGACATATCGGCCATAATCTCCAAGAATGGACTGTATGGTCATCTTGATGCTGATGATTCACAGATCTGTCGATCCTATATCGCCGACATCCAGCATCTGCGGACTGTCCAAGTGAGCTATATTTGTGACATAGCTGACTGAATGAAGTGCAGTCGACTGCAGCTCAGTTCGTCGAAGTCAGAATTTATCTAGAACTCGTTCTGCCGTAGGTTGGGTAAATTAGGTTGCAGCCCTTTCGTTATGGCTGCAATTGCTGTTGAAACAAAGAACGAGCTTCGTGATCTCGATCAGACAGAGATCTTTCAATGACATCATATAATTCAGGACTTGTGAGGACCAGCTTTGCAATCCTGAGACAGTTGAGGTCTGTTTCCCGGTCTCTCACAAAAGATGTGACCGGCCAACTCGTACAAAGCCTGATCCTGAGCTGATTCCATCACTGCAACGTCGTCTTTGCTGGCTTGCCACAGCACAGAATAATTCGTCTTCAGGCGGTCATCAACGCCGCTGCTCATCTACCCGTTCGAATGAAACAGTTTGACGAATCACACCCGTGGTACAGTACAAGACCAGCTTCAGTGGCTTAGGATCGGCGAGCGCGTCAGGTTCAAATGTTGCCTTCTTGTTTACAAGAGTCTGCATACTTGCGAAACACGCTAACTCGCAGAAAAGATCAAGCTTCTCTCTATCTGACGACCCTAATCAACTGCGCTGCGATCATCAGCTAAGATTAAAATTGATAATCGGGTTTTCGGGTCACTGACCCACGTGCGTGGAACAGCTTTCCGGTATCTATTCAGAAGGTCAAAAATCTTCAGGCCTTCAAAAACCGACTGAAAATCCATATACTGTGTAAATCATAACTCAGTAATTGACATAGTAGAGCACCTTGAAGTAGCTCGCTACATTCAATGCTTTATGTAAATTGTCCTCATTACAGTTATAATTACAAGAAATAGATTATTGATATCAAATCTCAGCTGAGAGAGTAAATATCAGTTGAACCAGATATGTAACTATTTATATAGCGCCTTCTGGTGCAAACATTTGATTGTTCATCAGCAGCAGAGAAATATTTATGAAGTAACACCAACAAATGCAGATCTTGAATAATCATTTTGAGCAGTTATAATATTCATTAATGTAACAGCTTTACTAAAGCACTGAATTGTGTTTCAGAGTGGACGGCAAAAGTATTTAGAAGACAAATGATCGAAGAACGAGCGGTAGATCCAGATATCGTTCCTCCAGAAGTCAGAGAAAACGGTTAGCTTAGATTCTCTATTTTAGAAATTAACCTTGGAGTAGGTATTAGTGACAATGGCACAAGTGATAATTTAAGTGGTTGGTGAATATTTTAGGGTAGTGACGACTATAAAGCTTTATATTGAACTGTGACTTTGATTTAAGGTGTGCAATAGATTATTGATAATTATATAGCGTATTCGTTCTAATCGCTAAATGCATTTAACTGTTCTTTTAATCTGTTTAACAGCTACTGCTGTCGAGAATAGCAATTCGTCGGCGCATAAAAACGTTAACGAAAAGAAAACAGTGGGAAAAAATTCAAAGGTAAATATTTGATTAACGTCTTTGTGTTTTTAATAACTATTAGGTGATCGTAACAGGCTTGACCACTGTAATTCGTTTGTTAATGACATCACTGTGAGAGATCTGCAGAAACTACAAAGATTCAAAACTCTCTCGTCAGAGCCATAAAACACTTAAGTATCAGGATATTACACCAATATTGCATGCGTTACACTGGTTGCCCATCGAGCAAAGAATCCGGTTTAAAATATCAATGTAGAAAATTAGCCAACCTACTTCAGTTCCATGCTCAACCGTCATACCAACAAATATTGCACTCGATCACTGGACACTATGACATTTGTTGTCCTTTGTCCTTTTGTTGGGTTCTAAAGCGTTCTCGGTTGCTGGTCCTCGGCTTTGGAATTCGCTACCAAGTTCTATTCGTTCTGTCGTTCTGTCATGTCATTCAGGTCAAAACTTACGACTCATCTATTTCAACTTGCTTACCCACCGTAGCCTAACTTCTGGTTTCTGTGACCTATAAGAATTTGACCTGGCTTCTCCAAAGGATTATGATTTTGATTACTATTTAACTTGAAGCGACCATCGACTGATGCCTAAGACATTATTACAACGGCGCTATAGAAGTCATTAGATTAGACTAAATAGATTAGTAACAACAGCCTAGATAATAGTTGAACTGTCTGCTCTTTAGGACTTGCAGCGCCAACTGCTTTAAATCACATTCAATGTTCAGTTTTCAGGTTTATAAATTTAAGTCGTATGTATAGTCTTATACCAACGAAAGAGTAACTAGCTTTTTCTTGTGCTTTGTTTCTATTCGCAATTTTACAATACTTTGCTCTGCATTTTTATTTATCATATACTGGGTTTGCTACTTCGAATATCCTTCAAAAGTGCTAAATATTTAATAAAATAAGCTTCTATAAGGTTTGTTGAAATTGAGATCAGTCACAAATTCGATGTCATGCATTAAGTAATTTTGCCTTTTGGTAATTTTTGTATTAGGTTTTTAAAGGAGCCAAAGTTGAAGTTAAGTACGTAGAGATGAATGCATCAGGACTCAAATCAACCGTGAAGCCCCCGGCTGGACCCTCTCTCTTCAGCAAGTCCATATATGTCACCATTGATCACAGTCTGAAAGTTCCGCCACCTCCGCCCCAACGCCTTCATCTGTGAACCTACTTGTAGGCTGGTCAATACTGGGAAATTGCCAAGAATCAGAAAATAAAACCTGTTTTGTTAAGTGATATATTTCTAGCTGTGCTTATGTTATGCTTTGACAAATACCAGTAGCACTTGCATATTGCGTAGTCGTTTAGCCACTTTTAAAAGTAACTCTTTTCTAGTTACTGTGTATTTTATTACGTATCAGACACTTTCCTGCCTTTACTAGTGAATAATTACGTTTACTCAAACAATTTGTAAGTGCTTAAGACGTCAAGCCATGTGCCTATTTTGCAGTTAAAGGAACTTTTTACAAAAAAGCGTGTCATTTGCTGTGTTACTGTTGTGATTATAATTCAGCTCAAGCTTCCTTGATGCTCTTATGATACCTGAAGTCTGATAAATGAGCACAATAAATTGCAGATTTCTTAAAATGTTTAGTTGTAACGGTATAAAATATTAATTTCTGGCAATCATTCGTAAGCAATTTTAATAAAGTATAGTGTACCGGTTTATTCGTTTGAATACTTATTTTCAATTAAATTTTGACTGAGTGCCAATTAGTGATCCAGGCTTCGGGATTTGCAAATGTATCCGATATTTGCAGTGCCCACATATGACAGAGTAATCTTGCAAATAACGTTGCGATTTAAAAATAATGTACAAAAGTAACAAGAGGCTATGCAATTAGATTTTGGCTGTACAATTATATCAAAAGCTTTTTATAATATTATAACCTTATGAACGCAAAGACAACAAGACCTTATATGACATAGTTTCGCTATCAGGTCATAATATATAATTGTTTCACTTATTATCACAGCATATACGCTGACATACTTTCTATCAATCACAAGTATGCAAAATGCAACAGTCATAAAATCTATATTATATCACTTTCTGGCTTCCTTATTTTGCTGTGTAGCACTTCACTTTTAAGCAGAAAGGAAGTAATCAAATATTTAGCAGAGTGAAGTCCGGTTGCTAGAAAACAAGAGAGAGAAGGAGACAAGAGGAGCTGTTAGAAAAACGTGAAGGCGTCGCATTGGATGGATTATGCCGATATATCTTTAAAAGGTTGTACTTTAGTTTTGAATGGAGAGTCCGAGGAGTATTAGAGTGGCTTGAGACAAATGAGGGTGGTTTAACGACAGGAAGGGCCGACGTATTTGCCAATCTCCCATTGTATAACTTTTTAGAGGCATGTAAAACATCGCGTTGCCTTAAACTTGTTTAGTTATTACGGCCTTCAAAGAGAAACCGCAACCTCCAACTAAGAACGCGTCATCGGGTCACACTGGCACAACTTCCGATTTGGTCAAGATTAGTTGCTTATGTGAAATGGTGACGTGGGCCTTCCAAAGAGTAGGAAATTACGAATCACATGGTGTTGGAACTATGTCCGAAAATATGTAGTTTCTGGTATTATTTTCATCTTACAGAAAGCCAAATGACCAAATGGCTGAAACTATAAATTATTTTGCGTTTCATTTGCATTTTAAACCATTTCTTTCACTTTTTCTTTCACTTTTCACAGCGGTTGATGTTTAGACCTAAAGTGACTAAATAACGGCTTGCATTTCTAGAAAGGGGAACCGCTACGTGCTTCTCTTTTCCAGCCTGTCATTGCATCGAAAACACATGAACAAGCAAATTACTATTACTGTAAATTTCTGTCACGTTACCATCTGTCACATTACTTCTGTCACATTAGGCCTATTATGTATCATCTGCTGTTGATGCTGTGGGTACAAAGGCATTTGTTCTGTATGAGTCACTCAGAGATAACACGTCCCTCGAGTAAATAGCTGGTCCGCATTATGCCAGCTATAGGCCCCTTGTCGGCCAAACGAACATGGATATGTCTTGCAGCTTAATATTAAAATGGCGCTGCGAAACTGGAGAAGGACTAATTCGATTGCAGGAAATGATCAAGTACTTGTTCACATGCTAATAGGTACATAAAATACTACTAGTGAAAAACTTGTAGCTTATTAGGTCACTGTACCGATTATTTTTTGTGAAAGTTAGACTATTTCAGAAAATAATAAAAAACGCTTCATTCCTATATAACATATCCATTATATCTAGATACTGGTTTCATTTTGTTAAGTATATGTCAAAAGCACTCTACCTCGTGCAAAATAATCCATGTACGTGGCCGTGACATGTCCGCTTCAAGATCAAGCGCTATATGATTCATAT
Organism: Norana najaformis; assembly: GCA_964023275.1. Taxonomy (NCBI): domain Eukaryota; kingdom Metazoa; phylum Annelida; class Clitellata; order Crassiclitellata; family Hormogastridae; genus Norana; species Norana najaformis. The sequence goes on along the minus strand of OZ029914.1, from coordinate 39,848,020 downwards.
ACGTTTTGGCGTTAAAGGTAAATGTAAATGTACATGTTTTTATATATCGACCTTATTGATTGGACCCTGCTCATTTTCAATGAATTGGTCGGGTGAGACCCTTCACCTCCGCTTCCCGTTTAAATAGACGCAACGCCATTTAATGGTGTTATTCTTCTGTCGTCAATAAGTTAGAGCGCTAAATAAATGTGTCATTGGGATATCGGCTCTTCGCTTATGGCTTGAGCGCTTGTTTCTTTAACATCTCACAGTCGCCGCCGAAGGTGAGAACCGGTTCGTTCGCGTATATATATATACGTATATATTGTATGATGTCTCCTCCGGTGATGCATGGGCCTACTTTTTGGGATACGGTAGCCGAATGGCTAGAGCGCTCGCCTTGTAACGCGGAGAGTGCGGGTTCGAAGCCTTCCCTGAGACAGTTACTGCGTATGGACCTTGAGCAAGTCCTTCATTCACAATTGCTTAGTCATCAGATAATGGCGCTTAATAAATGCAGAAATTAGAGTAATATTCCAATGTTACATTTACGGGCATTTTGCATTTACTGCGCACCTTTCATTTGCTACATATGGGAGTTTGTTGTAGTTGAGCAAATACAAGTATAGCCTACACTTTATTGACTAAGACATTTCAACCACAGCTGTTATGACATAATTATCATCTCACTGTCGTCCGTGTATTGATAATCTGGAGCCTCACGTGACATTGATCACAGGCTGTCACAACAGTGCAGCCAGCGTTTACAACAATTTCCTTACTACAAAAAATTCCGTTTGTTGAGCCTCTTACAGGCCAAAACTAAAGTCCTACACCAGCTGACTTTTAAATTGCTTCTTCTTCTTCCTTCTGGCTGGAATTAATCCCTCCTCGTACCTTTTCAGATATACATGCCACTCCCAATTTCTGTCTGATATACTCATTCCTTTTCCTGTCTTTCAGTGAGATTCCAAGTATCCATCGCAGCATTCTCATTTCTGTTCTCTGCAACACCTTCTCCTCCTCTTTTGTCAGTGTCCATACTTCTGCTCCATATATCATCACTGGTCTTATCATTGTTTTGTACACCTTTCCTTTGACTTGAACCGGCATTTTGACATCTCATAATACGCTCGATAGGTCTTTCCATTTTTGCCACGCTGCCTTAATCCTGTTCTTAATATCATGTTTGCATTCTCCTTTAGCATCCATTATCGACCCAAGGTATTTAAATGTTTCTACCTGTTTCAGTGCATTTCCTGCAATGTCCTTGACCACAAGTGTCTCATCTATTTTGGAGCATACCATGGTCTCTGTTTTATTGATATTTATTTTAAGACCCTTGCTCTCCAGTGCTCTCTGCCAATCAGTGAAACGCCCTTGTATCTTTGTCGCTGCGTCGTCTGCCACTATGAGGTCATCAGCATACAACTTATCCCATGGTACTTCTCTTCTCACGTTTTCCGATATGGCATCCATTACTATGATGAACAGACTTTTAAATTGCTACGGGAGATTAATTCGCGGAAACCTCTATAATAGTTTTAGCGATCGGTCTACTGGTAGCGCCAACAACCACTACCGACAGCAGTAAAACGAAAAGAACATTACCAATAATGGGTACACTTATAACAAACATAAAACAAAAATTTCTGGCACTTAAATAAAGTAGTTCAGTTTAGAGAGGATCGTTTATGAAGGGCCTCGAAACATTTTTGATAAACATATTTCTGACATTTATCAAAAACATTAAACAGTTTTTGTTTGCTTATATTTACCACCAGTTATTTTTCGATAAACACACGCAGAACAACTTCTTCTAGGCATTGTGGAAATAGCAAAGTGTTTGATCCTCAATCTAACATCAGAGCTCACCGGTCAGTCCAATGATCAAAGCTTGTAAGATTTTGTGCAGGATCGGTAATGTTTACCCTTATGTCATCAACCATGATAATATTAGTCACTTACTCATCACCGTCACTGTGCTCATGCTCAGAAAAGTCTAAATCGTCAAATTCGTCCATTTCAAAAGCCCTCAAAACATCCGTGGTTCTATAAAATCTTTGATTTTCTGACATTTTCACACGCTAGGAGGGATTTAAAATTTAAATACCGAATGTAAAAAGAAACGCCTAGAGAGCGATGAAAATCGATCGTTTTATTTTGTGTAAACACATGAAAAACACAAGCTGGGGATTTTATCACTTCAGAATTGACTCTACCACTATTAGATGTAAAGAAAATTCTAAATAGTGTTAATTACACGCAAAGGAATGGTTATTTCTCAGTTGCGGTCGAAATCGACCGCATTCGCCGGCAAAGAGTTAATTAATAAAGGATGAAGTTTTTATATCAATACAAATAAGCTGTTAGACATTTGAAGCATTAGCTTAGCTGCTCTGTGTTATAGATATCAGTATAAAATAAAACAAAACTTAGAAGAGTCCTAAGCTGATGACGATGGAGATTAAGCTGCGACGGCTGAGAAAGATAGTTACAGCAAGTCAGGGTAATCAGTGATTGTACAACGTTTGATGAATGCATCATCACCTCCATGGAGTCCTTTTCCATCGTCATCATCTATAGAATCGCCATAATTGCCAACATGTATTATCATTAAATAAGCACTTAATCCATAATATCATAGACTGACACGACATATTCTCTAATGTTGATTGTGACACGCTCAAATTAGGCTCGTATGAGTGGTTTCATTCATAATATGAATGACTGTTTCAAAACTAGTTGAATGACACTCTATAACGTTACCATAATTGAGCATATTTATTCTTGTAATTGCTATAGTAGGCCTAAAAGGATGATTCAGTTTTAAAGGCGTACCAGTTGGATAAGACAATTTTCCGATTCCACAACATGTTTTCATTCTGTAACCAAAACAACTTTAAAAAATATAACCTGACGCGGTAGCCAAATATTCATTCCAATGTGTGTTTATATCAATACTTTTCTATAGCGCCTTTTTAGTACCTCACAAAAGCGCTAGTCACCCGGCTATCCAATCGATCTAAACAAGTGCGTAATACCTAGAATAGTCACAACCAACGAAGTCCCAATCAGAGTACGAATGGCGACTGTGAGATTGCAATCATGAAGTGTAGCATTTATCTTTAAAACTTTTATACAGTTATCACCAACGGAAGACCGTTAAACTTTCTGTGTAAAGTATTAGCCGCTATCAGCAGCATTCACGACTCGCAAACATAAAACATAAACATAACTATAGTTTAAGTAATTCAGAAGACAACTAATCTGTGTCAGAATCACTGCAACTTGATGCAGTATATTGGTTAAGCCAATACTATTATATTATATAGCTGCTTCGGCATTTTGATCATCATTATTCAAGATTATACGATATAACGTCTATGAAAACTGCAGGAGGATGAGAAACAGTCCTCCGTGCAGGAAGGAAAAATATTATGTAGCAAGCTAAGAATTTTCAAATAATTTCAAAGAATTAACAACTAACGATCGGGATTTTTAAAGAACAGGAGTCAACGAATTAACAAGGTAATATTTCTATATTAGAAATTAGAGCTTCTGTGTCTTGGCATAATATTATCATTAGTGACAAAATTTACAACGTCCATTATGACCAGTAACAAATTAACTGTTTCTACTAATTATTGGTTTTCTTTGTGTAGACCTCTTTGAACAATAATTGGTCACATACAGGATGTATGACCTGTGACCGGAAATAAAACTAAAATGACTAGTATTTAAGAAATTTGTTTAATTGTTTCACAGGTCTTACCTAATTAAATACACCATGGTCACTGAAAGCAAAATGATTAATACCACTGTTTGTATCGGTGTAAATATGATCACCCACTTATTCAGCGATGTAGTCCGTCTTTCTGGGCAACAAAATGAACACACAATTTTTATAATATAGGCGCCGGTTGAAGTAATGGTTGACCAGTTGAAGACGTCAAAAGATCAGAGTTCTGAAGGGTTAAGGCTGTTGAAGGCAAATAACTAACAGAGATAAAAGTTCAGCTAATAATATAGTAATGTCTGACTTTCTGGGTATTGATCTGACTACGGCTTGGTTATATGACAAGCCATTATTATGTTTCGTGCATTAGAAACCAGCGCTATAGACGTTCCGAATTATTAGTAGTAGTCTTTTAAGCTCTAATAAGGTTCCTTTAAGAGCTAAATAACAAGTATGATGCGCAACTTAATGCAGCCTAAAAGATTTCCAGTTTTTGCAAAAACTGAGGTCTTAAATATAGGTTGCTCACATAAGCAATTAGCAATATGTTGAAAGCTATAGTTGTGCAAAGTATGGGGCGGGGGAAATATGCTGTGTTTTATATAATATTATTAAAAGAAATTTTGTGACCCGTTTTATGCAAGATTTTCTTTAAAGATTGATCATTTTGACGTTTAAAGAGGCTTACGAACTCAAGAATGTATGCGTTCTACACTAGTTTGGAGCGCCCATAATTTGTTCATTTAAAGCTGAAATTGCATTGAGATGAACCGATAACAGGTCTGCCATCTCAAATTAATATAGCACAAAGTCCAACGGCAAAATAACACTTTCACACTTAACACTTTCTTTCATTATCAGTTTCTTTAGCCAAGTATCTAGGAGCACTGTGAAAATGAAAATATTGTGTACTTCTATTTATATATTTAGCGGAGGGCTAATTATTCATGTTCGTTTTCCACATGCTTTTATTTATAGACGGACATAGGTCGAGTTTATAACACAGAAACATTCGCCTGTTTAACATCCAGTGTTGCTTTCCAGAATTGGATTATTAACTTCCATTATCAGTTTCATCATCTAATATTAGCGTCCTAATTTCCAAAAGAAGTAGATTCCGAACGAGCAGATGTGTCACAAGTTGTGGCGCGTGATAGATTTTATGCCATTTTATCACATGACAGTGTCAAAGTACGGACGTTGGGCAAAGTTGTGGGTACGGTGGATAGAGCACTCCCCTTGTAACGCGGAGAGTACAGGTTCGAGCATACCCACTGGCATGGATATCTACATTGGTTAAAGCATACTCCAAGATGCCTCTGAGAAGTAGAATATCGGTTTGCATACCGATCGTGGCTTATTTCTGAGATTTTAATCTCGGGCCAGCACGGTTCGTACAAGAGGAGCTTATATTTCGTGGCGCTCATTCAAACGGGCAGGAATGATAAAGAATCTCACCCGATCAATTCATTGAAAATGAGCAGGATCGAGGCTAAACGGCCGCTGTAGAAAAACGTGTACATTTAAAAATTGTACCCTGAAATGGTTATTGTGTAGGGACCATGCGCAATTCCTTCAGTCACATTTGCTCAGCGCCATCGATTGAAGATAGTGGCATATAATAAATGCAGAAACAATTCATAATACATCGGCGTGTGATATATTAGTTGTGGACTTTATGCCACACAGATGCAGATATATAAATAGACGGTAAACAAATGGCATTCTATATGCCCTGCTAAATCTTCGACAAAAGTACATTCGTCAGTGGCTGTCCATACCAGGTGAAGAGCATCCTTTTAAAGGTTTAGGTGCTGGTCTTGCAGTGACAGCTGGCAAATGCCCCTGTCTATACTTACAGGCGTTTTATCGCCATGTCTTGGATCTATCTGGCTTCACGACCCGGGGAATATTACTTGTTTCCTTCGCATGCACTTGACAATGCAACGGGGGTTCTTGGTTTTGGACCATCTGCTTGGAACGGTCTTCCTAAGCGCTTGACAATTGATCCCTTATCCAAAGCTGGGTTAGAAACGCTTATTAGTAGATATCATGAAGATGCACTATATAAGTGTATTGAATGCGTTTAGGATTGGAAGGATCGCGTATTTTGAGCCGAAGGCTATACAGAGCCAAGAGGAGAGTCAGATGGAGACATCAAAAGTAGATAACTAGTTTCGGTTTGAGTGCTGAGCAGTCACATAGGAATTAGTTGCTGTTGGTTTTGTATTTACTAATGGGTGCCCATCATGTTGGCCTATATCCTAATTGGAAAACAGAATAGGTAGCGAGAAACGGCGAAGAGCGAAGTCCGTGGTAAACAGGCTGCCACATTAGTACACTACGTAGGCATATTGACAAAAATGACGCTTGATGCTGGTGTCAGAAAGTCCAACATCCATGCAAACTTGCATAAGTTCATCACCATAAATAGGTGTCACTTGAGGATTAAGAGTCAAATTTACGCAAATGCTAGCCCACCACCCTGACTACCACACTTACCACAACTACTGCAACCACCACTAAAACCACCATTGCCACGAACAAATGCAAACACCATTCCACCACAACCACCATGTGAACTTACTGTGTATTATTATTGGTGCACTTGAGCAGTTTCGACCCCGAATGCTGCATACAGCGGTGCAGGTGTAAACCCCACTCATTTCCTCGGTTAGATTCAAAATTGAACCCGAGTTCGAATGTCTTTTACTGTCGTGTTCCCAGGCAAAAGAACAATTTCCGGCAAGACTTGCATTAGCACAATCGATTTCCTGCAATGCTTTTTCCGTTAATACTGGTTCAGTATGATTCATCATATCTGCATTATTGAACCATTACAAAACTTTATTTCTACAAATAGGCCAATTGTTTCCAGACTTTACAACTAGTGTTGATGACCATTAGTAATGATAATGAAGTCATTAGCACTTATTCTTAAACTGCACATTTTTGGCATTAATAATTAGTAATGAGCATATTTCCACGCTAGCAGTAAATGAGTGCCCATCATGTTGGCCTATATCAACTCCAAGCACTGGAGTAATATAATACAGTGCAATAGGGCTTAAGGTTTGACCTTCAAATCCAATCCGATTAGAATGAAACTAGGCTCGTTAAATGCAATCTATTCCAATACAACAAACGGAGTTTCATCATTATGAATCAAATCTATCAAGAAAACAGTCTACTCAGATATAATGCCAATACAGTAGAAAAACGAGTCGTGTGTAATTTTATTTAGTTTAGTTTTTGTTTATTGACGCTGATTTGAAGAGTAGTTTCAGAATCCACACAAACAGTCATAATTTAGGTGATAAGCTTATATAGTCATAATTTACAAAGCTTTGTTAATCACAAAACTGCCACTGATGTATGTATTTATGTATGTATCTAATTTTTTATATAGCGCAGTTTAAGAACCTCTCAAAAGCGCTGTGAACATGGCTGCCCAGTTAATTTAAACAAGTAAGTCTTGACTAACGAAGAGTGTTTCTTGGGACAAATTATCTGATATCACATTGAAACAAATGAAAGCTCTTGATGAAGAACAAATTCTGATACAATTTGAAAGATTGTGTGTATATGTAAGTATGTGTATGTATGCTTACATATATATATATATATATATATATATATATATATATATATATATATATATATATATATATATATATATATATATATATATGAAGAGTAGTTTTAGAATCCACACGAACAGTCATGAATTAGGTGATAAGCTTATATAGTCATAATTTACAAAGCTTTGTTAATCACAAAACTGCCACTGATATCACATTGAAACAAATGAAAGCTCTTGATGAAGAACAAATTCTGATACAATTTGAAAGATTGTGTGTATACGTAAGTATGTGTATGTATGCTTACATATATACATGCATATTTCCATCTGACTGACAGCCAATTTTTACATTGCACCTTAAGACAGTCTTTCAAATAGCCCCATAGTGTGAAATCACGATCGACGTAAAAACTTTAAAATTACATGCAACTTGTGTGTTTATATTATGTTAAAGCTTTAGCTTCGACAATCGGTAAATAAAAGTTTAACGTACGTACTAAATATACGAAGCGTCGTGGTCCAGCTGATGTTTGATTGTAGACCTGGTTGAGAATACTTGATCCGACAGGTGTAAGCTGTGCTTAGGATCTGAGCCGCATTTAACACAAGCAAGGAAACGGTTACGTTGTTGTAGAGTGTTGTCGTGATGTTAGACGTTATGATGTAACCGTCTGTCTGGGTCCATTCCATCACCGGAATGGCGTTACCACTGTGACTCATGTTACACGATAGCTCTACTTCGTCCGGCTCAATTCCGCATGTGTTATTGCCTATTGGACCGTCATGAGGTGCAGTAATAGTGCAGAACTTTTCCGAAGGATAGGAATCTAAGCAAGAAAACATTTTAAAGATTGATAACAAAAGATTAATGGATATTGTTGTTGCAGTAACCGAGAAGTTCATGAAACAGCATTTTCATCTCTGACTGATATCACGCAACTTATACGCATGATGGCATGCAATCATCAATTCGTAGTTCCACTGCCAATGTTATATGCAGATACAATGGGGACTAGAAAGTGACATGGTAACGGTTATCGCGGTAATACCGCAGAAATGGAAAAGAATGCTGAAAAATGGCGGTAACGGGACGGTAAAGGTAAGCACTGGGCATAATACCGCGGTATTGGAGATAGAATTTGCGGCAATTCCGCGGAAATGGTAACAAAGTTAATAAAAAAAATTCCTTTATATAACTGAATAATGCAGAAATAGTGCGGGATTGAAAAATCATAATACAGTGATGGTGATGAGATTGGGACGAAGGCTTACGGGGTGGTGAAAAGACGATGACATGTAACTGTGGGGACAAGATGGAATAGCGTTAAAACGAGAAATGCTTGTGTAAACAGGGACACATTTCGGACCCCATATCACCATCTAATGTCGACATATAAGCCTAAGCAGATTGACAAAGATGGACAAGTATTCGTACTGAAACTAACCAAACACAATAAGCTTCGCTTTGCGATAGGAGCCGTCAGTGTTGTCTCGGCATGTATACGTTCCGAAATCTTCAAGACTAACGTTTCTTATCTTCAAATGATATTCGCCGTAGCTAGCATTTCCAACCACAGAAAATCGACTAACAAATTCACTAATCATAAAGCAGCTTGTGTAAATCAGCTGGAAGATGTCTTGAGCGCGTCCCTTACGGGTCCACTCAACAGAGCACAAGTCACTCTGTTGAGTGGCTAGAACACATCGGAGAGTGACGTCTGTGTCTACCACAGCTTCTGTGTCACTCGGTCCAAACATGACTTCAGTTTGCGCTGCAAATAAATGCAATAAACCATTGAAAACTGTAATAAAGCGTTTGTTTCTGACACGATATTTTAGCAGAAAAAGGTCGTCATTTAAAATAAGTTCTGTGATTTTTTAATGGGAGGTCTGGGGGCGTTGTAATGGTGATTCTGTGTTTCCCAACATTCTCTGTGGTAAATTTTGATCAACACTTGGATTGGATTCACCCTGAGATAGTTTTTTTGTTAAAATGTCTATTGGAAGTTCAACTTTCATATACCAAAGGGATGCTTCAACAAACGGGGTTTTCCAAGGCCGTGGTTAAACCAACAATCCCGGTGTAAAGTAAATTTGGAAAACAATGAGGGTTTTAGGTTTTTGCATAATTTGGTCATATGAGTTAGTGTAATTTGAACGAATCACGATGGAACAATTAGCTGGGGCTATGATTAATGTGCATGAAACGAGGGTGACAGATAGGACAACCGTGTTTGACAAGTGGAGGCAAATGACAGAAAGAGAAAGAGAAAGACAGATAAAGAGAAAAAGAAAGAAAAAAATAGATAGATAGAGTGAGAGAGAGAGAGAGAGCGGACGCCGATCGGAGGGATGATTGACAGAGGATAGGAAAAGTTAAACGAGGGAGCGGGAGCGATGAGGTATTCGCTGTATAACGGTCGACACCAGATGATGGGTTCCGGAGAACAGAAAGAAGAGAATAACACTGATCTCAAGATTGTAATTGTAATTGTAATTGTAACCGAACATTTATACAGTGTCGCTTCAAGAAAAAACTACTCAGTGGCGCTCTCTACGCACACGCAATGATGTTAGAAATGTCATTGAGATCATAAAGTTTATCATTTAGCAGTCAGTTGTTAGAAGAACTAGAAAAGTCACCGGTGACAAGCCCGCACACACACGCAGAGGCCAGCCAACGGATTCCCATCCAGAGTAAACGGATGACACGACGTTCAGAGTGGCCTTAGACCAAGCAGCGTCGAAGACGTAGGAAGACGTCGAGCGACAGCGTCGCACACACGAAATCACTATTGGCCACGGCGTCCTGAGTAGGTGGCAGAAGGACATTTGCTCGAGCAGGCAGGTCCATCCTTAGCAGACAGCACTTCGGCTGATGGTACAACTTGGCCGGCCGTAAAGCTACACTTTAGGCACTTAAGCTTATTTGCTCAACTTAAATAACTTGTTTCATGCACCGGATGCGCGATAGTCTAGTGGCTAGGGTGCTGGACTTTCATCTCAAAGTCCAAATCCCCGAAAGTGCAGAAAGATTTGTTGATATTTCTCCTCCGCTTGCGACTTCTAACGCACAGAGGTATGAAATGAGTTCATTGACCTACACTGTATGTAGCAAGTTCAGACGGCAAGGAGAGGACTGGCGATGCACCTTCATCTGCCGAGGCTAAGAAAATTAAGTCAGTAACACTTCATACTTATGGCTGCCTTTTGGGTTAGGCAAATGAACTGCTATTTTTTTTCCAATTCTAATTCTATTTTTAATTCTTATTCATAAATTCATGAAGAATGAGCCATTTGACACATTTTACGCATTGGGCATGCTCTGTACAATCCAGCATCAGAATCATCAGACTACCTCAAAGAGAACAGGATCAGGCTTTTAACACGGCAATGTAGAGGATATAAAGTACGGGACCTAAAATGAAACCCTTTGGTAGACCAAGTGGGACCACCGACCAGTCAGACCGTGTAGAATTAAAAACTACTATTAACCATATGTATTGTGCAATCTAAAGTTTAATCTTCACGAATGAATATTTTATATCAAGATATAACCTCCGTTTAATATCGACTATATATACTTACTTATAAAGGCATACTTTTATTACCCTAAGGACACATTCCCCACACTAAATGGCGAATTCAGGGTGAACACAATTTTAAAATTCTATTTAGATGTCTGACGCACTAAAGATCTTGATGAAGCCTATACTTAATGTAACAGACAGACAGGATATTTTGCATAATTAACTCACCCTTTAAAAACATTATCGCTAAAATTAACACAAATGTTAAGTTCATTTTAACTAAAGGCGATTATTATTATTATTAGTTACGGAACTTTTTTCTAAAGCTATAATCTCCCAAATAAAAGTCGAAAACTAAGAGAACTAGTCAAATAATGTTGCCTTTTACAAAGCGCGCAGTAACGTAACTTGATGCTATTGACCTGGCTAGCATTAATTATATCAGACTCTGAAACGAAAAGCATCCACTCTCCTGTTGTGGATCTCGTGAGTCAGTTTTTCGGCGCCTAGTAGCTGACAGCTAGAAATCTTGCCGAGAGAGGGCGCTTTGTATAGGTTCAACCGGTCCGCCTAGAGGTCGCTGTCGCCGGCGCCCGCGTGTGTCAACATCTGAGGTGACCGAGTGCCTTGGTGGCCATTGTATAAGAGCTGAGATTGCGCAGTTGAGAGACTGCGTATTAACTGATTAGTTTCTGTCTGGCCAAAGGGAAAGTCATGGGTTCGAACTCTGCCAAATTAGCGACAGCGATCGTCCGTTTCTAAGCTATGTGTAAAAGACGAGTTCTTTAAGGCGTCGTTTGAAGCGGTTTCCTGCTCAATCGAATCGTTTCAAGGCGGCTCGTGGGGACTTTGCGTATTCGAAAAGAAACTAACTCGAAACTCTAGAGTCCTGGGTTCGATTCGCAACTCGTTAAAGCAGTTGCACTGTCAGAGGTTATCCAAGAGAGATTCGAGACTCAGCCTTCAGTGTCTTGAAATCGTTGGAGTCAGTTCGGCGTATCGTCTATTCGCGATCAGTCAAGTCGGGCTGGGGAAGACCATCGAGGCCCTACCGCAAATTCCAAGCAGGGAGTTTAATTGATTTCCCTTTTACTTTGTCTTTAATTAGAGAAAGAAATTTGGACTAAATGCGCCGGGTCTATAGATTTCAATTAGTTTAAAGATAGATAAGAACTTTTGAGAGAAATTGATATCTCTTTTAATTGAGAATTATCTAGGTTACAGATAAAGTTGATTATTAATAATTTGTGAAATCTTTATTGTGTGATTGATGAAAAGTGTGGCCAAGACCGAAGTGACACAGCTTCCGAGCAGGGTAAAAGCGTAGTCGCTGCGCCTCTGCTGAAGTAAACTGCTGACTCTGACCGAATTTATACAGCGCCAAGCAGATTTACAAGAGAAAATGAAGGAAAGTTATGGGCGTCTAGAAGAAATATTTATGCAGCGCCAGTCAAGGATGAGTGAAGGATTTTTGGAGGAACTCACTAGACTAAGAGAGGAGTTTATGCCGCGCCAACTTCCTCAAGAAACTTATGCAATGAACGAAGATAAGTCTGTTATAGGGGAGAATAACCCTTATCCTCTAGGGGATGCGATAACCCTCTGTTCGAGAGGTGCGGACGCCTCTCCATGCAGGTTCAAGAATTGAACGGCCACCTGGTAAACCTGTTACGATACAATTCGCAGTTCGAACTCTGTCGCATGCTGTCGGGAGGCCTTGGAGAAGCAAGCTGTCCGTTTTGCAAGCGAGAGTTGAGGATTCGAACCCCTAGCAGTCATTGGCGTGAATCGATCACCAAACGTTTGCTCCCCATAATAAACTGGTGCTTTCTCACCTAACCTCACATTTTGTGGAATCCGCGGTTGCCGAGTAGGAAACTGCCCCATACAAAGAGAACAAGGGTTCGATCCGGCCTTCCCGGTAGACTTATCTTCATTATTTAAAATAGGGTGCTCTATGAAGTCCGAGTAGGACTGAAGCGACGACGCTCTTACCAAATAATCCGCTATGCTGCTGCTGAGGAAAATGACATGTTTCGCGGCTGAGTTGTCCGCCAAAGATAAGGTTCAAATCCCATCTGGTAGTAAGGTCTTCCAAACACGAAAACCCCTTCCATATAGTAAGATAGAGGCTTCTTACTCAGCCTTACCCTGCGGCGCAATGCGGGCAATGCAGAAAAGGCTGCATCGTCAGGAAAGCCATAGACGCCCCACCACTCTGGAATAAACTCCCCCCAGAACTACGACAGTTTTCTGACCCATCATACAAACTCATCGATGCTCCAACGCTTGCAATTTCTGCATTGGCCTTTCACTCAAAACTGTAAACATTCCTCTTTCACGGAGCCTATTCTGACACCCTTTCTTCCTCTTATCTCTCTCTCCTCTCCAACTCCAAACACCACCACCCCCATAGATGCCAAGCTGTCTCTACGTCTGACTTTTGGATCTTGACCTGGAACCGAATCCTTTTGCCTATCGATTTTTTTTGACTGAGCGCCTGTGAATAAGCTGGTCACCGTTGGGCGCTGTAGAACTCTCGGAATTACGATTACGATTTCTCCCAGGTGACCATTCATTATCTGAATATAGAGTAGCGTCCACGGTACTTGGCAAAGTACTACAGCGTCTAAAGGCTGATACGGGTTCTTTTGATTCTCCTCAGCAGTCGTACTTACTACACGTTCACTACTCCCTTGTTCAGTGTGTAAATTCGGTCCTTAATTTTCCCACTTCATCCATGAAACGACCTTCAATAGCTAATTGCCTTTCTATTAATTTTTCTAGCCAATATGTATAGCGCAACATAAACTTTCTCTTCAGTTGCTCATCATCTGTCTGTATCTGTTCAACAAGAGCGGCCATCGAGTCATAGAATCCTAGCAACTGAGCTCTCGTCTACCTCTGGGCCACTAGGACTTACCTTGCCTTCGGCCATAGCTTACTCAATTCACTAAACAAGAACACAATTGATCAACTGATTGAAATTATAATCTTCGGAAGAAATTACTATCAAACTTCCAGTCAAACTTTAATTTAACTAGTTTACAACTAATCAGAAATCTTTTCTACTAAATTATTTAAATTCGGAGCATCCAGATTACAATCTTCTCTTTAATTAAAGATTTTGATTCTTCAGTCCTTCCCTGTCAGAGTGAAATGCTACCCCAAATCGGTGTTAGTGAGTTCTATAAGTTAACCTAAGTTATTGAATATCTAAATACGAGATTGGAACATAATGAATTATGGATGTACCAAATAAATGAATTTTGCTTAATCTTTAAGACACCTTCAATGTATGTGCGAACTATATTCTCTCACACGTACCCAATGTTTCGTGTTACTGAACAGTGAACATTCATCACCTTAAGTGGCACATGTTTTAATACCTAAGGCGTTGCCGTTGATTTTTTAACCCATATATATTGCCATTTTTCGGCATCAGCTTTGCTATGGCGCAATATAAATTATCTTATTATTATTGTTGTCATTGTTGTTATTATACCTAATACAACAAGATATAAATAATTGCTGCCTACTTTAGATTTATTGTGGTGGTGCATTAAAACGGTGTTAACCATCACTAAAATGACTAGGCTTAAAAATTATTTTAACCATTCATCGATTCGTATCGCAGGTAAACATCTGCGAGCTTCGTGAGCTGGACTGGTTTTCCGCAGATCCCATGTAGTAACAGGTAGCCCTAAATATGACTTAGAAAATCATTGAATCCGGTTACATCGTCGATTGATACGTTTTATAGTAGATACTGGCGCTAAAGAAGTTATTAAATAAACAAGCACCGTTAGAGTTTGACGAAATTCAAATTATATCCACAGTTTTGATTAGGTTGTATTGCGCTATACCGCAAGTTTATTCTACTGCACTGAAACCGAGAGTTTATTCTACCACAAGACTACAACTCTTTAGACTAGTGTTCAGAACGTTTGGCATGAAACTGTTAGGCATACTTTTAAAGTTACAGACTGCCCTTCCACGGCCTTATTGTTTCCAGCTTGCTAATATTACTTGATACTATACACGGAATATAGGTCGTTCCTGGTCATTTGTGTCTAAGTACACCCGGTTATACCAAACGAGACCAGACTAAATCAAGTCGCAGGGCATTTTGGCTTTCACTGTGAATGGATATCTATAAACTACTGTTGTATTTTTATGCCGACGTACTGGAAAACCAATCCTAAGGTAATTTCTCGTCAAACTCTTTAGTGATATTATGCACTGAAAAATGAGCCACAAATGTTTTTCTATTACGCAATATTGGATAAGGCCTAAATTCTTAACAGATGGGCAATATTAAAAAAGCCAGTATTCTCTCCACGGATAATATTTAAGGTTGTCAACCAATGGGCCATGACCCCATCATATCCAAAATCTCATACCACAGATCATTAGGTCCTCATACAGTCTTTAGTGTTATGCTGCTTCATATTTAAAAGTAATGGGAAAAAGTTACTTTGGACTCGGGTCACTAATGTTACTATGCAGTATATAATACCAAAACTAGGCCCAAGATTCTATTGGCCTCTCACTCTTCCTGCCTACGATTTTATTTTGACTGAGCATCTGTGAATAAGCTGATTCCCCTACTTATCTATCGTTGAGCGTTGTAGAAATTTCGAGTTTACGATTACCATTACTCAAAAAATGCACAATTGACTCTTTTTCCAGTAAAAATATTCGAAATACAGTATAGGCCTACGCTCTACAACTGCTGGCATCTGAAGTTTCGTCCCGGAACACGCTACTACGCCAGCAAAAGGCAATTATCCAAGTCTTGACCGAAAAGCTCATGTCAGATAGTGCAGTTAAAGCATAAATCACCTCTTAAGATTCTCGATAGAAACTGATTTGGTTTTAAGTATTTTAGGGTTTTAAGTATTTTAGAGTAATGTGACTGAAGTAAGCGAAAAGAATATATTGTCAATATGCAGTAGTAAAGAAACTTTCAACTGTAATGAAGACATTAATTATTTTAATTATTGATTGCTAGTGATAGATCAATAGACAATAATGAACTGAAACAGTAGTTAAGAGTTGAGAATAAGAATTACGGATAGAAGATTTAAACCTATGTTCATTTGAGACTTGATAAATTATTACCTTTATTTTCACATTTAGTTTCTTTAGCTGTGAACGGTACGTAGAGAATAATCAGATATTATTTACCTTGTTCAATCGATTTCGCTCATAATAATCTATGATGCTTTTTACTTTATAAATTTTACTATAATTCCAACATCGGAGTTGTAATTGCTTTTTGTTCATGACCCTATAGGCTACTTAGACAATAGAATGGCTTGTATAAAACCGAACCGAGTATGCATATCCGACTCTCGCAAAAGAATCTCGATGCCTTCACTGAAGTTACAATCGAATGCGTGCATCAAAACGTTGACGAAGTGGAAAGCCCCGGGTCAGTAGTCGAAAGTATCTTCTAGATCATATCCACTGCTAATAAGTTCACGAAACTTGGTGACATCGTGTTTAAGTATAGCATTGTAAATCTTAGCTGCCTTTCCTTTTCCGACAAATCGTAATCGTAATCGTAATCTCGAGATTTCTACAGCGCTCAACGAAAGCTAAGTCGCGGGAACCAGCTTATTCACAGGCGCTCAATCAAAACAAAATCGATAGGCAAAAGGGTCAAGATCCAGGAGTCAGGCACTCAGACAGTCGGACGGCTACGGTGGATGCTGTTTGAAATTGAAGCGAGAAGAGAGATAAGAGGAAGAGGAAGAATCAGGATAAGATTTCTGGAAAAGAAGTGTTTTCAGTCTTGAGTGAAAGACCTGCGCAGAAACTGAAAGAGGTGAAGTGTTGGTGAGTTCGTATGATTGACCAGACAATTGTCGCAATTCTGGCGGGAGTTTATTCCAAAGGGGTGGGGTAGCTATGGCTATCGAGCGATTTCCAAATTTTAAGGATGAGGTGACCGGATGGCGAAGAAGTGTTAGGACAGATGAGGAGCGGGTTGAACGGAGTGGTTGGATAGTAAATAATTGACGAAGATAGGAGGGTTGGGAGGATTGAAGTGTGTTGTAGGTGAGGGATAAGACTTTGTACTCTATTCGTTCTGGTATTTTAAGCCAGTGCAGTGATTTGAGAACAGGGGTGATGTGATGGTGTTTGGGGGTTTTGGTGACAGCACGTGCGAGAGCATTCTGGATAGCTTGTAGGCGATTTATCTGGGTTGTGTCAATATTGAGGAAAAGTGAATTGCAGTAGTCAAGTTTTGCATGGACTATGGATGTGGCAATGATAGATGCGGTTTTGAAGTCAAGCATAGGACGGATTCTGCGAAGGTCGCGGATATGCATAAAGCAAGAGCGGGAAAGATGGGTGATATGATCAGAAAAAGTAAGGTTCTGGTCGAAAATAACACCTAAATTACGGACAGAAGAGTTAGTATTAAAGGTGTGGGTGGAGGCAGAGTCCAGGCTGAGGGAAATAGAGGGGTCAGGAATTTTCTTGAGCTGGTCACGTAGGCCGATAAGTATGAATTCAGTTTTAGATGGGTTCAGGCATAAGAGATTAGATGTCATCCAAGAGGAGATTTGTTTTACCACACAAAGAAGATGATCTGTAGATTCATTGAAACAATTTGGAGAGAAAGAGATGAATAGTTGGGTGTCATCAGCATAGAGGTGATGGTCAACGGAGGATGCTTTAATGAGTGAACTGAGTGGGGTAGTGTAGAGGATAAACAGAAGAGGTCCAAGAACGGAGCCTTGTGGAACTCCGCAAGTGAGAGGGCATGACTTAGAAGAGGCTTCCGAAGTTTTATATTTCATAAAAGTGAAGGATGGCATATTTAATTATCAGTCGTTCAATATCGTTCAAGTCTTAATAGTTCAGATAACCAGACGAGACTGTCGATCGATGTTAAAATTACCAGGAAAGAAAGTTTGCTGTTTTACTTGTACAAGGCTGTCAAAGATGAATTGAACCTCTCTGAGGTCTCTTAAGCAAGAAACTATTATGACGTCGATATTGAAAATTAAAAATTTCTATAGTTAACCATTGGCTATGACGTCATGCATATGCTCAGAGCCATTTTCCCGCTACATTGACAAAATCACTTTTTAAACAGCACAAGTCTCTTCTTACAAGATCGCACTCAACTGACACCCTAGTCTCTTACCTCTACTACTATTAAGCTTGTTTCTGCCATTTCTCATCAACAGGTTGCTTGCTTCTGCCTCCTACATATTGCAGCAACCTTCGATACCATTGATTCCAATCTTACTCCAAAGACTTTCAGCTAGGATTGGTTTACTAACATTGCTCTTTTCTGGATATCCTATCTCTTCTCCCAATCTTTCTCCTTAAAACTTACGAAGCCTCATACCAATCATGCCCTTTCACTTTTGAAGCTCCTCAAGGATCTTTCCTTGGACCACTTATGTTTATCGTCTACACTACGTCACTCAGATCACTCATTAAAGCATCCTCAGTTGACCATCACCGGTTCGCTTGTGACGCCCAATTATTTGTATCTTTCTCTCCGAACTATTTCACTGACTCTATTGATCATTTTTGTGTGGTTACAGAAATCTGCTTCTGAGTGACATCTAATCCCCTATGCCTGAATCCATCAAAAACAGAATTCGTACTCGTCAGCATGCCTCACTAGTTTAAGAAAGTTCCCCATTGTGCTGTTTGGCATTCGCTTTCATGTTGCCGCAAACACCATCCAACTACTGTATTAGTCGACAGCAATAAACGAAGTATCCGTTGATCAAGTACAATATTATTGGTATGAGGGGCGAGAAAGGGGCAGAGATAGATCGGCTGATTTATATGTGATACATTGTAAACTATAAAACATATTTGTGACTGTTTTTTTTGCTCATTGGGCATGCCATGTTAGGAATATCTAGAAAAGTCAAGTGCACATATTCATTTTAAATATCAGAATCGTTGCGACTGAAATTTGTTACCAAATTTGTATCGCCTTTCTTTGACGCTTTGATTTATCTGCTTGCTTGGAATGTATTTTTCTTTTGTGTCTACTTATTAAGAAATATTGAAGGGATGAGAACTGAGATTCACAAAGATGCGAAGGCATTCATTGCTAAACATCTATATTTTGAGCGCCTCTGACTAGTTTCTTTTGAAGCGACGCTATATAAATTTCAGTTAAATCTACGATTGATCTACATGTCTACTTATACGAGAAAATGTCAAAATGGGTACTTTCACTCATATCGGGACCAAAACCGCTGACAGTGGTGCCATATCAAATGATGAATGAATTTCCTGCTAGAAACTGGAGTAAAAACAATCTCAACCGATTAATTAGACAAATTGACGCGAGTGCAAGTTCTAAACGTAAACCTGTTACTGGCCGTCCTCGTTCGGCACGTACCGCTGACAACATCGCTCGTGTAGCTGAATTGATCTGTAGCCAAGAGGATAATCCAGGCACAAGCAAAAGTCCTCGTGAGATTGAGCGCGAGACAGGAATATCGCGAAGCAGCGTACGGCGTATTGCTAAGAAAGATTTAAATTTTCCGTCGTCGTGAGGTTCAACAACTGTCAGATGCCGATACTGTAAAACGATTGAATGCCTGCAAGCGACTCAAACTGCGCATGACACCAGAGAAGATCAACAAAACTTGGTTCTCTGACGAGAAAATATTCACTGTCCAAACACCAACAAACAGTCAAAACGACCGTGTCTATGCAAGTGCTAATCACAAACGTGATGTCACACCAGCTCGACTTCTGAAAGGCCGTAAACACATTACTCAAAGCGTTATGGTTTCAGTGGCTGTCTCCAATCTCGGCAAAACTGCTCCATTCTTTGTGACACCCAAGGCCAAAGTGAACAGCGTGTACTACTGTGATGAGGTACTTGGACGTGGATTACTGCCAGATATGCGTTTGAAGTCTGGAAATGATTTCGTTTTTCAGCAAGACGGAGCTCCCGCTCATCGTTCTCGTCATACCGTGGAGTTTTTGAACGCGAACGTTCCTGAGTTCATCGAACCACATAACTGGCCGCCTAATAGCCCTGACTTAAACCCCGTTGATTACTCAATCTGGGGTGCTTTGCAGCAACGGGTTTATCGTGAACGGATAGTAAACGTCGAGCATCTGAAGCGCGTCATCACTCGTTGCTGGACTGAGATCAGCCAGGAACTCATCAATGGAGCCATAGATCAATGGGCACGTCGCATTGATGCAGTCATTCGAGCTCATGGAAGACACATTGAATATTTATTTGATTAAATAATTCTTGGATTTCTTAATGGCTATCAATAATGCAAACTTGCAAAGACTAATTTTCCAAGTATTGTGTTTTGCAAGATAGACGAATTAAAATCATTGTAAACTGATACATATTCAGTACAGTAGTTTTACGCAATTATTAATAAAGCTAAAAATGTAAATTTTTGAGCAGTTGTAGCGGATACAACGACCTTTAATTTTATGCATTAAGCATACACTTACTTGCTAAACTGCCTAAGTTATAGGCCTTCAAAGTTGAACAAATACTTCTGGCCCACCCTGTATATGTCTACTTATACCAGAAAATGTCAACATGGATACTTTCACTCATCTCGGAGCCAAAACCGCCGACAGTTGTGCATCCGATCTAAATATTCGACGCCGAGTAGAGACGGTCAGGTCTACCTCCTTAAGAAAATTTGAAACTCCAGCATTTATTCTCTGCACCTTGACAATATAAATTTAGTTGTGATTGCGAGACACTCTTGCAACACCTAATGCTGGTGTAAAATCAGTATAAGGTTATATAAATATAAAGTTACAAAAACAGAAATGTAACTCTGAGAAACACTAGTTAGACGCCAGATGGTAGTGCAGGTAGCTATCCAACCTGTTAAAAGCCTGTGAGAAAAAACAAGTTTTGAAGCGTTTGTTGAAGGAAGTACAGTAAGAGTTCGAGATCAAAGATGCATGGAACCGTCTACAATGGTAAACGGTTCCATGCATTGGGCAGCGGCGTTGAATGCACGAGAGCCTATATTCTATATCGTGGTTCAGCCAAAAGGTCTGTTCATGAAAATAGTCGACTGCAAGGATGGATATAAGGAGATAATAATGAATGAAGGTAGGTGGAAGTGCCCGTGATAAGGATTTATAGGTCATACAGGTCATTTTAAATCTTTTTCCGGAATTCAATAGGAAGCTAGTGCAGCTATCTTAGTACAGTTATGGGGTTTGAACGGTGAGATGGATACAGCACCACACGAACCAGAGAATTTTGTATGTGTGGAAGTCTGTTGTGTTAAACACATGAGGTACTTGTAAAAAATGTGTTGGCATCATCAAGGCGAGATCAGACCAAAGAGCAGGCCTTGGTTTGGGACATGTCTTTGAGCCTTTGACCAGGTGTGACGTCATGCCTTGATTTGATAGAAAGAAGAGTTGCAAAGTTTTGTTATTTGGGGTTGAAATGCTAGGTTAATGTCCAAAATTACCCCAAGTGTTTTAACAGTATTTGATAGCAGAACAATTGATAGCAAGTTCAGTGTTGGAATGAGAAGGGAGAAAACCCAAGTGTTGGCGTGAACCAAGTGTGATTGAAACAGATTTATCTGGGTTAATGTCCAAATCATTGAAGCAGAACTATATGTGCACGGAAGAGAGGCACTCTAAGTTTTACCTTTTCCACACTGATAAGTGGTTGACGGAGCAATATAAAACTGAGTGTTATCGGCGTACTGCAATAACTGGACTCCAAAATGGTTGGATATGCGGCTGAATGGTGAAGTGAAGATTGTAAATAATTAGTGGCCAAGGGCAGACCTCTGTTGGACATCAATAGTTCGTAATCGCGATAAGACTGTGTGCTGTGCCAATGCACGCTTCCTGAGAAGGATTGCAGAGGTGAGAAGCTAGCCGGCTTAAGCCAGTTCTAGACAAGCAGAACCTTCTGCTGATTCCAGAAAGAAGTAGCTGATTGTCAATAGTGCCAAAATGCAGCACTAAGACCGAGGAATACTGAGAGGCACGCTTTTCAGTAATCAGCAGATGAGAAGGTGCTGTCTAGAGTGAAGACAAGAGCAGTTTCAATGAAGGAGCCTTCATCATAAGCAGCTTTTGAGAGAAGTAATGTTAGGGGATGAAATAACGTGATTCTTAATCCTTATGAGAAAGAGACGTTCAAGAATCTTAAAAATGTTATTGAGGTTGGAGATTTATATCAGGAAATTTGTCATTTGGAACACAGGTGACTTTTCGTTGGATTTATAACAACCCGTTCAAGAATTTTTGATATAAAATTGAAGGTTGAGATGGTAACCAGGGGTAACAGAAATTTTTTAAAACAGAGGATGAATTATGGCATGCCAAAAAGCAGAATGGAAGGATTCTTTATGCAATGAGAAATTGTAATCGTGATGTTTGGAACTAGGACATCAAAGCACTCTATCAGAAAATATGTAGGAATGCTATTCAGGTGAAACTTCTGTTATGCATACACAGTATGAAGAAAACATGAGTATGCGAACCTCTCCAAAAGTTGTTGGCTGAAAGTAGTATAAAATAGGAGGAGCGTTATTGGTCAAGGTGCACAATAGACATACCTTTTAAAAGCATTGCAGAAAATCAACCCATTGGCCAATAGTACAGTGTGAAAGGGGAGAAATGAACGACGGGTCTGATTTGTTTCTGTCATAAATGTAAAAAACTGGAAATTAATGGACTGTGTAGGTGAGTTGACGTCTATTGAACACGATCTCAAGTGGTCGCGTGCCATCGTACATAATGACACATTAGCAGGGATTGCTGATATTACCTGACCGATGCCACCATTGCAACTATTGTTTGTTATAAAGGCTTGGCATGGAATCTAAATAATATAACTGGCATAATAAATACACATTTGCATTGATGATGTTCAATCGATTATACTTAACCTATACTACAATCTGTTTGGCCATGGCATGCTTAGAGTATTGTCCTTTGTATCAGAACGTGTTTGAACTCGTGTAATCGTGTTCAACTATACCAGGAACACGCGATCAATTACTTTTAAAAATTTTCACATATATGCGTAGAATTTTGCGCGTCGTTACCTGAAGTACAAATCATTCTCAGTAAAGAAAGAGTGCAAATCTAGATCTTGTCTGAGCCATGCAAAGAGTCACCTTATTACTCCTCTTATGCGTTTCACGAGCATCGAAAACTACAGGAATGGTGGCCAATGCGTTTTCGGCCACCATAGGAGAAAACGGGGAAGCTATATGCGCCATTGATACTCCGTCGGATGTACAAGTCGCATTCAGTATGAAGCAGTGCGGAATTATGTGCGTCACTCATCCCCTTTGTATTCAGTTTAACTTTATATCATCACATTTGTGTCAAATGTTTACATTCCAACCGTCAACGTATCAACAAGTGCAGAACTGTGAAGGTTACAAGAGTGTGGTAAGTTTTATCACCGATAGTTCGCATAATTGTCCATGTGATCAGAAAAGTCACATGAAAAGCTTTAGAACAACTGAACAGCGCAATATGCTAAGAAATTCAGAAGGAGGAAAATTTATATTTTTGCAATCAAATTAACACCAATTTTGTAGGCATTCTTCATGGAATATCTTCTTCATAAGTTATCACGACAGTTAGTTTCTTACTTATTACTACTGATATTGTTCATTGTAACACGATATTTGCCCTATTAGCTGACTCTGTGACGCACTCTAGAAATGGCTTGCTACTAATAATACTATATAAATCGTCGTTATTACATTAGATTAAGTACTGTTTGCTGCATTAAGAATCAAGAGCTCGTATAGCACATTATTTTTGAATTATTACTATTATTGTAACTTATCGTCAGTAACACCAACAGCAATCCTTTATTATGTTTTTACGATTCCTGATTTTGCTAAATGCACCAGTCACTTTGTCTACAGGTTCAGGTGCTATCCCCAAAAGATCTTCAGACTGCATTAGGAAGCGACGAGGTTCTTTACTGCACCAGACTGTCTCCGTTAGTCCGTTGGATGCATCAGCCTGTCGGAACCTTCGTTTCTGAAATCATTGTTGAGCATTGTAATGTACTGAGCGATTTCATCGACCTGTATGCCGTAGACAACAGGAACAATAACTGCAACCTCTTAATGAACAACATTCAATGGTTTCATGCTGGATCTTATATCTGTCAAGATGAACTCTCTAATGAATTGTCTTTAACAGCAGAAGTCACAGTTTTAGGTACATATTAATCGACGTTTTCACTAATCAGGATTTCTACAAGAGTCCTTATTTTTTTAGCATTTATTAAGCGCCACTCTCTAACGAGTAAGCATCATTCGATGGCGTTAAGCAATTACGAGTCAAGGACTCACACACTAATGCCTCAGGAAGACTCGAACCTGTACTCTTCGCGCTACAAAGCCAAGCGCTCTTTCCTATGCGTTTCCGTTCCCCAAGAATTGCAGAAATTCGAAATTACTTGATTTTTAGAAAAATATTAACTCTTTGAGTATAATGCAATTTCTATGAACTCAAATGTAACCAACGGCTATCGTCATATGGATAAAACTTAATGTTGTAATCGTGATCTATACTTGATTTGTATCAATACATCATTTTCTCGTATTTTAGGAACATCCCCTATCTGTGCAACCAACAGTACGGGAGGAAAAATTCTGCTGGAGCAGTATTTGAAACCGATCTGTAGCGTCCCCTTCGTGGGCAATGAGGAGCCATCTGCTGAATTTCACTGGATAGACAAAGGTGGAACACCAATAAGCAACGCAACCAATTCAACCACGGCTGACCTAATGACATCGTATATTATAATTCCTGGCTTCTATCCCTCGATAAATTCCTTCACTTGTTTCGTCACTTACATGGACAACAGGAGGTACAACTGTTCCACTCCAGAAGTGCTTGTGGGTAGGAATTCAATAATCATCGTAGGCTCCCTGCAGTCTAGGTTAAAAGTCAGTTTTGCATATGCATAAATGTTGTTTAAAATATAGCATTTAAGACTAATTTAAGATGCATAAATACAGGCTGAGATTTTCTGCGGTATCATAATTTTAGCTGGAAATATTTTATGACTGGCGAGAGAAAACATACTATAGTAGACCCAACGATTAAGCACATGACTAAGATGACTAGGCCGTTATGTTACCGCTTACTAGTCAGTGACTAATCTTTTAGCAACTGAATCCTGGAACAACTATTCAGTGCATAGCTATGACAAGAGTGCTTTCTCCATTTTTTCTTATATTAAGCGCCGTTGTCAAAATGCCTAAGGCTTCAGTCAGTGGTTGTTTCAAGTGCCTTCGCAGTCAGAATAAAAATCCGTTAGGGAAGCCTTTTCATTTATCTTTATTTAGCTCGGACAATGGCAAAAACTGTCAGTTGATGTAGGCAATGATGTTTTATGGAATATTCATGAAATTTAACTATAACAAAATGGTGCATTCATTGCTTTGTCAATTCCGTGGGCCATTTTTGTGCAAGGCCGTTTGATCTGATCGTTTATTCGGGTGTGCTTTATGTTTCAGACATCTGCATAACAGATAAATGATTAAACAAATCGGAAGCTTAAATTGTAGTGACGCGACACTTGTTTAAAGCCTTTCTGTACATAACCACAGAGGTGTCTCTTTAAAATTTTTCTTCTTGGCTATGCAGCACATCTCCTTTTGTTTTACTTAAGTGATCAAAATCAGAAATAATTAGTGCCGTGGTCGTTATTGACAGAAATATATTTTGCGATTCCTTTGGAAGAAATACAAAGATCTAAAGGTCTTTGATTGTTTCTTTCTGCAGACTGTTCTGATGGTTTCCAGTACTTAAGTGGCCCAAACAGCTGTTATCGTGTTATAATCCAATCCATGAACTGGGGCACAGCTATCAAAAGTTGCCAGCAGCTAAGCGATGGATCGTACCTGGCTGTGATTACAAGTTTTGTGGAGCAAGAAGCAATTGTAAAGTTTCTTAGGTCACAGATGTTACGTAAGTTTTCAATAATTAAAAATTACCGCATTTGTCTGTATACCAGAGCGCTCCGAGATGACAATCATATTTTGCGCCTTTCACAAAAAAAAAGAAGGCCACAAAGTAGAAGTCAGACGCTACTCTAAAGGTCGAAATTAATCGCAAATGTTGCTGTGGCACACGGGCGCCATATATGAATGAAAACTATTTTTTGTGAGCCTTATGTTTGCCGATTTTGAGTTGCAGTGAAAAATGCATGCAAATGCCGTTTAAACAAACTACAGAATTCTTAATTTAAATTACACCCATTTCCTTTCAAAGAACTAATCTGTAAATAAAGAGAATCTTTGATTGCTTCAACTGTTTGTTACAAATTATATCCGTGAGTTGCCATTTGTTTGATAAATTGTAGGAATTAAACTATATTATACGATTTATGTTTTTTGGATCTGTAGAGACCGCTTGGAGCGTTTGCCCTCCTCAAAACTTTTTTAAGGGGGTGTGGGTGAGCGGCAAGAGATCCGGTTTAGACTGCATCTCGCCGTTCGTGTGGACTCCAAAAGCCGGGACAACAATACCGATGAATTACACCAGCTGGATTGAAAATCAACCAAGCTGCACTGAAAACGAATACTGCGTAAATATGTGGGAATCTTCGGGATTAGATTGGAATAATGTGGATTGTTCTTGGCCCTTCTGTCCTTTATGCGAACATGGTGCACTGTAAAGCAGTCCAGATCTCTCACGTGGTTTCTTAAACGACTTTGTAGTTGTAGAATGTGGAACCTTGCATCAGTATGTTTATCATTTTATTTTGGCTATACCGTTCTTAATAATAACAGTGGTATTCGAAAGGATCAGGTAGGCCTCTGCGTGTTCCACATTTGACATTTTTACCTTGAAATGAAATACCGCCAGTGATGCATGTATCATATGAAAAATGAATATCAATGAGTCATTTGTCTAGCGTGCTCTCATGAACATTACATTACTGGTAGCCGACGACTCTGTTGCTGGTAAATAGGCACGAATACGCTGAAATGTGCTAGATTTCGATAGGAAATTATCTGTAAGAACCGGATGGGAAGATGAGACGTGAATATTTACTCTGAGACGCAACATTTTGTGGCACTTCTGGTTGTGTCATACGGTCTTCAGTTAGTTGATTATCACATGTATAAGACATCAGCAAACTACTTCGCAACACCTGATAATGACTTCAAATTTATTTTGTAGAATTAAATCTTAAGACCTTCCAGACAAATCGGTGTTAGAAGGTTCGAGAACTTTGCCTTAGTTATTGAAAATCTAAATGCGAGATTAGAACATAAACTATGAATATTGGATGCACGAGATGACTGAATTTTTTTTCATAGTTTAAGATACCTTCAGGGTACGCGTGCGCCGTATTCTCACACATGTACCCCATGTATTGTGTTACTGAACATGTATCACCTTAAGTCGCATATTTTGCACCTTATGCTTGGCCGTTGATTTGTAGACCCATGTATATCGCCCTTTTTCTGCCTCAGCCTGCGACGGCGCCGCATATATTTTCTTATTATCATTATTGTTATTGTTGTTGTCATTATTGCTATTGTTATTATTAATCATATAGGTGTGCAGCTCTTTTAAAAGATTCCGACAACGCGCTTTATACATAATACAAGATATATGCAATTGTTTCCTGGTTTATATTTATTGTGGTGGTGCAGTATGACAGTCTTGGTCATCAGTGAAATAACGAGGTTTAGTAAGTAATGCCATTATGCATGAATTCGTATCGCAGAAAAACATGTGCTACCTTCGTGAACTGGACTGTTTCTCCACAGATGCCATGTAGGTCTTCTTCGCTTCAGATTGATAGTGCAATGTCTATTTACCATAATGGAAGCTTCTGCTCACAGATATGTGTTTTACTAACATCGTTAACTACTGGCTTAAAAGTGTATTTGTTAAGCTGCTTCTCGTAATGTCAACAAGCCACTAATCCGCAGTGTTTTGGAATTTCTTTTGACTTCTTTTCCAAGTGAATAATAAATTCATGGTCATACATACTTCGATTAAGTCTTCATTCTGTGGTTTATGGACATTAAGTAATGAAACAGCCACTATTCTAGTAAGTACATTGAAGAATTTTATAATTCATTGCAAATACTATATCCGGTTTGAGCTTTGTGTTTTGCTTCGACGCACTTTACTTTCTCTTTCTTGCAAGTGACAATTGGCATGGCGCAGCATTATCTTCGTCACAGACTTCGAAAGAATTCATAAACATTTAAGTTTAGGACAACTTGAGTTTTAGTTTACATTAGTACTGGCGCCTTTATATTTACCAAACGCAGTGCACAATCTTAACAGAATGTAGCAGTGAGCATGTAATATTTCTTTGATGTTGTTTAATTCAATGACTGTCTTGAAAAGATAAGCCAGGGCAAAATTCCGATCAACTTCGTTGCCGTTTAAAACAACAAAGCGTTTATTTAGAATATGCATAATCGCCATTCAATATGACAAATAGAATCAAATAAATAAGAAGTAGCATTTTGAAACATTTCAGTCGTGAACGTTGCATAAAATTGTTTAAATTCAGACAGCATAGTGATGTTGAGTGACAGAGTGTTTCCAACTTTTAATAGGTCTATTGAAACCTTCTTCTGTTTATATTTGAAAGTCTTTGGTATTAGATTTAGTTCATGGATTTGAAGAGCTTAACATGCTAGCTGTCACGACTGATTAGCCTATTAGGGGGCTTATGATCATTATATGAAGTTTATTTTAAAACGAATCTTTATACATGAAAGATCCATTGTTGTACTAAAGCATTGTTGTGTGAAAATGGATAGGCATATTCGAATTGTACTGTTAATTATATTTTGTTCCTCTGAGCTTCAATTTATTCAGTTATCCGGTTACTTGCAAACCTTATTTGAACCAACTACATATACTAACTGTAGAGGTATATCCAACTGCTCAAATTTGCAAAGGGTCAACCATCTTCGCTTAATGCACCGGGAGTTTCGCGCCAAAGAAATGGCATACTAGGAGTCGTTGATAGAGCGGGATAGGAGCAATCCGCGTCGGCTCTGGTCTTCGCTCTCCGGTGTCCTCGGCCGTTCTACCGCTTCTAACTATTCGGCCCAGCCTCCGTTCACAGCGAACGGCTACCTCGACTACATGCGCGGGAAGATCGATTCGATCCGCCAATCTACTGATGGTTCTCCTTCTCCTACGTCATCTAGGCTTTCATGTTGGAAGCCTCTGCCTTTGGACGTCCTTCGTCGGCTCCTTCTGGTGTCACCTGCTAAATCCTGTGAACTGGACTTATTACCACCATTTTTAATCAAGGATTTTATAGATGACTTAATTCCGTTCTTACATTTGCTATGTAATACCTCCCTAGGTGAGGGTTCACTCCCGGCTTCTCACAAACGTGCTGTAGCCTTTCCCTCTCTCAAGCGCCAAGGTCTTGACCCCAATGATATATTTAACTACAGACTTATCTCTAATTTTTCCTTCCTCTCTAAGCTTCTTGAAAGATGTGTGTCCGTCCAACTGGTTGACTACCTTGACTCAAACTTTCTCATGCCCCTTCTTCAATCCGGATTTAGGAAGTTCAACTCTACTGAATCACTTATTACACGTCTCCTGGCCGACGTCTTTGGAGCTTTTGACCGTGAACAGGTTACTCTTCTCGCCCTCTATGATGTTAGTGCTGCTTTTGACACTGTGGATCACTCTATCCTTTTGGAGCGTCTAGAAAAATCTTTTGGCATTACTGATACGGCCCTTCTTTGGTTTCAGTCTTTCCTCTCAGACCGCTCTCATTCTGTTATCTTTGGGCCTACACGTTCCGCCTGGTCCCTTATACCTTTTGGCCTTCCTCAGGGTTCTGTTCTGGCCCCTCTCCTCTACATTCTGTACACTGCCGACCTGGCACGGGTCCTCCTTCCCATGGGTGTTGCTGTCCATCAGTATGCAGACGACACTCAGGCCTTCGTTCATGGCCCAGCGGAAGCGGCTTCCTCTCTGGTTGAGAGGATTCTTGACGCAACATCTGCCCTTGGTCTCTAGATGTCCTCTAATCGCCTCCGACTGAACTCTGCTAAGACCCAGGCTTGGTGGTCGTGCTCAGCTTGCTAAGACTGATTCATCGTCTTTACGCCAGAGGTTTCCGGACATTCTATTCTGTTCCAAAGTCCGAGATCTTGGGGTTGTCCTGGACCGGGAACTCTCCTTGACCGATCATGTTAACGGTGTCTCCCGCTCATGCTTTTACCACCTTCGTCAGCTTCGTACCATCAGCAGCTCCCTCTCATTTCATGCCGTTACTACTCTAATTCATGCCATTATCTGCACCAAGGTGGACTTTGGTAACGCTATATTTGCTTGACTCTCACTTGCCAATATTTCCAAGCTTCAGTCTGTTCTCAATGCTGCTGCCCGTCTTATTGGAGGCGTCCCCCGATATGGCCATATAACTTCCTTTATGCGGGACACTCTGTCCTGGCTTCCCATTCAGCTGCCTATCCATTTCAAGATCCTAACGCTTATGTGTAATTGTCTCGTTGGCTCTGCTCCATCATATCTTAGAGACTTCTGCATTCCGGTCTCCTTGCTTCCAGGCCGTAGCACTCTCCGTTCGGTCTCCCTTGTACCCCTGACTGTCCCTCGTATGCGCACTGCTACAGAGCAGTCTAGAAGCTTTGCCTATGTTGGACTTAACAGCTGGAATCGCCTTTCCCGAGAGCTCCGGCTTGAATTCTTCAGTTTGTCCCTTCCGCAGTTTCGGAAGCGCCTGAAGTCTGTATTATTTGACAGTGGTCTCACTGGTTTGGGTCTGGAGCGCCTCTGATGAGTCTATTCTTGAAGTGGCGCTTTATAAATGTGAGATTACAGTTACAATTACAATGATATAAAGTTACTGGCTTCTGTCTCTTTCATTGCCTAAAGAGGCCCTAAATAAGATATAGGAGAGGGAGAGAGATGGGGGAGAGAGAGAGACAGCAAAAAAAAAAGAAAAAGATGCCGTTAGACCTACTCATAATATGCACAGAGTGGAGTCTTGTTATAGTGTAAATAATTACATCCAGATAAAATGCAAAACAAAAAGCACAGGTTTTTATATTAGTTATGAAATAGACGATTTGGTTTCTAGTATCATAGAGTAATGTGACTGAGGTAAGCGAAAAGAACATCTGGCAGAATATACAGTATTATCATTATAAAGTAGCAAAGAAACTTTCATCTTTAGTGACGTAATTGAATTTTTATATCTGTGATTCCTAGTGAGAGATTTTTAACCGACAATAATTAACTTAAAACAGATGTTAAGAGTTGACAGTAAGCATAACGGACAGAAGATAAAACCTATGTTCATTTGAGGCTTGATAAATTATGACATTACTCTCACATTTAGTTTCTTGAGCTGTGAACCGCAGGTATAGTATAATCCGATATTACTTACCACGTTCAAACGATTTTGCTCATATTAATTATTAATGGTTTAAAATTTCACAAATTTTACGATAATTTCAACATAGGAGTTGTAATTGCTTTTTGATCAGGACTATATATGTTACTTAGTCATTTATCCTCACGTCTTCACAGAGTGGGTGAGCTAATCCACAGACTTTGATCGAAGTCGCTCACGATCAATCGTGCTTTGAGTATGGGTGGCACAGGAAGTTGTTGAACTCTTGTTAGGATGCTCCGACCCTTGGTCTGTTTTGAGAGGTGGATTCGTATTGCTCGAACACACAGTATTTCTAGGCTCGATGGAACCCGACACAATGACATCAGCAGACGGAGAGTATCTTCAGATATACTGTGTCTCCGGCGTCTGTCCAGAATCCATTTCTCCTTATTCATGTCAAGCCCGGCTGACAGCAGAAGTCCAACGATCTCTTCGTTAACCGGATGTTTTGACAACTGGCATAGTGCAAAGAGTGGTGAGCGGGGACCTGCAACCCAATCTTGCGTCGCAGTATCGATGATCGTGGGATTTGCGCCGTGTCTCAACAGACAGTGGCAGCATTCGTAGTTTCCCATCACACAGGCAACGTACAGAGGAGTATAGTCACCAGAGTCCTTTATGTCCAGTTTCCCGTTGCGCCTAATCAGAAGCTCCAGAACCTGCGGTTCCTGGAAGACAGCCAAAACGTGCAACGGACTCTGCTCATATCGTCCCACATGGCACCGAAGATACTCGCCTGGAAGGTATAGCGACTGGTCGTCGACGTTGAAACCATCCATCTGAATAAACTCCCGAGCCATATCGACATTCTTATGAACCAGCAGAATTAACAGATACTCAGACCAGCAGCGTTTCCTTTCACACGCTATTTAAAGAAACAAACGTATCACATCGTCGTTTTTCTTGCAAGCTTGTATAAAACCGCACCGAGTGTGCACATTCGTCTCTCGCAAAAGAATCTCGATACCTTCACGGAAATTAAAATCGACTGCATGCGTCAAAAAGCTGCAGTAACTGAATGGCCCTGGTCCGTAGTTGAAACTATCTTCTGGATTAAGTCCACTGCTAATAAGTTCACGAAACTTGGCGACATCGTGCTTAAATATCGCATTGTAAATCTTAGCTTCATATTCTTTTCCAGAAAAATTGAAGGTTGGCATATCTGATAATCAATCGTTCAAATATTATTAAAATCTTTAAAGTTGTGGTATCCAAATGAAATAGATGCTAAAGGTTATCTGGAAAGAAATCTAGATGGTAGAAATGACAACGATGTACTGAAACTCTCTGAAGTCTCATAAGCAACGAAATAACGTCGTTATTGATGTAATAAACACTTTCAATAGTTCGCTATTGCCTATGACGTCATGCATAAGCTGAGGTCCATTTTCGTGTTACACCGGCACTATCGTCTATTTATTATCTATCCTTAACCAGCACCAGTCTGGTATTATTAAACGGTACTTTACCATCACCAGCCTGGTATTATTAAACGGCCGTCAACTGAAACCCTACACACTTCTCTCTACAATAAACTTGTTTCTGCCATATCTCATCTCATTGCTTCTTTATATTTCATCAGCCTTTGATACTGTTGATACTTACTCCAAAGACTTTGAACTTGATTTGGTTTTTCTAACTTTGCTCTCTTTGGGAAACAGTTCTATATTTTTCCCTTTTTTCTCCGCTGAAACTTAGGAAGTCTCATACCAATCATGCCCTCTAACTTGTTGATTCATCAAGGCACGTTCTTGGACCTAATCTGTTAATGCTCTTCACTATCCCACTCAGTTCACTCATTAAAGCATCCTCAGTTGACCATCATCTCTCTGCTGACGACAATCCTCTGCTTCTTTCCGAAATGTTTCACCATGCTAGCTGTTACTATACTCTATTCTAAACCCGAGTTTAGACCCAAGTGTAACCCAACCTATGCGAGCTCTCGTTTTAGACGTGTTTAGCTCAAATGGCTACCTAGCATTTGGTCGTCCCCGCAAAAGGATAAGTATATCTTCGTTACTTATTAATCTCATCTGGGGCTCCATTACGGTGATATATATTTTGACTGAGCATCTGTGAATAAGCTGGTTTCCTAGACTTAGCATTCGTTGGGCTCTGTAGAAATCTCAAGTTTACGATTTCTCCAAAACTGAAAAATTGATGCATTTGTTGGCATCCATTTAATTTTAGGGGCTGCTGTTATATTGGTTACCGCTATCTGGAAATACTTACAGGTCGCAAAAAGATTAGGTTATAAGTAATAGGAAGAACATATGGTCATTTTATGAAGTGTTTATTGAAACGGCCGATACATTTTTTACTTATATACGAATGTTTGAAGCGTGTGGGTAGTACAGAAAGACTACCTTTATGTCAATGTAGGCTATATTTATCAGTAAATTGATTCAATTTTTCATCGAAGATGTTCGCTTTCACCTAATTTGTCTCTGTTCAAAAATGCAGGTTCCAGTGTTAGGGAAAACATTTTGTGGGTCTGACTTTAATTTAACATTAGCCAGATTATTTTCTTACACAATAATAGTAGTTGATTTTGAATTAAATCAGAGATAAAAATGGACATTCTACTTGTACAGTTAATTATATTTTGTTCTGGTAATTTCAGTTTATTTATTATCTGGTACTTGGAAACATTTTTTAAACCAGCTGCATATACGAATCGTAGAGCTATTCTTCACAGGTCAAATTTGCAAACTGCTAATCGTGATATCAACTTTGTGGTTTCCATGTCTCTCGTTACCCAAAGAGGCCGTGAATAGTATGAGAGGGAAGGGATAGAAATAGGGGGGAGACAAACAGATGGACGGAAAGAAAGAAAGAAAGAAAAAGAAACCCGTTAGACCTACTCATTATGTGCACATATTAGACTAGTGATAATGTAAATACATTTTAATAATAACGTCGCCAAGTGCTACCAAACAGCTGCTCCGCCTCATGTCCTGATCTTCTGGCAAACTTTTAGTCAAATGTGCCTTGAAAACTTGAAGGTTGGGGCTACGCTGTGGTGCAGCTTAGAAGCTTAGGCATTAGGTCAAAATCAATCACCCATGCTTCAGCGAAATGTTCGTTATGTACATTAAATTCCAATACACCAAGACCTAGTGATTTAGTGTTTTTTTAGCAAATTACCCTTTATTATTCAAATTTTCAGCACATAGTTTCCAAGCTCACGATGTTATGATATTTCTTTTAGTAAAGGAAAGAAGTCA
The DNA here is from genome assembly GCA_964023275.1 of Norana najaformis. NCBI lineage: Eukaryota > Metazoa > Annelida > Clitellata > Crassiclitellata > Hormogastridae > Norana > Norana najaformis. The sequence goes on along the minus strand of OZ029914.1, from coordinate 39,813,531 downwards.
TCACAATTTTGTGGATCCATGCTTGTGTATATAGAGGCGGCTCAGCGTTGGCCACAATTAACACAACTGCTATTAGGATTGATTGAACTCATCATCAGTACATAAGTTTAACGACATCACTGAAGTTGATTTATTCGTAGCTCATTTGAATGAACTGCAACTAAACTAGAATTGATTGGATTTTATTAGATTGAAATTAAAATAGATTGAATTGGACGGGACTGGAAAGGACTGGATTGGATAGTGATGGACTGGATCGTGTAAGGTTAGACAGTATAGAACCATATCGGATCAGGTCACTTCATATGTATCCAGATTAGATTTTCTAGATCCTTATTGTGATCTGTGCATAAGGAGCTGTATTAGCCGTAATGATGCGTTTTGAATGGCTGGATAAATGATACCGTGTTTTAGGAATGCTGTTATGCTATTGCAGCAAAAACAGCGACGCTTTGTATAAAAGTGTTATGGAAAGAGTGACGAAAGAGAAATGACAGATAGCATACAGTTCTGAACGGGAACTTACATAGCTTACTTTAACTTTGTACGGCTGATGTGTTTTTTAAAACCAAGATCCAGATTACCACAGATTGTGCCTCAGTTCAGACCGTCCTGTGCTTGGTGAAAGATAAGGGTAGTTTCGTTTATCTCGAGATCAAGACCGTTGCCAATGGTGCCTTCGAGTCCAGAAATTTTGACCGAACAAAGATGCCTAGATAATGCATGACCTCCTTTCATAAGAGAATTTGATATTCGAGCACTGAGCTCTGAACAAGCTACATTTTGCAGGTAAACATCTTATGGTTGTGCAGAACACAGAACTTCACCTTAATCTGGTATAAAGCTAGAACAAAGTTTAACAAGTAATAGGGTCTAACATTTTGGAGAATCACATTTTGCGCTAAACGCTCTTTTTAAGCAATGAAATATTTGACATTAAATACGTAATGTTGCTGGTTTTCTCTGATACATTAAACCTGAAAAATGTATCCATTACTTGGCATTATTTTAATGTTCAGGTCCTTCGTTGCATGGATTACCCCTCCTATCTGTGGATACCTACATTTCACATAAACATAAGCTTAGTAGTGGGTTGTACTAACTATTTCTTTTTAAACGGGTGTCTGTGCATGAAAATACGGTGTCTGACCCATTTACGGTCACGTGAACAGATTGGACAGTACAGATAACCTAACCTTATTTTAATGGTAGCTTATAATTATCTTGTTGTCTAAAGATTGGGCCATATATTTGCCTCGAGCACATCCGCTTTCTCACACTACTAAAATTCGTTATTGGAGACCACAGTGTTAGAGAAGCAACTTTGTGGGTCTGATTTGAATTTTGCATTATCCAAATACACTAACTTTCAGATACACTAACTCTAGTCCATTATAATTGAATCCGTCATAAAAATGGATATTCTATTTGCATTTCTAATTACATTTTATTCAGGTGAGTTGCCATATTCTGTGATTTTCAAGGCACTTGCAAACTTTATTTAAGCCATATAAAACCAGACATATAATAGTACTAAGCTAGCCGTAGAGTTTGATATCAATTAACTGGTTTCTTGAAAATTATTAAACCCATTAATAATCCAAAGTTTAAGCCAGTACATTTTAAATGATCGTCATTTGTGCCTTTTTAAAATTCTACTAGTATTGTTCTTTTACATTTTAACTATTTACATGCAAGCGTTTAATCAATTTTGAGAATCTGACAAAACGTTTATTCGACGTTTCACACAAACATTACACAACTACAACGAAAAACAAACAAAATAACACCAGAACAACGTTGCATTACGTTATAAATCGTAAAGTTGTTTAACATTGTAAGCGTTAATCAATGCAAGAAAATGACAAACCAGCCATTTACAAACGTTTAATGCAAACGTTAGATCAACTTGTTCCCAAACCATATTTCAACGTTACATGAAAAGTTTGTGAGCGGTCTTGATAAGCTAACCACGAGAGGCAGACATGGTTATGAAGTGTTAGCGACTTTAATTTCCTTAGCATATGAGTACTGGTGGCAGCCTTTCCCTCACCGCTTGGTCTTCCCACTTGCAGTTTACGATCAGTGTACTCACCATACGTGAGAAAGCTATGGGGCAACAAATGTCTGCCCTGATGGGGTATTTGGAATGTAATTTTACATTTTAAGGATCATAGTTCCCGGCGGCCATATTCGTTTGTGCATGAGTTCCAGCATATACTAGACCTGCTCTAAATGTTTCCCACTTGCTAGTGTACTTGACATTGAAAACGAAACACGCGCAGTTCCTCGTAAATTGTGTTTATGCTAACCTGATTATACAACTCGAGACCACACACTGTTAAGTCACAGATCATTTTTGGCATTCGCATTTTAAGTATGAGGATACTTTAACAAGGGAGCTCTATAAACAATTCTGAAACCTGATTATCTCTGAGTCGGTGTACCCGGCCAGACCAATCCAGATGCCATTTTGTACAAACCTATAACTTCTTTTAATGATGCTTGACACTAACTTTTAGCCCAAAAATAGTGTCCTTCGTGCAGTATTGAAAGATTCCAAAATCGCCTTCTCCTCCTCTTCCTCTCATCTCTATTGCAGCTTCAATTGTAAAAAACATCCACCGTGACCTTCTGACTATTTCGGAGCTTGCCTGAACCTTGAGTCTTGACCGTGAACCGACGCTGTCCATACCTGCCTATCGATTTTATTTTGACTAAGCGTCTGTCAATAAGCTAGTTTTCGCAACTTAGCTTTGGTTCGGCGCTGTAGAAATCTTGAGTCTATGATTACCGAAAAAATGAAAAATTAATGCATTTGTTGGCATTAATTTAATTTTAGGAGCTACTATTATAATGGTTACCGCAATCTGTAAATGCTTACAAGTCACACAAGGATTAGCATATCATGAGATTTATGGTATTTATAAGCGGTTTATTTTAAAACTTATCTTAATACACAGAAGATAACTTTGTTTGACTGACGCACGGATGTTTGATCGTGTAGAAAATGCGAAAAACCCAGCTTTTTTCGGTGTAGGCTATATTCGTCTATAAGTTGGCCCATTTTTAAATTGAACATATCCTCTTTCTCGCACTTTGTCTCACTTCAGCAATGCAGGCTACAGTGTTAGAGAAACAAATATAGTATGTTTGACTTAAATTTAGCATTAACCAGATTATATTTGCTCACAGGATCAATAGCAATAGTTGATTTTGAAAGACACGTAAATGAAGCATATTCGTTTCTTACTGTTAATTATATTTTGTTCAGGTGAGTTGCAGCTTTTTGGTTATCCGGACATTTGCAACCTTTATTTAAACCATATGAATCTATGCTTGCATATCTGCACTATACTAGCTGGAGAGCTATACTTCAGAGGTCAAATTGGCAAATCGCATTTGTAATTCCGACATTTCTGTAGCGCCCAATGATACGCATACGTCATGGGCACCATCTTATTCACAGGCGCTCAGTCAAAACAAAATCGATAGGCAAAAGGGTTTGGTTCCAGGTCAAGTTCCAAAGGTCAAGCACAGAGACAGCGTAGCAGCTACAGAGGGTGATATTTGGAATTGGAGCAGAGAGAGAGAGAGAGAGAGAGAGACGAGGAAGAAGGGGTGTCAAGATACGATTTACCGTGATATAAGTTTACTGGTTTCTTGAAAAATTTTCAGCACATTATTAGTCTAAAAAGTTGAGGCAATAATTTGCTAACTATAGTCAATTATAACATTTTGTTACCTTTAGTGCCATGCTTTTAATCTATTTCAGAATGTAGCAGACTAAAATTCTCAAAAAGTTCTAAAAGTTTCACCTTTCTAGAAATCCTACCCTAAACCAACCAATCCGCTGCCTTCCTATTTCTCTCAAGCTAAACGCAACCCACCGTAACAACTCCTCTGAATCCTTCTGTCTCACTCTGGTCTTCTGGTTACTGGACTTTGTTCTTTCCTTAGTGTCTTTGGACAACCCTTCTGACTTGACGCCAGTGCTCTGCGTTTAGCTTTAAAGTAGCTCTTTATAAAGTTTGAGGTTATGCTTACGATTGCCATTATATTCGTGACTCTCTTACTAAGCCTGTGGTTGGTTCTATGCTGAAAATTTGCCTCTTTTGCGAAATATTACATAACGTTTGCTGTAATCTGCTTCAGCATGCACCTCTGAACCACTTTGAAGAGACTTTATCAATGTTTACTTGTATAGAATCATCTTCCTTTATTGTAATTAATATGAATTAGGATGAAATTAGAGGAGAATGTAATGCGAATTTGAGCAGTTTTTTAATTCTAAGTTCTGAGTTTTCCCAGCAGTCGAGACATTTTGAAACTATTTTTCAGCTGAAAGCCTTTCTGCAAGGAAGTTTCCACAAAACGTTGCTGTTGTCGTCGGTCAGCCTGTTATATTCCACTGTCAGACAGAATCTAATAGGTCCGTGTGGTGGAAATTCAAATCAACATCAACAGCACAACATGAGACTTTTATCTTTAGTAACGGATATTATTCTGAAGATTTCGAAAGATGCATCGTGAATACGACAGAAACGGGACAATTTGACCTGCACATAAGTTATACACGTCTATCAGATGCGGGTACCTACACATGCGTTGAAGTCCTGGGGAACGCAACTGTTAAATACCGTGCAGAGTTGGTTGTGCTTGGTGAGTTTCGGTATTGTCGAAATATTCTTTCTAACCAATCCAATAGTTGTAATCTTCAAATGTTGACAATGATATCTTGCTATCATGCGCCTGTCAGCGAATCGGAAACTATTTTTTAAAAACAAAATCTGTAAGTAGGGCTGTAGTAAATGCACTAACTCATATTACAATATAACGTCTATCACGGTTGTAGAAGATGCAAAAAGGAATCGTAGATCACGACAGAAAGGTGGCAGGCAATAGATGAAAGGAAACTTCTTAAGCAGAAAATGGAGCAGACCAGGACTAGTGGAGTTGGCCAACAAAAATTGAATAAAACATACAGAGAAAAGGCTAACAGAGTTATGCCGAGATGTAGACGCGACAAAACATATACATATTAGACAGAACAACTGAAGCGGAAGAGACAGGAAAAAGAGACGATTCCAAAACTTTGTTTCGTTTAGTGAAGGAACTTTCAGGAAGCACAATACAGAACATTCTGATAAAAAAGATCGATGGACAGGTGACAAGGGCGCACAAGAAACGGATGAGACGATGGAGAGAAGATGTTGAGAGTATCCTAAACTGTCTGTAACCAATAACACATGTGGGAGGCTTGGACTAGGAAGAGGAGTTGGAAATAGATATAGAAGATATTAACGAAGAAGAGATACGAAGGGCAATCAAGAGTCTAAAATGGAAGGGCTGTAGGAAATGACGGAATAAAAGCCGAAATGACTAAATATTGGGGTGAGACAATGCTAACAGAGCTAACAAAGTTGTCCAACAACATATGGACAATAGGCAGAGTACCGATGGAATGGAGAGACAGTATCATCATTCCGATCCCTAAAATTGGAGATTTGAGCGAATGCTCAAATTGGAGAGGCATCACTCTACTGTAAAATCTTGGAAAGGTCGTGGCCACAGTGATGCTGAATCGTAAAAGGGCTGCTGTAGACAAAAACTGAGACAGGAACAAGCGGGGTTTAGACCAGGGGATAATGCTGTGAGCAAATTTTAACACTTAGACAGATAATTGAGAAGACTTTAATGTGGGAGTTTCCTGTACTGATTAACTTCATTGATTTCAAAAAAGCCTTTGACAGTGTTCACATACAGTAGATCACTGTGTAAGATAATGAAGAGTTATGGGATTCCAACTAAGATAATTGATGTCACTAAGAGCTGTTTTGATGGCAGTCGATGCACTGTGAGAAATGGAATAAAGGTGGGTGAGTGGTTTCAGATTGTAACTGGAGTGCATCAGGAATATGCTTTGTCACCGATGAATTTTGTCCTTGTAGTGGATTGAGTGATGTCGAGGGTGACGGAAGGCAGTAACGCTGGACTGAAATAGCTGAATTGCGATAGGTTAAAAGATCTGGACTTCGCAGACGATATCGCCCTACTGGACAGTAAGTAAGTAAGTAAGTAATGCATTTGTTAACACGCCATACAGTACTTTGAAACGCATAAAAGAACTGATGTCAAAAGCCCAGGAGTAGGCAGCGAATATCAATCCCGAAAAGACCACAATCATGAAGATAGGAAGACTGAATGAAATGAACAAGATCACGATTGATGACAAGGAGATTGAGGTCGTGGATGATTTCTGCTACCTTGGTAGCTTAATAATAGCAGACAGCAGCTGTGACAGGGAGGTAAGGATCCGCATAGTAAAGGCAAATGCTGCTTTTGGGACACTTGAAAATATATGGAACAACAATGGGTGCAGTGTGAGAACAAAGATTCTTTTGTATGAAGCCACTGTATTAAGTACACTAATATATAGATCAGAAACTTGACCAATGACGGGGATAAACAAGAAGAGACCGGAGGCAACATATCACAGACGGCTCGGAAGAATTCTACACATTTCGTGGTGTAGTGAAAAGTTGTACAAGCAATGAGGGTTTTAGTTTTTGCATATTGTGGACTGTATTATGTCGGATAATGTAGCTTATGTATTTGTGTAATTAATTCGTACAGACCACTGGAGAACAGTTAGGCGAGAATGTCATTAACGAGAGGCGGATAGGACGCTCGCGATTGACAGGTGGAGGTTAATGAGAGAGAGAGAGAGAAAGAAAGAAAGAGAGAGAGAGAGAGAGAGGCGGAACAGAGGGATGCTGATCGGATGGCGAAAGGGAGAAATTGGATGATTGACCGACGAAGGAGAAAGTTAAGGAAAGGTGCGAAGCGAAGAAGGCATTCGCTAAACAACGGTCGAAGGAGGCGTTAGGTTCCGGAGTAGAGAAGAAAAATTATAAAACTGTATCTCTTAAACGTACCTCGCTAGAATAATAGGCCGATGCGAATCAGACTGATTTTGCTGAATTTGCTGTATATACGGTGTACATAGTTGTAATATACTTGTGAAAGAAGCAATCGTTGTTACGTCTCTGTACGGTCGGACTGATCCATTCAAGAACCCGCGTGCTGTTAAAGGCCTAAATTTTCCCGAAGATAAAACCTCTGATCAATAGCACCGCTCGTCACCATATCCTGAAAGGAGACATGTGTTCGCCAGCGACCCTTGATGCGCAGGACTCACAAGCAAAACGCCTCTTTCAGTACATTGTGACAGTGAAGGACTTGATTCGTGTGTCAACGGATATCTACAACGTGACGCCGACATCTACAGGATTCGACCGATGTACTAAGACGAACTGAGCTGAGAAGAACAACAAAGGGAACAACCGTTTCAGCAAACAACTATCATTTCAGCAACCAAAGGAGGAGTATGGAAAAGCCAGCAACAAGTGACCCAGTGTAACGGAGGTCGGAGCTCAACAAGAAATCATTTTCCAGCGGATGCGGTATAGTTTCCCCAAAACTACGCATTCGACAAATCTGGAACGAAATCTGGTGAGCTCATTCCGAGTCTTTAATAACTGATCATTCGTCATTTTGTTTTGTGTTTCAGAGAAGCAGTGACTTGTGATTTTTGAGAGTGCGAAGGCAGAAGCCGTTAAACTATATTACTATTACTGTTACGTTATATAATTGCATTATCTTATTGTGTCTGTTGGTGTACGTGAAACTTATAGAGATTTGTCATATATCGTACTGTATTAGCTGGTAAAAATTTATATTGAAATGTTTAACAAAATGAAAAAGAAGGATCTGAAAGAAGAGTGCAGACGGAGAAATACCAAACCAAAAGGTTTAGATAAACGTGAAATGATAAGAATACTGAAGGAAAATGGAAATGTGGAGGAATGCGAAGATGGAGTGCAGCTGGTTGAGACAGGCGAAGCTAGTATCAGTGAAGGCCAGATGAGGCTGAAACTGATGCAGGCTGAGGAGCGACGTTCGCAGGCTGAGGAGAGAGTGCAGGCTGAAAAAGAAAGGATGGAGATGGAGCTTACTCTATTGCGTGAGAAAGCACAGTTGGGTCTATTGCAATCGAATAACGCAAGAGTTGATGTAGATGCTGCTGCTGTGTCTGCTTATGCAAAACTACCCAACATGCATGAATCTGAAGATCCGATTTCCTATTTCCATTCTTTCGAGAAGGTTGCGTTTTTGCATGGTATTGAGGAGACTCGGTGGGCGAGGCTTCTTCCATCTTTGTTAATTTCCTCCCTTAGACTGCATTATAACAGACTGCCTATGGAAATCTGTGCCGATTACAGGCAAACTAAGTCATCATTACTACGTGCATGTAGGGTGAACGCGAAGTTTTATCTGGATAATTTCAGATCCATGCACAGAACAGGCAAACAGTCATACCCACAGTTTTTAGATCAGTTGCGTGATGTGTTTCAGTATTATCTAGAGTCAAAGGATATTACTAATTTTGATGCTCTTAAAGATGACGTAATTTTGGAAAGGCTGAAAGAGTCTTTGTCAAGTGATACTCGATATTTTGTGGAGGCAAGAAAGCCCCGAACTGCTGTTGAAGTGGCTGACTTTGCCAATCTCCACTACGAATGCACGCTAGAAGGAAGGAAGGTAAATCACCAAGAGCAAAAGCAGGGCTATAAGCCAAGGCCTTTTAATGTGAACCATAATGGTAATCAGTGGGAAAGTAAACCAACCAATTCCACATACCACGATACAGCGGAACAAAAGGCCCAGGACAAAAACCTAGAGCAAAATGCAAGGCCAATGCATTTTGGGAATGGCCATTATCGAACGGACCAAAGAAATCATTTCTACAACAGCAAGTTTAACAAACACAATTCTCAAGGACAGGGAAATGCCCAAGTAAAATTCATTAAGCAAAAGTCCAAGTTAGACAAAATTCTGGATTATCAAAAACGTTTCGTTGTACCTTTGTATGTAAATAATATTTCTGTCGAAGCCCTTAGGGATACAGGAGCCCAGGTTACGTTGGTAAATTTTGAACTAGTAAAAGATAGTTCATCTGCCAGGAAAGGGAAGCCAGTAACCGTGCAGTGTGCTTTTGGGCTTGTGAAATATATTTCAACACAAGAAATTGAAATTTCCTCGCCACATTTCGGTACGGACAGAAGGATAACAATCAAAGCGGGTGTGGTCCCTGGACTTCAAACAGACCTGCTAATAGGCCATGATCTATTTGTAAATAATCCAGACTTGGTCGACCCGGTGGGTGCATGTAATTGGGATCCCGTTAGCCTACCCCAAGCATGTATAGCTACCCGAACCCGTAGTTACGACATTAAGGATCAAAGGGAAACCGTAAACCCCAGGGAGCCACCTAGCGCTGTCAAGTCAAACGACGAAGCGACCGATGAGCCCAGCGACGTAGAGGTAATTAATAACGATCACGAAGTGGAAACATATGGCACAGGAAGTGATAGCTCTGAGGCAGAAGATAAACGGATCTCTGGTGAGGGAGATAAGGTAATTAACTTTAATGACGCCGACGCTATCTGATGCTTCGCGGCAAAGCGTCATTAGTGGGAGCGAAAGCCCGGAGGAAAATTCAAAGGAGCCGATTAAAACCGTAATTAACGAAGTCGCTGAATTCAAAGCAGCACCGGAACAGGACCCACGTTACCAGAATGGTGGAAACTAGCGCACACTGGCGATAACGGGTATATGATAGAGGGTGGTCTACTGTTTCGGCAAAGAATCTCAGATCACTGTTAATGGGAGAGAGGAAAAGCAGCTTCTTTTGCACGTGAAATGCAGATCACAGACATTCAAATTAGCGTTTCATACTCTATGGACCGGCCAAGGCGATACCAAATCAACAAAGAAACGATTGTGTCAAACATTTTTCTGGCCTGTCGATATCCACGCATTTGCAAGATTATGCCTCATTAGTCAGAAGACAGCTATAGTAAAGAAGGCTGATATAGCGCCTCTCGACGTAAGAGTATTACTTCTGCGACATACCTTAGAGTACGAGTTACCGGTGAAATGGGATTGACCTCACTTAGTGAGCAGGAAATAGACCCAGAAGGAGTAGACAGACCAATTGAATATGATAGGAAATTAGACTTGGAATGAGCAGATAGACCAATTGAATACGATAGAAGAAACTGATAGCTAGAGAAGCCTATACGAGCACCATCGAACGGGAACTGCTTTGCTTGATCTCGTCCATGTATTTTATCTGGTCCTTAATTATTTCCAGCAGTATACATATGACACAAAGCCACAGGCTTATCCAGATCATGGCAAAAGAGAATCAGCGGATCACAATTTGGGTTTTCCCAATCCAAAGGTACAATCTAGATGTTCATTATGTCCCGGGAAAACACAATTCTCTGGCAGATGGACTATCTAGAGCGTATATGACGAATTAAATATCATTACGCTGTAATATGTTTCAGTTCATTCTGATATGTTGTCGTATAAACTTATGTAATTAGCTGAGTAGTTAAATCTTAAAGTGTTATACGATTATAATAATATGTATTTGAACGATATTACTCGTTTTGGGTTTGTTTGTGTTTTATGTTATAGATACGTAGACTCGTTCTCTAAGGTATGTCTGGGTGTAAAGAAAATGTTAATAATTATAGACCAATATCTATACTTCCATTCTTTTCTAAATATTTTGAAAAGCTAATGTAGGAGCGTCTGTATGATTTTATTACCAAAACCAATATACTTTATCCAAACCAATATGGTTTCCAATCTGGTCGTTCAACTTCTATGGCGCTGCTGGACATGCATGACAAATTTTCTCAAGCATTTGACAATAATGAATTCTCTATTGGAATTTTCTTTGATTTGGCAAAAGCTTTCGATACTGTAACCCACCCGATTTTACTTAAGAAGCTAGAATTTTACGGGGTACGGGGATTACAACTTTGTTGGTTAAAATTTTATCTCAGTAATAGAAAACAGCAGGTTTTATGTAACGGATCATTGTCTGTTATGAAACCTATTCAGTGTGGAGTACCACAAGGATCTATCTTAGGTCCTTTGTTGTTTTTACTGTTCATAAATGACCTTCCGAATTCATCATGACTTTTTCATTTTCTTCTATTTACCGATGATACAAATGTCTTCTTATCTAACAAGTCTGTGGATGCTTTGTTTGAATCTGTCAATAGAGAACTGGAGTTAATCGCTGATTGGTTTCAGGCTAATAGGTTATCACTTAATCTCAGCAAGACTTACTTTATACTATTTTGTTCACATAAAAAAGTTATCTCCACTCAAAATCTCAAAATCCATATTAACAATCAACAAATTACACAAGTAACTTCTTGTAAATTTCTTGGCGTCTTCATTGATAGTCATCTTACATGGAAAGAACATATAATGCAAATCTCAAAAAAGATCACTAAAAGTATTGGTGTATTGAATCGCATTCAATATATTCTGCCCCAGTTTATACTGATTAATCTCTATTATTCACTCGTCTATCCATATCTTTCCTATTGCAATTTTATTTGGGCTTCCAATTATCCTTCTCGATTAAAAGGCTTAGCAATACTACAACGACGTGTCGTGAGAACTGTCGCTAAGCAGTATCATGGTCTTGATACCGATAGCATTTTCTCTGCATTAAAAATTCTAAAAATAGAATCGACAAAAAGATTTCAAATTGCTGAGTTTATGTTTCGTTATGAGCAGAAGTCTTTACCTCGAGTATTTGATGGTTATTTCTTGCGCTCCTCTGAATTCCACACTTATTCTACTAGATCGCAAAATAAGTTTCGTAGTATATATGCCCGAACAAATACTAAGTATTTCGATATTACATGCATTGGACCGCTGATATGGAATGCTTTGCCAATATATATATATACAAGAATTGCCTTCTCTACAGCTATTTAAACAACAACTGAGTACATTTCTGAATGATTAATACAAGTGCTATTTGTATATCTTAGTTAAGTTTGATTTTTTCTCTTTTTGTTGTTTGGTTTTGTAGATAAAACTTTGTGACCTTATAATTTTCGTAGTTAAGATTTAAAATGTACACATAACAACGTCGCCATTGGTGACCCTAACTAAGCGGGGCGATGGTCCCTTCTGGGTCTTCCGCTTGTTCCTGATAACCTGACAATGCTTCATGTCAAATTTGTATATTGATTGTTGTTAATTTCTTCTTTTTTGGATCAATAAACGAATAATAATAACTTGTAACTAAATTGCCTGACGGGTTGCTGACGTACGGCTTCGAAAGACATTAAATCTAACGCCCTGCGATGCTCATCTGTGCTTCTGTAAACAAATCAGCGTTAAAATGAACTGTTTTCCCACCTAGAGACTGCCATCTGTGTACTTTCCGAAGCTACTGCGGGGTGCCGTCAGCAAGTTGTACAAGCAATGAGGGTTTTAGTTTTTGCATATTGTGGACTGTATTATGTCGGATAATGTAGCTTATGTATTTGTGTAATTAATTCGTACAGACCACTGGAGAACAGTTAGGCGAGAATGTCATTAACGAGAGGCGGATAGGACGCTCGCGATTGACAGGTGGAGGTTAATGAGAGAGAGAGAGAGAAAGAAAGAAAGAGAGAGAGAGAGAGAGAGAGAGAGAGGCGGAACAGAGGGATGCTGATCGGATGGCGAAAGGGAGAAATTGGATGATTGACCGACGAAGGAGAAAGTTAAGGAAAGGTGCGAAGCGAAGAAGGCATTCGCTAAACAACGGTCGAAGGAGGCGTTAGGTTCCGGAGTAGAGAAGAAAAATTATAAAACTGTATCTCTTAAACGTACCTCGCTAGAATAATAGGCCGATGCGAATCAGACTGATTTTGCTGAATTTGCTGTATATACGGTGTACATAGTTGTAATATACTTGTGAAAGAAGCAATCGTTGTTACGTCTCTGTACGGTCGGACTGATCCATTCAAGAACCCGCGTGCTGTTAAAGGCCTAAATTTTCCCGAAGATAAAACCTCTGATCAATAGCACCGCTCGTCACCATATCCTGAAAGGAGACATGTGTTCGCCAGCGACCCTTGATGCGCAGGACTCACAAGCAAAACGCCTCTTTCAGTACATTGTGACAGTGAAGGACTTGATTCGTGTGTCAACGGATATCTACAACGTGACGCCGACATCTACAGGATTCGACCGATGTACTAAGACGAACTGAGCTGAGAAGAACAACAAAGGGAACAACCGTTTCAGCAAACAACTATCATTTCAGCAACCAAAGGAGGAGTATGGAAAAGCCAGCAACAAGTGACCCAGTGTAACGGAGGTCGGAGCTCAACAAGAAATCATTTTCCAGCGGATGCGGTATAGTTTCCCCAAAACTACGCATTCGACAAATCTGGAACGAAATCTGGTGAGCTCATTCCGAGTCTTTAATAACTGATCATTCGTCATTTTGTTTTGTGTTTCAGAGAAGCAGTGACTTGTGATTTTTGAGAGTGCGAAGGCAGAAGCCGTTAAACTATATTACTATTACTGTTACGTTATATAATTGCATTATCTTATTGTGTCTGTTGGTGTACGTGAAACTTATAGAGATTTGTCATATATCGTACTGTATTAGCTGGTAAAAATTTATATTGAAATGTTTAACAAAATGAAAAAGAAGGATCTGAAAGAAGAGTGCAGACGGAGAAATACCAAACCAAAAGGTTTAGATAAACGTGAAATGATAAGAATACTGAAGGAAAATGGAAATGTGGAGGAATGCGAAGATGGAGTGCAGCTGGTTGAGACAGGCGAAGCTAGTATCAGTGAAGGCCAGATGAGGCTGAAACTGATGCAGGCTGAGGAGCGACGTTCGCAGGCTGAGGAGAGAGTGCAGGCTGAAAAAGAAAGGATGGAGATGGAGCTTACTCTATTGCGTGAGAAAGCACAGTTGGGTCTATTGCAATCGAATAACGCAAGAGTTGATGTAGATGCTGCTGCTGTGTCTGCTTATGCAAAACTACCCAACATGCATGAATCTGAAGATCCGATTTCCTATTTCCATTCTTTCGAGAAGGTTGCGTTTTTGCATGGTATTGAGGAGACTCGGTGGGCGAGGCTTCTTCCATCTTTGTTAATTTCCTCCCTTAGACTGCATTATAACAGACTGCCTATGGAAATCTGTGCCGATTACAGGCAAACTAAGTCATCATTACTACGTGCATGTAGGGTGAACGCGAAGTTTTATCTGGATAATTTCAGATCCATGCACAGAACAGGCAAACAGTCATACCCACAGTTTTTAGATCAGTTGCGTGATGTGTTTCAGTATTATCTAGAGTCAAAGGATATTACTAATTTTGATGCTCTTAAAGATGACGTAATTTTGGAAAGGCTGAAAGAGTCTTTGTCAAGTGATACTCGATATTTTGTGGAGGCAAGAAAGCCCCGAACTGCTGTTGAAGTGGCTGACTTTGCCAATCTCCACTACGAATGCACGCTAGAAGGAAGGAAGGTAAATCACCAAGAGCAAAAGCAGGGCTATAAGCCAAGGCCTTTTAATGTGAACCATAATGGTAATCAGTGGGAAAGTAAACCAACCAATTCCACATACCACGATACAGCGGAACAAAAGGCCCAGGACAAAAACCTAGAGCAAAATGCAAGGCCAATGCATTTTGGGAATGGCCATTATCGAACGGACCAAAGAAATCATTTCTACAACAGCAAGTTTAACAAACACAATTCTCAAGGACAGGGAAATGCCCAAGTAAAATTCATTAAGCAAAAGTCCAAGTTAGACAAAATTCTGGATTATCAAAAACGTTTCGTTGTACCTTTGTATGTAAATAATATTTCTGTCGAAGCCCTTAGGGATACAGGAGCCCAGGTTACGTTGGTAAATTTTGAACTAGTAAAAGATAGTTCATCTGCCAGGAAAGGGAAGCCAGTAACCGTGCAGTGTGCTTTTGGGCTTGTGAAATATATTTCAACACAAGAAATTGAAATTTCCTCGCCACATTTCGGTACGGACAGAAGGATAACAATCAAAGCGGGTGTGGTCCCTGGACTTCAAACAGACCTGCTAATAGGCCATGATCTATTTGTAAATAATCCAGACTTGGTCGACCCGGTGGGTGCATGTAATTGGGATCCCGTTAGCCTACCCCAAGCATGTATAGCTACCCGAACCCGTAGTTACGACATTAAGGATCAAAGGGAAACCGTAAACCCCAGGGAGCCACCTAGCGCTGTCAAGTCAAACGACGAAGCGACCGATGAGCCCAGCGACGTAGAGGTAATTAATAACGATCACGAAGTGGAAACATATGGCACAGGAAGTGATAGCTCTGAGGCAGAAGATAAACGGATCTCTGGTGAGGGAGATAAGGTAATTAACTTTAATGACGCCGACGCTATCTGATGCTTCGCGGCAAAGCGTCATTAGTGGGAGCGAAAGCCCGGAGGAAAATTCAAAGGAGCCGATTAAAACCGTAATTAACGAAGTCGCTGAATTCAAAGCAGCACCGGAACAGGACCCACGTTACCAGAATGGTGGAAACTAGCGCACACTGGCGATAACGGGTATATGATAGAGGGTGGTCTACTGTTTCGGCAAAGAATCTCAGATCACTGTTAATGGGAGAGAGGAAAAGCAGCTTCTTTTGCACGTGAAATGCAGATCACAGACATTCAAATTAGCGTTTCATACTCTATGGACCGGCCAAGGCGATACCAAATCAACAAAGAAACGATTGTGTCAAACATTTTTCTGGCCTGTCGATATCCACGCATTTGCAAGATTATGCCTCATTAGTCAGAAGACAGCTATAGTAAAGAAGGCTGATATAGCGCCTCTCGACGTAAGAGTATTACTTCTGCGACATACCTTAGAGTACGAGTTACCGGTGAAATGGGATTGACCTCACTTAGTGAGCAGGAAATAGACCCAGAAGGAGTAGACAGACCAATTGAATATGATAGGAAATTAGACTTGGAATGAGCAGATAGACCAATTGAATACGATAGAAGAAACTGATAGCTAGAGAAGCCTATACGAGCACCATCGAACGGGAACTGCTTTGCTTGATCTCGTCCATGTATTTTATCTGGTCCTTAATTATTTCCAGCAGTATACATATGACACAAAGCCACAGGCTTATCCAGATCATGGCAAAAGAGAATCAGCGGATCACAATTTGGGTTTTCCCAATCCAAAGGTACAATCTAGATGTTCATTATGTCCCGGGAAAACACAATTCTCTGGCAGATGGACTATCTAGAGCGTATATGACGAATTAAATATCATTACGCTGTAATATGTTTCAGTTCATTCTGATATGTTGTCGTATAAACTTATGTAATTAGCTGAGTAGTTAAATCTTAAAGTGTTATACGATTATAATAATATGTATTTGAACGATATTACTCGTTTTGGGTTTGTTTGTGTTTTATGTTATAGATACGTAGACTCGTTCTCTAAGGTATGTCTGGGTGTAAAGAAAATGTTAATAATTATAGACCAATATCTATACTTCCATTCTTTTCTAAATATTTTGAAAAGCTAATGTAGGAGCGTCTGTATGATTTTATTACCAAAACCAATATACTTTATCCAAACCAATATGGTTTCCAATCTGGTCGTTCAACTTCTATGGCGCTGCTGGACATGCATGACAAATTTTCTCAAGCATTTGACAATAATGAATTCTCTATTGGAATTTTCTTTGATTTGGCAAAAGCTTTCGATACTGTAACCCACCCGATTTTACTTAAGAAGCTAGAATTTTACGGGGTACGGGGATTACAACTTTGTTGGTTAAAATTTTATCTCAGTAATAGAAAACAGCAGGTTTTATGTAACGGATCATTGTCTGTTATGAAACCTATTCAGTGTGGAGTACCACAAGGATCTATCTTAGGTCCTTTGTTGTTTTTACTGTTCATAAATGACCTTCCGAATTCATCATGACTTTTTCATTTTCTTCTATTTACCGATGATACAAATGTCTTCTTATCTAACAAGTCTGTGGATGCTTTGTTTGAATCTGTCAATAGAGAACTGGAGTTAATCGCTGATTGGTTTCAGGCTAATAGGTTATCACTTAATCTCAGCAAGACTTACTTTATACTATTTTGTTCACATAAAAAAGTTATCTCCACTCAAAATCTCAAAATCCATATTAACAATCAACAAATTACACAAGTAACTTCTTGTAAATTTCTTGGCGTCTTCATTGATAGTCATCTTACATGGAAAGAACATATAATGCAAATCTCAAAAAAGATCACTAAAAGTATTGGTGTATTGAATCGCATTCAATATATTCTGCCCCAGTTTATACTGATTAATCTCTATTATTCACTCGTCTATCCATATCTTTCCTATTGCAATTTTATTTGGGCTTCCAATTATCCTTCTCGATTAAAAGGCTTAGCAATACTACAACGACGTGTCGTGAGAACTGTCGCTAAGCAGTATCATGGTCTTGATACCGATAGCATTTTCTCTGCATTAAAAATTCTAAAAATAGAATCGACAAAAAGATTTCAAATTGCTGAGTTTATGTTTCGTTATGAGCAGAAGTCTTTACCTCGAGTATTTGATGGTTATTTCTTGCGCTCCTCTGAATTCCACACTTATTCTACTAGATCGCAAAATAAGTTTCGTAGTATATATGCCCGAACAAATACTAAGTATTTCGATATTACATGCATTGGACCGCTGATATGGAATGCTTTGCCAATATATATATATACAAGAATTGCCTTCTCTACAGCTATTTAAACAACAACTGAGTACATTTCTGAATGATTAATACAAGTGCTATTTGTATATCTTAGTTAAGTTTGATTTTTTCTCTTTTTGTTGTTTGGTTTTGTAGATAAAACTTTGTGACCTTATAATTTTCGTAGTTAAGATTTAAAATGTACACATAACAACGTCGCCATTGGTGACCCTAACTAAGCGGGGCGATGGTCCCTTCTGGGTCTTCCGCTTGTTCCTGATAACCTGACAATGCTTCATGTCAAATTTGTATATTGATTGTTGTTAATTTCTTCTTTTTTGGATCAATAAACGAATAATAATAACTTGTAACTAAATTGCCTGACGGGTTGCTGACGTACGGCTTCGAAAGACATTAAATCTAACGCCCTGCGATGCTCATCTGTGCTTCTGTAAACAAATCAGCGTTAAAATGAACTGTTTTCCCACCTAGAGACTGCCATCTGTGTACTTTCCGAAGCTACTGCGGGGTGCCGTCAGCAAGTTGTACAAGCAATGAGGGTTTTAGTTTTTGCATATTGTGGACTGTATTATGTCAGATAATGTAGTTTATGTATTTGTGTAATTAATTCGTACAGAACACTGGAGAACAGTTAGGCGAGGATGTCATTAACGAGAGGCGGATAGGACGCTCGCGATTGACAGGTGGAGGTTAATGAGAGAGAGAGAGAGAGAGAGAGAGAGAGAGAGAGAGAGAGAGAGAGAGTCAAAAGGGAGAAGTTGGATGATTGACCGACGAAGGAGAAAGTTAAGGAAGGGTGCGAACCGAAGAAGGCATTCGCTAAACAACGGTCAAAGGAGGTGTTAGGATCCGGAGAACAGAAGAAATATAATAAACCTGTACCTCTTAAACTGACCTCGCTAGACTAATAGGCCAATGTGAATCATAGACTCTGATTTTGCTGACTTTGCTGTATATACGGTGTACATAGTTGTAATATACGTGTGGACGAAGTAATAGTCGTTACGTCTCTGTACGGTCGGACTGATTCATTCAAGAACCCGCGTGCTGTTAAAGGCCTAAAGTCCCCTGAAGAGTTAAGCCTCTGATCAATAGCACCGCTCGCCACCATATCCTAAAAGGAGATTTGTGTTCGCCAGCGACCCTTGATGCGCAGGACTCACAAGCAAAAGTCTTCTTTCAGTACACGTGGCATGATAAGATATCAAATAAAACTATAAGAGAAAGGACAAGACAATACGACATAGAGAATATCATCAGTAAGAGAATGCTGATATGGATGGGACATGTAATTCGTATGGACAGAGATATGTGAGCCAGTCAAGCAATGAACCGGATTCCTGAAGATAAATGGAGGGGGGAAAGACCAAGGAAGAACTGGCTGGAGACCATCAGAGACGACCTTGAGTGTTTGGAGGTGTCATGGGATGAGGCAAGAAGACAAGCTGTCGACAAAGATGAATGGAGAAACTGCGTTGCCCGATGTGCAGACCTGCATAGGAAGGACTAAGTACTAAGTTATTATGGTTGGGTTCTACTTGAATGTCCGCAGAATTGCGAATTTAATTTGTTCTAGTGTAATACAATTACGTAAAATGTGTTCCAGGGCCTTCAAAAGTATATTTTAAACGCTTCAATCTGCATTCCTTTATACTTGAGCCAAAATAAGGTAATTTGCGACCTGTCGAAACTGAAACAAGTAGAAACCTTTAAATGTCTTGGGTCGATAATGAATGCTAAAGGAGAATGCAAACATGACGTTAAGAACAGGATTAATGTAGCGTGGCAAAAATGGAAAGACCTATCGTAAGTATTATGCCATGATGATATACGGAGCAGAAGCCTGGACATTGACGAAAGAGGAGGAGAAGCTGCTGGAGAGAACAGAAATGAGAATGCTGCGATGGATACTTGGAATCTCACTGAAAGACAAGAAAAGGAATGAGATATGAGACAGAAATTGACATGTATATTTGACAAGGTATGAGAAGCCAGCTTGAGATGGCATGGTCTTGTGATGAGAAGAGAAGAGGAAACTGCATTAAAAGAATTATGACAGCAGAGGTTTACGGACGCCGCAGTCGGGGACGACAAAAGAAGAGATGGGGAAACATGATTCAACAAGACCTAAAGCTCCTCAGACCGAAGAAAGAAGATACTGGAGATAGAAACAAATGGAAAAGAAGGATTCGTGTGGCTGATCCCTCCCCTACGAGGGAGTAATTCAAGCCAGAAAAAGAGAGAAAAACTGATACTGTAAGCTTAAAGTAATCCAAATTATTTTCTTCAAATTTACCATAAGGAAATATAGGAATCTATTTCATGATCTGATTTAAATTTAGGGCCTCCATAACGAAGTAATAAAGCATGACCCGAATTGCGGGAAACATATTTCTGGATAATAACATCGAAAATCGATGCGGTTGATATGTAGAATATATGAAGCCAATACAGGGATATTGTCATATTCTCACCATATCTTCAAACTGTGGCACTGTATTTGAATTTTATTAATCCAGATGCATTTCACTTTTGTTTCGGCAGATTCTGCGCCTGAATGTGGCACAAACCTGATCAGACCAAACTCTTCTTTATTGGAAGACAATGACTACACGTTGATGTGGTGCCTTCTTGAGTTTAGAGGCAACCTTATTCCAGTGATGGACTGGAGAAATGGAGTAAATGGAGAACTAATTCATTCAAGAACAACTGTTATTCCTAATAAAAAAGTTGTTTCTGAGTTCGTCGTCCAAGTTAAATACAACGAACAAGGAGTCGTTTTTTCTTGCACAACACACTTCGCCTTTAATAAGAACACGGCGGAGAATGTTGCCGATCGCTTGAAAACCACCGCACAGAATAATCCAGAATACAGTTACACGTGGACATCCCCAAGGCTAACAGTTTGGTGTAGGCTAGGATGAAGCTATCTTGTTTGATCTTTGGAAATGAAATCCGAGAAAATGCTTTATTTTTGAATTATTGCATTCCACAGAGTAGACAGAAATATGATTAGACTTACGTTGCTTAGGCCTAATGTCTGGGAATTCAGTAAGTACGTACAGTTTTTACATTCAATAATTGCTGAAGTGTAGGTCTACATTTTTTGACCAGGACATTCTTGCAAGTACCCGAGCAGCACAGTGTTGGCCATCAGATGCAGTCGCGCTCAAAATCATTTAAAAATAAGACGAAGGCAACTGCGGTTAATACTGTACCCTAACTGATGAAAGTAAAGCCTAACGGATTGAGATTGTTAAGTACCAGATCTTGGAAGATATTCAGAATTTTTGTTTCAAATACCAATATAATATAGGGCCTCCGTTTTATAAGTTTCGCCTGTTTCCTCGCATGCTGCTACCGAAGGAAGCATATGTTTGTATTTCAGCTAAGACAAAGTCTATTAACGTCACACAATATGCTTTGAATTCAACAACGGCCCATCCCATTGGTGAGTACGAAGGTGTAATAATTAATTAGTCTCCGATACAGTCAGTGTATTTTGTCGATGGCGCTGAGCAATTGTGCGTGAAAGACTTTCTCCAGGTCTCTATGTAATAGTCTCACAGGAGGAGCATAACCCGTGCACTCCGCAAGCGCTCAAGCCATCGGCTACCGTATAAATTTTCATATATAAAATAATATGTTTAGTTTTAATTGCCATTTATTTACAATTTGTTCGTTTTTATAGCCATTAATTACAGTGACGCTGGTACACAGGCTCCACGTGTATACTCAACAGCCATTTTCGTTCTGACGATTGTTCTGTTAGGAGCCATCTGCGCTATTGCTTTACTGAGTTTCTACGTCGTATCCCTGAACAAGAAAAATAAAGGTAGCATTCTACTGGAGATAAAAAGAGTTAATCGATCTTAAGGCAAACAATCATAACAATTGTCATATGATCAGAAAATGCACGCAGCGCAATGGTGAGGTTAAAATGCGTTATATTCTATGTCTTAATGCGTACATTCATATGTGAATTTGATTGGTTTGAAAGAATTAATCCCTGCAGGAAGGAATCATGCTAATGTTGATATATTGGCGGCATGGAGAACTGCTTTGTTTGTATTGATTTCAGAAGAATGTTCACTTAATAGGCCTATATATTGTTCCGCTGGATTAATTAAGTTAACACGATCATCCATTTCAAATCACCTATTTGATTTCATGAATTGATAGTAGCTTAACTATCAATGCCGCTGTAGCTATGTCCAAATAGATAATAAGAAGAAAAAGAAGTGTAGTACGTTAAGCTAACCATAGGGGTAGCCATGGGTAAGAACTAGTAGCGACTTCATTTCCTTGACCTCAAACCGGTTGGCCAGTCCTCTTCATCGCAGTCTGACCTTCCCACCGACAGTGTACTTTCGATATATTCGTTTTATAGCCTTGTTCTCTACGGATGCCAGTAGGACACGAATCTTGAAATATCTTTCTTTTGTGGCAGAGATTTGAATCCCGACCTATGTGCTGGCAATTCAGCACGCTAGCCACCATATAGTTGGTCAGTAAAGTTGTCATTATCACATATAGTTATCTTTGATGACGTTTTTCAGGTACTGGCACTAAACATGCGACACTGGCATTTCTGCTCAGATTGTGAGATAATTGTCCTATAATAGCATGCAATTATAGATCATCTATATGATTGTCATATTTTATGTGATAATATCTAATGCTACAGAACTCCGGCTACAAATAAATGACGGAACTACTTCACTCGAAAGAATATCACCACCAACGTACGAGAATATGGTGATTGATGAGGAGCATCCACGAATTCTTTCGTTTCCTACTACTTCAGATACGTTGGCTGCAAATGCAGTGTTTAACGACGCACCTCTTAGGCAAGGGGTAAGTCGCGAATCATGTCCGGATACATCTTCTGCGGAAATTACACACTTGCCAGTAGAGGCTCAGGAACCCGTGCCTCAAACCCAACCGTCTGCATGTGCTTACGAGAATATAACCCATGATAGGCTTCTTGTATCGTGTTCCACTGCACAAAAAGAAAATTCATCGAATTTAGAAAAACATATCTATTCAAATGATTATATGTATCTTGATGAACTTGATCCCATCATGTCGTCGGTGTATACACACCTCTAACTGATCTAAAAGCATACAGTACAACCACAGTCAGGAAATTTTAAACAAGAAACTGGTTATTAAATCCATCAAAACGTAACCCATGGTGCAAACAGGAGAATAATTGCACTGAAACTAATACATCGACCTTTCAAAGTCTTGCTTATTAATGCTTACGCTGCGTTTTTAACCAGATAATATGTCGCTTGGCATGATGCGTTATTTGTATAAGTTATAACCTACACATTATTAGGATTAGAATCTTTTGATAAATCCAATAAATTTTCAAACTAAGAAAACGTGTATCAAAAGTCAATGACAAGCTACGCGTTGGTGCAACGGTGTTAACCGCCATTGCTTCAGTATAAGACAGGCATATTTTCATCATCCTCTAAATCGGATCAAGATCATCAACGTTTTGTGAGTCCAGCTGTACTTGATGTATCACTTAACTGACACAATGGTTTGTATGTCCAAAATGCAGGCTTGCAGTCGAGAGGCAAGTGCATGGTTATATGCATCATTTTAGGATAAATTTGTGAACAAATGTTTTTTTACTAGCCTTTAGTTTTAATCAAATTTTGCAATAGGCTTTCCAAATGGCCATACACTTAGCGTTTCATGAGATAAAGCGCTTAAAAATTGGTCAAACATTGTCAACGAAGAAAAAACAATGATTGTTTTTAATGTTTGGTTGTCATAAAAACAAAACAAACTAATGTTCAAATTTGAACGCTTCATACATAAGAGGCACAGTGTCTAGATAACTCGCACAGTGTCTAGAGAACTCCTCGTCAGTTGATATACCTTTTATAAAATCGGTGAAGGCGTGTTAGCTGCGTGGTGGTCAGGAAACAAACATATATATAATAAAACAGATGAAGTGTTTATGTGTAGATGTCCAGGGGTATTCAGTTCCGATGCATGATGAAATTGAACTATCCTTGTCAAGCCGTTTAACCCGAAGGAGAATGTATCTCCAGTTGTCCGATCTCAACATGCCGCACCTTACATTGCGCACACGAATGAATGCAGAGATATCTGAAACTGAGCTTTAATACCAGCTTATTAATAAATGCAAGTCAAACTGCACATAAATTCTGCACAACTAGTACACGCGACCAATTCTGCTGCCATTAAATGCAAGGAAAGGGAAGCTGTTTGTTAGGCAAACTGATCTTCGAAATATGTTGCTAGGCCAGACCATTTGGGTTTTTCTGGTCTAGCAGCAGTATATGAAAGGTCATCCAGGTGCAAAGCGATTTACACGTGTAAATACCTAAACCATTTTTGAGGTTAATGGAATTGCCTCAACTGTTGGGCTGTTAGTTTACAAATGCCTCCTTAGTATCAGTGTACTTTATACTGTAGGAAAGGACATGTTTTCAGTCTGGGGTAATATAGAACCATGCCAAAGTGTCACCACTCTAAAAATAAAAATAGCAAAGAATAAGCCATTTAAAACCAAAAAGCCTAGCTAATGCACAAAAGACACGTTTCAAATTAAAAAAACTGTCTGCAGACAAATCTTTCAAAATTTCCTTACAACTTTATTAAAAAGTAAACTAATCTCAAAACTAAAAAATTAAATTCATGAATTGTTTACAGTCAAAAGTTAATTGTCAGAATATGTAAAGAATATATTGTGATTCCAGATAAAATGACTGTAAATGTGGCTACGCTGTTGCTATAACACAACATTTGTTCTCTGTGTAAATAAATATACATAAAACTATTTACACAAATGTTTCTACATTAAATATGAACAGCTAACTGTCTTTAACAAAAGCTTAATCTCAACTGTTCTATGTACAAAACACTCCTTTACACATACCAGGTGCAAACCATACCTGTCACCCATGTTCACTCTAGCAGATTCATGTTTATTTTAATTCAACCATAAATTACCCATTCCCTATGGCCAAAATTCTGTTGGCCATTAACACCAGGGCAATAAACCCTAAATAAAATACCCTCAGTTTAAAACCCGCCGGGGAAAATAATCCCCATTGGCAATAACCCCAGGAAAGTAAGCCGAAAACAATAATTCCTAAATTAACAAGGAAGCATAATAGCTGACTATATTGTCTTATCAATCTTTGGTTATTGAGTATTATTATAAATTACTTAGCAACATCTATAGCGCCGGTGTCAATATGGCGAGCAAAACCAAACAAATAAGGAGTGACATTTTAAAACAATTCTGTCATGAACGTGGCATAAGTGTTTCAATTAAGAAATCATAATGATGTTGAGTATCTGTGTGTCCAACTTTTAATATGTCTATTAAAACTTTCATTTACATTTGAAAGTCTTTGGTATTAGATTTAGTTGAGGGATAACATGATTTGTAAAGCTTAACGCGCTAGCTGTGCCGACATCCTGATTAGCTCATTCATTAGAAGGCTTGTGATCTTTATATGCAGTTTATTTTAAAACGGATCTTTAAACATGAAAGATTTGTTTGACTAAAGCACTGATGCGTGAACCGTGTCGGTAACACAGAAAACCTACCTTGCTGTCAGTGTAGGCTATATATATATATATATATCTATATATATCTACAGATTGACTCATTCTTTGGATTAAACATATCCGCTTTGTCCTAATTTTCTTCAGTTCAACAATGCAGGCTACAGTGTTAGAGAAATAAATCTAGTGTGCCTAACTTGAATTTAGCACTAACCAGATTATTTTCTCACATAATTAATAACAATAGTTGATTTTGAATTAGATCACACATGAAAATGGATAGGCCTATTCGATTTGTACTGTCAAGTATATTTTCTTTACGTGAGTTGCAATTTATTTAGTTCTCCCGTTGCTTGCAAATTTTATTCAAACCAGCTGCATATACTAACTCTAGAGGTATATTTCACGGCTCAAATTTGCAAACGGTTTACTGTGAAATCAACTTACTGGTTGCTGTCTCTCTTATTGCCCAAAGAGGCTCTGAAAAAGAGAGAAGGGAGGGAGGGAGAGAGATGCAGAGAAAGCAAGAAATGCAGCAAAGAGAAATAAAGAAGAGACCGACTCGAAATGCATACATAGTGGACTCTTGTATTAATGTAGATAAATGCATAACAAAGAGCATAGGTTTTTAGTATTACTTATCAAACAAGAGATTTGGTTTCTGGTACCTTAGAGTAATGTGACTGAAGTAAGCGAAAAGAACATTTGGAAGAATATATTGTCAATATGCAGTAGTAAAGAAACTTTAACCAGTAATGATGTCATTGAATATTTTAATTATTTACCGTTAGTGATAGATCATCGACAATAATGAACTTAAACTGTTGATAGGCGTTGACAATAAGAAATATCCAGTCTCTTGAGCTGTAAACCGCACGTAAAGTGTAATCAGATATTATTACTTTTCTCAAACGATTTCGCTGATATAAATTCATAATGCTTTCTACTTTACAAATTTTATGATAAATCCAGTATCGGAGTTGTAATGTAATTGCTTTTTGTTCATGACCCTATAGGCTTCTTAGACATTTGTCTGACTTGAAGCGTCCTCACCTCTTCACAGAGTGGGTGAGCTAAGCCACAGGCTCTGGTCGAAGTCACTCACGATCAGTCGCGCTTTGAGAATAGGTGACACAGGAAGTTTCAAAACTATGGCTAAGATGCTCCTACCTCTGGTAAGTTTTGACAGGTGAAGTCGTATAGCTCGAACACACAGTATTTCTAGGCTGGATGGAGTCCGACACAATGACATGAGTAGACCGAGTGTATCGTCATCTATGTTGTGTCTCTGACGTCTGTCCACAATCCACCTTTCCTTATTCATGTCAAGCCCGGCTGAGAGCAGAAGTTTAATGATCTCTTCGTTAACCGGTGGTTCTGACAACTGGCACAGTGCAAAGAGTGGTGATGGGGGACTTGAATTCCTGTCCTGCTTCGTAGTATCGTCGATCGTGGGATTTGCGCCGTGTCTCAGTAGACACTGGCAGCATTCGTAGTTTCCCTTCACACACGCAACGTACAAAGGCGTGTAGTCACCAGAGTCCTTTATGTCCAGTTTCCCGCCGCATTTAATCAGAAGCTCGAGAAGCTGCGGTTCCTCGAAGGCCGTCGAAACGTGCAACGGACTCTGCTCATATCGTCCCACATGGCATCGAAGATACTCGCCTGGAAGGTACAGCGACTGGTCGTCGACGTTGAAACCATCCATCTGAATAAACTCCCGAGCCATATCGACATTCTTATGAACCAGCAGAATTAACAGATACTCAGACCAGCAGCGTCGTCTTTCACAAGCTATTTGAAGGAACAAACGTATCACATCGTCGTTTTTCTTGCAAGCTTGTATAAAACCGAACCGAGTATGCATATCCGTCTCTCTCAAAAGAATCTCGATGCCTTCACGGAAGTTACAATCGACTGCATGCATCAAAACGTTGCAGTAATTGAATGGCCCGGGTCCGTTGTTGAAATAATGTTCTGGATCAAATCCACCGTTAATAAGTTCACGAAACGTTGCGACATCGTGCTTAAGTACCGCATTGTAAATTTTAGCTTCATCTCCTTTTCCAGAAAAATTGAAGGTTGACATATTTGACAAATAATCGTTCAAATATTATTTAAATATTTGAAGCTGTGGCATCGAAATGAGGCAGCAACATATCGATTGATGCTAGAATTAATCTGGAAAGAAAGTTAGATAGTAGAAATGACAGCGATGTACTGAAACTCTCTGAAGTCTCATATAAGCAACGAAATAATTATTATGACGTCGTTATTGATGTAATAAACACTTTCTTCAGTTCGCCATTGCCTATGACGTCATGCGTAGGCTGAGATCCATTTCCGTGCTACACCGGCACTATCGTTTATTTATTAACTATCCTTAACCAATACTCCTTGACCAACACCACACTGGTATTATTAACGGCACTTAACTGAAACCCTGCACACTTCCCTCTGCAATAAACTTGTTTCTCCCATTTTTCATCAACAGGTTTCTTGCTTCTGCCTCCTTCATCTCTCTGCAGCCTTCGATACCACTGATCACAATATCTTACTCCAAAGACTTTCAATTTGGCTTGATTTTGTTAACATTGATCTCTTTTGGATACAATCCTATCTCTTCTCCCATTCTTTCTCCGTTAAAGCTTACGAAGCCTCAATCCAATCATGCCCTCTCACTTGTGGAGTCCCTCATGGCTCCGATCTTGGATCTGTTCTGTTTATCCTCTGTACTACCACACACAGTACGTTTATTAAATAATCTTCAAGTTTTTGCTTTCTTATATTCTCTGGTTGTTCAATCTCTCATCCCACCGAAAGCCAGTGGCTTAAATGAAAAGAGTAAGTTTTAATAGACCATGTTCTAGTCACTTTTGTGCAAATTACCCTTTAAAATTCAAATTTTCAACACATAGTTTCCAAGTTCACGCTCTGTAACTGTAACTGTTCTCCGCACGGACCTTGTTAAGAATCATAAATTCAACTCTGAAAAATCGAAAATGATCTAGATGCGAACATTATTGAAAATAGACAAGTATGCCATATCTACGATGCTATGAGATTTGTTTTAGTAAAAGAAAGATGTTGTCACAAAGTTTTATGTATAGATTCTTGCATAAACGGAGGCGACTTAAGCGGTCGCCACAATTAACGGAACAGCTATTAGGACTGAGTGATATTTATTTAGTTTACCAGTAATTCATGATCAGTACAAAAGTTTGACGACATCATTGACGTGGATTTATTCGTAACTCATTTGAATGGACTGCTCTTAGACTAGATTCTATTGGATTCGATTAGAATGAAATTCAAATAGATTGAATTTTACGGGACTGGAAAGTACTGAATTGCAGAATGATGAACTGGATCGTGTAAGGCTAGACTGGATAGAACCAGATCGGGTCAGGTCATTTCATAGGTACACAGAGTAGATTTTCTAGATCCTTATTGTGATCTGTGCATAAGGAGCTGTATTAGCCGTAATGATGCGTTTTGAATGGCTGAGATAAACGATACCGTATTTCATGAGTGTTGTTATGCTATTGCGGCAAAAACAGCGACGCTTTACATAAAAGTGTTATAGAAAGAGTGACGAAAGAGGAATGGTAGATGCCGTACAGTTCTTAACGGGAACTTACATAGCTTGCTTTAACTTTGTACGGCTGATGTGTTTTTTAAAAAGAGATCCAGATTATCACAGATTGTGCCTCAGTTCAGACCGTCTTGAAGCATGTGTAAGACATGGGTAGTTTCAGTTACCTCGAGATCAAGACCGTTGTCAATGGTGCCTTCGAGTCCAGAAGTTTTGGCCGAACAGAAATGGCCAGGTAGTGCACGACTTCCTTTGATAAGGGAATTTGATGCTCCAGCACTGAGCTCTGTACAAAGTACATTTCGCAGTTGTTTCTCTACGATTGTGCGACCGTAGAACCTCACCTTAACCTGGTATAAAACTAGAATAAAGTTTGACACGTTTAAGGGTCTAATATTTTGGAGATTTACATTTTACACTGAACGCTCTTTTTAAGCAGTAAAATATTTGAATTAAGCTGCTGTTTTAGATGCATTAAAAATTTATCGATTTGTTTGCTTTAATTTAATTTACAGGTCCTTTGTCGAAAGGTTTACCGCTATCAGTGGATACCTACATTTCACATAGACATAAGCATAGCAGTAGGTTGTAAACCTGTCGTACGTACATAATATTTCTTTTTTAACGTATTTCTGTGCATACATAAAAATACGCTGTCTGATATATTTACGATCACACGCACAGAATGGGCAATACAGATAACCTAACCTTATTTTAATGTAGCTTATTTTTATCTGTATAAAGATTGGGCCATGTATTTGCTTCGAGCACATCCGCTTTCTCTTACTATTATTATTCGTTATTGGAGATCACAGTGTTAGAGAAGCAACTTGGGTGGGTCTCATTTGAATTTAGCATTATTCAAATAGACTAACTTTCAGATACACTAACTCTAGTCCATTGGAATAAAAATGGATATTCTACTTGCATTTCTAATTACATTTTATTCAGGTGAGTTGCCATATGTTGTGATTTTCAAGGCACTTGCAAACTTTAAGTCATATAAAGATAGCCTTATATAATTGAACTAAATTAGTCATAGAACTTGATATCAATTAACTGGTTTCTTGAAAATTATTTGTGCCTTTTCAAAATTCAACTAAAAATTTAAATTTTAACTACTTGCATGCATCGGTAGACTAGTCCAGGAAAGTGTTTTTGACGCCGGAAATCCCACAGCTAGTTTACACATTTTTCATATTATCAGTAATACGATCGCTTGACATGCTTAGTCTGTAAAATATGCTGAATCGCTCCGTTGTGCTTACTGACTTCGACCTGTCTCTATTCTGTTGCCTCCTAATACAGCTCGTTTCAGCTTGATCGAGATACACTAATCTTTTTCCACTGATTTAACTAACAAAAATCTCATGTCACTTACGTCAAATTAATGAAACACTCTATTTGTTTCAATTAGACAACTTTGTTTCACTTATATCAATTTATAGAACATAAGCTGTCACTGATCTGCAACATGCGGTCATTTTCTCGCAGTTGCAAGAAAAACCTCTATACTAATTTATTTTGAAGGAGACTATTTTCTTGGAGTGTTTGCTTGTAATTTATTTGTTCGTATTTAACAGTCCCTAAACCATACTGAAACGTTACACTACGTGTGTGTGCTGTTTAAATAAGCTAATTACGAGAGGCAGACTTGGTTATGAGGGCGTATGGCAGCCTCTCCCTCACCGCTTGATCTTCCCACTTACAGTTTACGTTCAGTGTACTCATCGTACGTGAGATCACAATGGGGCGACAAAGTTCTGTCCTGGTGGAGTATTTGGAATGTAATTTTACATTTTATGGGCCATAGTTCCCTACGGCCCTATTCAATTGTGCATGAGTTCCAGCATATAATATACCTGCTCTAGTTGTCTCCCACTTGCTAAAGAACAGTAGTTGACATTAAAAACGATACACGCGCAGTTCCTGGTAGATTATTGTTATGCTAACCCGATTATACAACTCTAGACCACACAATGTTAAGTCACAAGTCATTTTGGCATTCGCATTTTGAATATTAGGTGGCATTTAAAATGGAGCTCTACAAACACTTCTGAAACCTGATTATTTCTGAATCGGTGTACCCGACCAGACCAATCCAGATGCCATTTTGTATAAGCCTACAACTTTTAATGATGCTTGACATTATTGTGTAGCCAATTTCAAACAGCGCAACTTATAATTTCCATGCACAGTAATTAAGGACTGTCAGACAGTCGCATCCGATTGACACAATAAGTAATGATCCTGTGCTATCCCAAATATAATGTCACAGGTCATTCTGGCTCTCTTGCAGCCTTCACTCTATGCAACTTCACATTTGAAAGTAAGGCGCTTAAGCTGCTTTGCCTCTAGTGGACACGGTGCTTGGATTGTAACGCCGATATTACGGGTTCGAGCCTCCCTTTAAATGGTTACTGTGCAGGGACCTTGAGCAAGTCGTCACTCACAATTTTTCGCGCCTCAGATTTACATTTAGTGACCCAAATTATAATAATTGTTATTATTATTTGTGCTTGTAAAATTTAATACCAAACCATGCATAGCTTCTTTTGGTCCATAGGTCATTTTGGCCTCTCTTCATGGTGCTATTGTCTAAACTTAAAGGAGCGGGACATCGATAAAATAGGAGACTGCGTCATTTTCTTTGGGGAATACACGATTCTGTTTGCATATGTGACTCTTTCTATATATATAAATAGACCTTTGCATTACATATAAGTATATATCAAACTTTCTTAGTGGGTGATTCAAAAAACTTATAATCATAAATATAGGGATGTTGAATCATGTTTTAAGTTAGGCTGCTGTATCAACTTAATGCCCTTTAATGCTATACATTAGTAACAGGTTGGCCTAGGTGCTATTTAGAAATGCATTGATTCGGTTATGTCTTCGATAGATACGATGTGTAATAGAAGTTAATTAAATGGAGCTATAGAAGTTATTAAATATACACATACAGTTAGAGTTTGACAAAGTTCAAAGTGTATTCGCAGCTTTTACTTATATTAAGTTGTATTGCGTTAAACTGAGAGTTCATTCTACCACAAGACTACAACTCTTTGGACTATTTTTCAGATCGGCGTACAATTAGCGATTAAAAATACCCCTAACCATTACCTGGCCTACAAAATAACACTACATGACAGAAACTTTGGATTGAAACTGCTGGGCATACTTTTAAATTTACAGGCTGTCCTTTCAAAATGGCTGCTTTGTTAATATTGGAACTTTTCAGACTTTGTTTAGGTCAACTGCAAACACTGGTGCATATTAACAATGTTTGTCTTCTTGTCATCACATGACAAAAAGTTTAGCATGAAACAGGCATATAGGTCAAATTTACCAGATGCCCTCTAAAAGAGGTTGGAGTAGTAATTGTTCTGCATTTGATCAGTGTCAGGTGCTGCTTCAGAATTAGCTTAGGTCTACTGCAAACGCTGATCCTTATTAGGAGGCTTTGTCTTAAGATCCTGGAAAGATGGTTGTCTCGGTTTAGCATTATCTTTGACATACGGCAAGGGTTTAGTAATCTTTAGACGTAAATAATCATCCTTAGCGCCTGCTGTAAAGGCAGCATTACATTTGCTAAAGGGGGATTTACCTCCTAGATAAAAACTTAAATTTCTCGACCGTGACAAAATGTGAACTCGGGGGACTTTTTTACCTTTACTCCCATCACATACGGCGAAATTTAGCCTCGCTAATAATCCGTATGTCCATCTCTAGAGAATACACAGCTTAAGGGTCTTGCTAGAAGTGGGTGACGGAAGACTAGCATAGTATTTCCCACAAACAAAAGCCACTTGCAGTGAGTGATTTTGCGGTATTCTTGAAATTTTCCTCACTTACGTCAAAATGTCAAGCTCCAGTCGCGAAAATTATTTCTCCCTTTAATATGTTGCTTTACATTACTTATATCCTACAATAGTTGCCTATAGAAGCCTATGGCCTCTGCTCACTGATGCCAGCCTACCAGCATATACTAGGTCGGCCTTTAATGTTTCCAGCTGGCTAATATTACTTGACACCAAAAACGGAATACGGGTAGTTCCTGGTCATTTGTGTCTAAGTACACGCGATTAGGCCTATACCAAACGAGACCAGACTAAATCAAGTCGAAGGCCATTTTGGTTTTCACTTTGGGTCTTTAATTTATGTTTAAAATGGACACTCATAAATTACTGTTGTATTTGTATTCCGACGTACCGGACCAGATCAACGCGAAGGCCATTTTGCGTCAAACGTTTTACTGATATTTAACATTGAAAAAAGAACCACAAACTGTTTTCTTCTTCTTCAGTGTTCTGCCCTTAGGTAGGTCTAAGAATCCAATGACGTCACTCTTCTCTTTTCTGTGCTCTCCCCTTGACTTTTTTATACCCCCGACTTTTTCTTTATCCATCATCCAATCCAACAGCATATTCCTTGGTCTTCCTGGAACTTTCCTTCCCTCAATTCTTCCTTCAATCACTGTTCTTAGGAGAGAATTTTCACGTAGTATGTGACCGATTCAGTTCATTTGTCTCCTCTGTTGTCTATTAGGCAATATTGAAACAGGCCGAATTCGAAAGAGCTGTGCAGTATTCAAATAGCGTAGTATTCTCTGCATGCATAATAATTAAAAGTTGACAAGCAGATACATCCTATTGAGACAAAAGGCCATGACCCTATTATATCCAAACCTTATGCCACAGATTATTTAGACCCTCATGCCGTCTTTTGTGTTATTCTACTTCACATTTAAAGTAATATTACAAAGCTACTTTGGCTTCTGGTAATTTATGCTTGTAAATATAATACCAACGCAGGCCCAGGATCCTATTGGCCTCTCTGTCTTCCTGTCTGTAGTATTAATTTTGGGTTAGCGCCTGTATGTAAGCTTGTTCCCCCCGACTCAGCTTTTGTTGGGCATGTAGAAATCTCGAGTCTACGATTATGATTACTCGACAAAATGAAAAATTGATGCATTTGTTGCCATTCATTTAAAATGAGAGACTATTGTTATAATGGTTACAGCTCTCTATAAAAACTTGCAGGTCACCCAATGATTAGCTTATCAGGAGGTTTCTGGTCTTTATATGCCGCTATTTTAAAACAAAGTAGCATGGAAGATACATTGTTTGACTAATGCACAGATGTGTGAACTGTTTGAGTAACACAGATAACCTAGCTTTTTTGTCAGTATAAGCCATATTTTTGTATAGAATGTCCAATTTTTTGTATCGAACATATCCGCTTTCTCCTACTTTGTCTAAATTCAACGATGCAAGTTGCAGTGTTAGAGAAACAGATATAGTGGATCTGACTTGAATTTAGCACTGACCAGATTATTTTCTCCTAGAATTAATAACAATAATTGATTTTGAGTTAAATCACATATGAAAATGGATGTTCTAGTTGTACTGTTAATTATATTTTGTTCAGGTGAGTTTCAATTAAAGACTATAGAGGCCTAGAGCTATACTTCACAGGTCAAATTTGCAAACGGCTAACTGTGATATCAATTTACTGGTTTCTGTCTCTCTAATTGCCCACAAAGGATCTTAATAGAGAGACAGAGACAGAGAGAGTGAGCGCGCGAGAGAAAAGAAAGAAATATGGAAAAAGATACAGAGCCAGAAAGAAAGACAGAAAAGATACGTTTAGATCTATTCAATCTCATTATGTGCACACAGTAGACTCGTGATAATGTAGACAGTTTTATTGATAACGCCGCCAAGTGCTCAATTGATTCTAAAATTACTGTGTTTAGTGTATATTGTATACTTTATTGACTAAAGTCTAAAGTTCAGGCACTTCTCTCAATAATGGAGTAAAGGTAACGAAACGATGACGGACTGTGTCAGCGGCTTTGTGGATTAGACGACTCTATTTGCGTGAGTCTTTCTATAAACGGCGTGTATTTATGCCTTAGTACGTGATGTCCTATAAACAGTTGTCTGATGTACAGGAACTTTTTAAACTCTCCCTCCATGCTCTATTATAACCCTTCTTTATGACGCTTGCAGACACTGGCATTTGAAACCGACAGAGCTTTGCATTTATCTATGTGACATTCTTTAATGAATGTCTCGATACAACTGGTGTTACGTTGTTGTGGCTATAATGTTTAAGCTCATAATTCATTTGTGTGATACTATCCATAAAAACTGCAGCTTTTAATTCCTGCCAATTAGCATTGCTGTTGCTTTAGTGACCGCTAGCTTTTACTATACGCTATTTTAACCCAAGTTAAAACCCGAGTGTAACCCGACGCATTTGAGCTCTGGTTTTAGACAATTTCAGCTCAAATAGCTACATAGCATTTAGCCGTCCCCCAAAAGGAAAGGTTAATTTTTTTACATTTTAATCCTATCTAAGGCTCCATCGCGGTGATATATAAAGGCATCAATCGATGGTCACAAGTCATTTCGCTGCCCATATTGATTTTCTATTATACAATCGAGACTACTTTTTCCTGATCTGTTTGGGTTTCGCTTTTCACGTTGCCGCAAAGTTCAGAGTCTTAGGTTCAGATACGAATAGCGTCAAAGGACTAACAGAACGCATAGAACTGGACAGTAACTTCCAAAGCTTTGCACTTACCATCAAGCACACCGGAGAGCAAAGCACAGGAACAAACAAAGTATCCGTTGATCAAGTTGAACTAAAACAATATTACTGGTATGAAGGGCGAAAAAGGGCAGATATATATCGGCTGATTTATATTTAATACATTGTAAACTATAAAACATATTTATGACTGGATTTTTTGCTCAGTGGGCAGCCAGTATTTTTAGCATTGCCTTTTTAGGAACATCTAAAAAGCCAACTTAACATATCCGTCTTAAATATCAGAATAGTTGCAGCTTAAATTTGTTACCAAGGTATTGTCGCTTTTTATTGATATTTTGATTTATCCACTTACTTAGAATGTATTTTTCTTTTGTGTCTACTTATTAAGAAAATATTGAAGGGATGAGAAATGAGATTCACAAAGGCGAGAGAGCCACAATTCCTAGACATTTATTTTGAGCTCCTCTGACTACTTTCTTTTAAAGCGACGTTACATAAATTTCTAATTACAATTACAGTTAAATTTACAGTTGTTATCAGAGAAGATGGCAAGACGAAATTAAGACCATTTCACCTTCTGTTATGTTGCCGGAACTGTTAGCACAATGTTGATTAGATTTAGTATCCTAATACATGTTCTGAATGTCAAGTGTGGTTTTGCTTAAAGATGATGAATAATTTTAGTTGCTTCAGCAGAAGAGTACTGCCGTTTAGAATCGTTTCAGCCTCGATGTCTGAAAAATGAAGTCATTCTTATGGAAAGCGCAGTCTATGGACGCATGCGCATTGGCCGATGTATAACGGCTGAAGAAATTTATGCATTTGGGAATGATCCACGCTATTTTGGCTGCTCAGTCGATGTTTTGACTTTACTGGATCGCAAATGCTCGGGAAAAAAGTCATGCGAAGTTCGTATTAATGACATTTCGGCTGAAAATATCAAGCCTTGTTTTCCTGGCCTAAACGTATACCTTGACGTCAGTTACAGCTGCATTTCTGGTATGTCTAAGTTTTATCTATTGTAATAAAAACCAGTCTCATACGATCAGAGGGATTTCATGCATTCGGCATCAATTGCCCACATCAATCGATGTAGCGATCATGTAATATAGATAGAGGCAGCTATTCTTTCATGATGTTCTTTCATGAATAATATTAACCCTAATGGTCTCTAAGTGGAAGACCGTAATGCTCTGTTTTTCTCGCGCCGTTTCTCGGAGGTACAGATTGTAAGAGTTTGTGGATCAGACTAATGGTTTTCAACCATTTGATTACTTAACGTCATCAAAATGAGATAGCCTAGTTCCAGGTTTGAAACTACTCATAAATAGATCATAACAAATATCTACTACACGTGAATAGCGGCGTCACTTAAATATGGAGTTGATCTGCTGACTTCCTTAGTTTCCACGATAGGTATTTAAAAATTATTTGTATGCGAAAAGTCGAATAAACTGCCTGTAGTTTTCCTCCTTGGCCTCGCATTTGGCAAATACCACTTGAAATGCATATACGACAATCTATGGCTAGCCGTGCAGTTGATTGTTGACGCCACATCTTCGGCAGTATCAGTCTGTTATCATAGATATTTTATGGTGTTCTATTAATTTAAATTGTATTGAATTGCATATTTACATAACACATCAATCGAGGTGCACAGAATTTCTTTTGGTGATAACCATTAATCAAATTAATGAATACGCCTATATTATTTAGTTGTAGATGAGAAGCGTTCATGTGCAGTGGCCACAAGTAAACTTGCGACTCATATAGTACCTTCATCTTTTAACCAAAGAATATGTGGAACAAATTATCAACCGTGGATCATTGAAGCATCAGTTGGTCAAAGAATTTCCATTATTTCTTTAAACTTTCTTACAAGGGATCTAACTGATGCGCAAGAACAAAGGATGGGCTGCTGGAAGTATGGCATGATAATTGATAAAACAGGAAAGCGAAACATCTCAATCTGCGCAAATAGACGGCAAAGAGAGACGCCCTTGTATATTTCAACAGGAAATGTGTTAAACATTATATTAGATTCCTACTCTGAGGAGGGCAGCAACTACGATTCAAATGTGGTTATTTTAAAACTTCAAGGTATGTACAAAAACCTGCTATTTAATGCACGAAACTCATAGTCTCATACTGCGATTTATGTCGACAGTGATGTAAAGTTTTCCACAAAAAAATTACATGAGAGATATAATCAAACATGGTTAATTGAAATCGCAAGCTGTCAAGTAAGGTTGGGGGTTCGCGTTTGCTCAGCACATTCCGTATAACGACGCTGGGTAAGTTGTTTACGCACATGTGCCTCGATCATCAAGCAGTATTAATAGGAAAGACGTCATCTGGGAAGTAAGCGAGAAGTCCTGCGTTGCAATGACCTCGTGTCCAGACCTTGAAATTTATCCATTTCCGGTTTCAAGGGACGAAGATCAAAGAATAAGCGTCTTTCCTAAATTTCACCAATGACATCGGCTATCGAACCCCACTAGGGCAGGGTAGGCGATTTATTTTCTGAGTAGGCTATTCCTTAGCTGATAATTAGTTAACTGATTGGCTTTTGGAGCGAGGTGTTTTCCATAGTTGCGGTTAACGTTTACTTAAAAGCAAAAACATTACGCAATGTATGTAGCGCATTCGGCCCTTTTAATACCACTTGGATGTTACAAAGTTTCTTTGCACTTGTATTATCAACTTCGATAATATGTTATGCGTTTTGCGTAATACTTGGTGATTTTGCAATTGCTGTGAAATGTTCTTTAAGTTTTGCCCTGAGCAATGCTACAGATTGTAGACAATAGAGTCATAGCAGTGTTTGCTACTAATGAAGAGGGTATATAATATGCGAACAGTTTTTGTTATCTTATAGCCTGTGGATGTTTAGATATCATTCCGCCTGAAGACAGTTGGCTTAAACGAAACGATGATGTAACTGTCGTAGGCTGCTATAGCAGTCGCCAAACATGGCATCTCACCTGTATAAATGATAAATGGGTTGGAATAATAGGAAGTTGTCAGCATGGTTAGAATATAAAAATTACTTAAGGTCTGGCGTGTTTATGCATGCGATTGTCTTTGCTGTCAATTTTTAAAATAGTCTGAAATAAAAATGTTTGTTAATTTCAACGTCTAAGGCTACTTTTGACCTGAGCCATCTGAAAACTGCAATTTAAAGACTCGTTTGCTTATTTCTTTTTTCTATTTAACATATGCAATTTCCAATTTGGCATGTTATGCCTACTTTCAAAGTTATAAAAACCTGTAATTCTGAAGTTATTAATTCTTCAGATAACTCTTTATCTACTGCACAGCAAAATTAATGATTCTGTTGACGTAGGATATGGTGATGAAACGTTAACACAGACTGAAACCATCAACAACGTAAATGGTAATCGTTGTTTTATTTCATGTCTGTTTGCTATATAGCGAATCAATGCTTACAGTAAAGTAAAAGCACAGTAAAGGTCCTTTGTCTTATAATGGGACTTGAGGAAGTGCTCATTTCTTTTTCTTAGGCCCTTGAGCCGGCAACGGACGAATCTCAGGGTTCTTAACGCGGAACCATTGTATCGCAGAACTTGCCGTTAACTTCCGAACTCCTGCGGGTACCATTTTGCTACGCTCTTTGACAGAGGCACGTATGCGTGAACAAATTGCCCCTGTCATTGCACGAGGTTTCCTTAACAGGCTCGAACTCCTAACCGTTAGCTCACAGACCCAGCTCGCTAGCTGAATCCAGTTCAAGAGACCACCGGGACGCACTTGTTAATAAACCCACCAAGTCTTATGCCATATGATTATAGGGCCTACAAGTCTAATGTTTAATGCTTAGCGATACTAATCCTAATTGAATTCGGAAGCTTCGATACTAGAATGCACAAGTCTTCGGTCGATGGTCGCTTCTAAGCAAAGTCGCATTCAAAAATCCACTGGACAAAGCCAAACAGTCAAGATAATGCAAAAAGATACGCTTTAAAACTGTTGACGGTCATATCCTCTGACTCTGCTGAGGATCTTAATGGTTTAGTCAAAACGTTCAAATCCCTCTTATTGAAAACATTCAGTGCAATTCTTTACGATTTTAATCCCTCTTGCAACCTCCAGTAATATATGCACAGATTACTCCTTTAGATGCGAACATTTCAGTAGAAATGTTCGAGATTGACGCTCTGCAATTGCAGGAGTCTCGAGCTTAGTCCCTATTGCGCTTACAAAAGGCAATCATTCCAGTCTTCTTCGAGAAGCTCATGTCAGATAATGCGGTTAAACCATGAATCACATTATAAAATTCTCGATAAAATTAACAATAGAATCTCTCAAATCGTTGGTGGCCGTTAAAACACTGACGACGAAAGATTCGAAAGATTTTGACCTTCGTGCCTCTTCAGCCGTGGGCGCCCCCTGCTCTTGAATCTTATATCCTAATCTCGATCTCTACGCAATTTTCTAAATCTAACATTGCATACAATTATTTTTTCAGACGATTTGAGAATTGAACTGATCACTGTTACTATAGCAATGGCTACCTTGGTCATCACTGTTTCAATAATTACATGCGGAGCTTGTATATGGAAACGAGATAGAGGTATGCATTTTGCCCGCTGATAATTAATCAAACTGTCAAAGTAAACTCTAACATAAATGTAAGCATCCTCTCGAATCACTCTCCGTTTGACATGGCTTATCTTTAAGAGACCTCACATGAAGATTATACGAAAAGCATTTGAACATGAATAGTGCGAACGTGATAAGTTCGGTCCTTATATGGCGGTCCGAAAGCACATTTGGAGCATGCACGAATATAGAGTATAAAATAACTCAGAATGATCAGTTGTTGGGTGCTATTAAAGGCAATGTAATTGCTGTTGGAGTGAGTGGCATTTATTTGGACTATTGACATATTTAGTTTGTCATTCAGTTGAATGAATTCCAAAATGGAAACGATCTTTGTTAGCAATTCTAAATTCGATAATACCAAGTTACCTACTATCCTAACAGTAGAAATCCCATAACAACCGTTTGTCATAACGTCGGCCTAATTTGTGTAGAAATTTCAAATGTTACGCTTATTCCTCAAAGATATAATTCTAAATTGACATCGATGCGCATTCATCATGACTCTAGCGGATTTTTAATCAAATATTTTCTTCGCCTGTGAAACTGGTTTATTTTTTCAGAATTATTCCTGCACAAAATGGACAAGGCCAGAAGAGCGAAAAAGACGGGCATATCTACAAACACTGCTGGAAATGTAGCTTTGAGTTCTGGGAATCCAAGCGTTCAATTTACAGAAAGACAAATGCCAACCGATGACAGAAAATTAACTGTCGAATC
Source organism: Norana najaformis (assembly GCA_964023275.1). Classification (NCBI taxonomy): domain Eukaryota; kingdom Metazoa; phylum Annelida; class Clitellata; order Crassiclitellata; family Hormogastridae; genus Norana; species Norana najaformis. The sequence goes on along the minus strand of OZ029914.1, from coordinate 39,772,800 downwards.
ACCGATGCCCAACATATTTTTGCCTGCCGAAACTAATAATTTGACGACGAATATTGCAAAATTTCCTAAAAGAAACAAGAAGAAGGCAGCAGTTACTTTTGAGGTTATGCCGGTCGACGCTATTCTAAAACGGCACAACACCCTTGAACCTGAATCCGCTTCTGACTCTTTGATACCAAACGAAACAAATTGCACGCCTCATTTCCTTGATCTTGCGGAGAGTTTTTCACGACGTCCGCCGGTCAGATTTCAAAAGCATAATTCAACTGCCGAGTATTTGTTGCCAAATAAATTCAGACCTAAGTATCGGCGACACGAGTATCTGGATCTTGTCGATTATACCAGTCTTCCGTCTGTCAATTTTCACAATAGTGGTTCAAAATCTGAGTATTTAGTTCCAAATGAATTCAAAACCCCGTCACGGGCACATGAGTACCTGGATCTAATTGAAGGTTCCACTCTTTCCTGTGGCAGGTCTCATGACCATGATTCAAAATCTCAATATTTATTGCCAGATAAATTCAGATTTCAGTCTCCGCGACATGAATATCTTGACCTGATTGATAACGATCCTATTCATTCAAAACTCAGACGCCGTCATTCTGACCTCACTTCTGATTATTTAGTGCCAAATGAATTCAGTCAACCAGTTTACACGAATGACTACATGCATCTTGTTGGACGTGATTTAGTCCGTCCGACTGTTTATGAATTTCTCTCACCGTCTATGGCAGCCGCTAATAAATCAACAACCTATGAAAAGAAATGCTAAGAGCCATGTTAGCGATGCCATTCATGGTGATGGACAAAGAAACGAATATTATTTAACGACTACGAATCTCTCTCTCACTACTAATCAAAATGCATCACTCAATTCATTTTGCTTAACCGGACAATTTGCTTAATTTCAATTTCAGTTATTCATAACTATGCTCATAAGTTTGCTTATGTTATTCATGTATGCGTAAGATAAGCATGTCCATAATATTTAAAACAGTGGATTGTTTTTATTTGTTGTTACAATTTAATACCTAACAATTTAAATTAGTAGTAGTTTTTACAATTAATTGAAAGTGACGAATCTAGAAAATGTTGATATTTTAGATGCCATAATCAGAAACCGAATACACAAATGGGATATATAAGCAGTTTCCAGATATTTATTTTTCTACTAATACTGCTGCTGCTATATTACTACTACTACTACTACCATTACCACTACTTCCACTACTACCACTGCTACTACCACCACTACTACTACTACCACTACTACCACTACCACTACTACTACCACTACCACTGCTACTACTACTACCACTGCTACTACTACTAATAATAATGATAATAGACGTAACCTGATTTCTCAGAGAACAATCATTTAATTTTGAAATCCTGAAAAATCATCTATATATCAGGTAAAATAATTAAACATGTATTACGATTTATATAGCGCCGAAGCACGGCCGAGGCCGAAAAAGGACGCTGTGCATGAGTGTCATAAGTCAACGACACTCATATAAAGGAAACAAATCATCACAAATTTTGTGTATGCATGAATATACATAAACGGAAAGGACTTTACTGGACAATACTGGGTTGGATCGTATTGGATCGTTTGGATCGGTTTAATCGTTTAATCCGCAAGAGAATGCATCTCCATCTGTCCGATCTTAAAATGCCGCACCTTACGTTACATATACGCATACACCCAGACATATTTGAAAATAAGCTTCCCAGCTAAACAATAAATGCAAGTTAAATTGCATATAAATAGCGAACAACTAACAGACGTGACCAATTCTGCTGTTATTGAAAGCAAGGAAAGGGAAGCTGTTTGTAAGGGAAGCTGATCTTTGGAATATGCTGCCTGGCCAGGCTATTTGGGTTTTTCTGACGGTCTAGCCGCAGTCTATGAAAGATCATCCAGGTGTAAAGCAACTGACACATACCTAAAGAATTTTTGACGCTAACAGAATTGCCTCAACTGCTGAATCGTTAGTTTATAAATGCCTACTTATCATCAGCGTACTTTATAGGAAAGTACGTGCTTTTAGTCTGGGGTATAGAATTGATTTAATATAGAACCATGCGAAAGTGTCACCACTCTAAAAATAAAAATAGCAAAGAAAAAGCAATTGAAAACCAAAAAGCCTAGCTAATGCACAAAAGACACTTTCAAATTAAAACAACTTGAAGTCTGCAGACAAATCCTTCAACTTGATTAAAAAGTAGACTAATCTCAAAACTAAAAAATTAAATTCATGAATTCTTTACAGTGTCAAAAAGTTAATTGTCTGAATATGTAAAGAATATATTGTGATTCCAGATAATATGACTGTAAATGTGGCTATACTGTTGCTATATAGCACAACATTTGTTCTCTTTGTAAATAAATATACATAAAACTATTTACACAAATGTTTCTAGATTAAACATTTAACAAAAGCTTCATCTCAACTGTACTAAAGACATGTGCAAAACACTCCTTTACACACACCCCGTGCAAACCATACTTGGCACGCTTGCTCACTCTATCAGATTAATGTGTATTTTAATGCAACCATTACCCATTACCTATGGCTAAAATTCTGTTGGCCAATACCACCTGGGAATAAAACCTAAATAAAATACCCTAAGTTTAAATTCCGCTGGGTGATAAATTAATATTCCCCATGGGCAATAATCCCAGAAAAACAAGCCAAAACCAATAATCTCCAAATTAACAAGGAAGCATAATAGCTGACCATATTGTCTTATCAATCTATGATTATTAAGTACTATCATAAATTACTTAGCAACGTTGATATTGTCGGTGTCTACTATACAAGGCATCAAGCTATGGGGCAACAAAATCAAACTGATCAAGTTAAATATGTGGACTAATTAAACGCTAATTACACTGATAAACTGATTTGCGCTAACCTGATTGAGCTGCCACTGTCATAGTAGTTCCAGTGTTTAACGAAAGCTTATGGCATCAAAGGCAGTTGACGTCACCCTCCTCCTTTACCCAGACTTGGGACTGGCACTATCCAACTAAAGGCAGTGGCGGAGTTTCCATTGTCATATAAGTAAACCTTATATATTTTCCTTGACACGCTGTCTGGAGATCAGAGTTCAGTGCATTAAAAGCATATGGTTCTATTCTTTGAGCTGCAGACCTGACAACGAAGTTCATCATTCGTCTATACATCGTCATTAAAATTGTAAAACAAATTGTAAACTGTATACGTTTTTCTTTAGCGACCGTATGACCTCGACCCTATCGGGTGAGATCCTTCACCACCGCTACACGCCATTTAAGGTCCCCGTGCACTGACCGTGCCAGCCCGAGATTCAAATCTCTGAAATAAGCCACGACCGGGACGCGAACAAGGGATCCTTACACGCAGAGGCTTCCATCGAGTACGCGCTTACCGATGTAGCTAACTAGGCCACTAACATGCAGTCTTTCAATATTCAAACTGTCACACTCTACAAACTGTCAAGTGAAATCAACCGTTAAATATAACATCAATGAAAAATAGAAAAAAGCGTCTGTAGTTTCAGAAAGATTCGAATTTGTATTTGACAGCTTAAAAACAGATTTTACTGCAATTACAGACATCGATAATCAATATTAATGTTATTTGCAATATAATTACATAGCAACTGAAGCAATCCCGATTCACCTAAACTAATAGTGGCCAGATAAGATTTTTTATCAAGCTGTAAGCCCTACTCTTTGACAATGCCCGCACGCAGGTATTTTCTTCAGATGGGCATTCATCACAGGTGAACGCATGTATTTTAAAATATTGATGCCGATTCCAGGACGAGTTATGCAGTCGCCTCACCACAGAATCACTAGAAGATGATAGGCCGGCAAATCCTCTGCGCTGCAATGAGCATTGACTCGGGTAGGCGAGAATGAAGCAAGAGGGTGATCGGTGTGGACCGAGTGTACGAAGATGAGTTGACAGGCAGTGCTTAATGGGGCTAAATTGAATTTGTTGGGGATACTGAGCAATTGAGGCTAATTCAGGAGAGACTACAAGTGATGTGGTAGTGTTTGGGTGTTCTGGTGCGTTTTTATGGATAGTGAAATAATGCCAGCATTTACTTTTTACTTATCAGTTATCATTACCATTTATGCCAAAATCTATGATAAACTCTTTCGTATGTTATGTGGACCTTCCACTGAGTTTGATTTCTGCTACATGTTTTATTGCTCAAAGCGTTCTTAATAACAATCTCATGAGGGAATGGAATATGCTTTTGCAAGTTAAAATTGATCACACAGGCCATTTTTTCCAAATTTCAGGGTTTTTATGTGTTTTCTCTTTAAGGAGTTCAGTTTTTATTAAGGGTATAATTTATTAGAGTATTGAATGCGCAAAGAGATAGACGAACAAGTTCAAAGCTAAGTTCCTGGAATTTATCTTTTATTTTTAAGCTTTTAGACTTGAAAATCAATCAAAATGTGAAAATAGGAGCAACACTTGAAAATAGAAATCAAAATTTGGTATTTTGATATTTTTGCTCTAAGAACAAATTTGTGTCCAATGTAACCTTATAGTTTAAACAATAATGTATCAATAATATTATGCTGACATTGTCCAATTCTACTTGACATGTCAGCCATTTGACGGCTCGTGCGTCTAAAATGCAGGCCATCGATCTATCGGTGGGCACCCCATGGCCCAAGAACTTTTTCCAATTAAAGATTCCGTAACTTGTTTGCATACATGTGCGCATTTCCGTATGTCGTTGACTGTCTATATATCACTTGACGGATTATGATCTGTTGGTGTTGCTCTAGTTGTGTGCGCGAGTTTGCCACTTGTGACTCTTCTAGTTATTTAAGCAAAGTTTACTAACGGATGAATGTTCTGTTCTTACTGACATTTAACATCGTTAAGGCTACCACAGAAAGCACTTCTGATTAGTTTCTCTTAAAGCGGCGCCACTCAAACTAATAGTCATTTAGTTGAGAGATTTAAATTTATAGTGGTGGGTGTCAAAAATAAATCACTTTCTATACGTAATCAAGGCGACACTGACACTGAACTGGACTGCCGTGGCAGACTTTGTTGTACACATGACACTTTTTTTGCATAATTAATTAGAAATAACATTGATTTTTTGTGAATTAAACACCAGGGGATATAGACACATGAAAATCGTATATTTACCTTTGTGTTTCGTTTCGTTTCCTTGGTTCTCCTGTATTTGCACCGGTGTCTTTATTTGCTAAGGGTACGCCTTCACCTGCTAATATACAAGTATTATAGTAGACGCGATTCTTCAGATTCAGTTATACTACAGCTCTTTATAGCAAAGGCTTGGTTTCTTCTGAATTTAACCTTATAGTGCATTTGTTTGTAAAGTTTATGTTTGAAAACATTCGTAACCATAATCGTAATCTCCGGGTTTCTTCAGCATTCAAAAGGCTGAGTCGCAAAAACCAGCTTCTACACAGGCACTCATTAAATTCAAAATTGGTGAGGCTCATAAGGTCAGGTTCGGTTCCGGGTCATTATCCACACTAAATTTTACGTCACTCACAGATCTTTATTGCCCGTTTAATAGTATTAAGTAGGTTATACTATGCCCATTTAAAATAATCTACCACTAGCAGGAAGAGTGCATTGAATGCTAAGATTTATTAGTTTATATTTTATTTTAACTTCTCAATTAGTCTCTGTGTGACATTCTGAAAGCAAGCAACTCTGAATGACACGCGGACTTGAACTGCAAAAATTTTCCGGACATAATAAGGACTTTCATACTGTCACCAACATAGGACTCAATCACTCAAACAGAAATCGGTAGTCAACAAGAGAGAGTAGTCGAGCGCCACGACTCGGCTGCTTGAAACGATAGGCTTACATTTCGACGAACGACACTGATGTGACGCAGCTGATAGAAGCAGTAGTTTCCTAATGCCCATCATCTGTGATGCCTCATACAGCAAGGAAAGACTAGATATGAATTTCTGCTAGAAATGTTGGTGTACTGGAATAAACACCGGTGCAGCGCATGGAACGATTTAAATAAAATTGCCAGAAGAGCTATCTAAAAATAAAATTCTAATCGTTTCGTTTTAATTTGTAATATTTGTAAGTACTATTAGACGAGATGTCAATTACCTTGACCGGGTTGTGGTGGTTTCTTATTCCTAAAAGTAAAATCACTCCAATATCATAAAAAGTTCAAATGTGTATTTCCATAGAGTGACACTACAAGAACCTTTGAAAGTTGTCGGATTAGGTCAACTGAAAGCTGTCACAGTCACAATTTTCCATCTGTTGTGACTTTTACGTTGTTCAGACTGGTCTACCCCCAGCATCTTGACCGAATATTATGTTTATTGAACTGTATGACGCGAATTTTGGTTTTAGGTACCTAACAACTGACCAAACACTTTTAAGTTAGGCAAATAAAGAAGCAAAGATTTAGAGTTTGTACAAAATGTTATCAATAGTACATAGTTAATCGAATATTTTGAGTCAAAATTATATTAAAATGCTTACTAAGATGATTAGTCGTTTGACCGATTTTTATTTCCAAGAACTTAAAATAATAAATTCAGATGAAATTATTTGCTGAGGAATTATCGATTCTGGCTAACCTCTCAGTTGGGGCTGGATCAGTGAATTTAAGACGGCCGTACACCGAAACGAACCGACGATTTGTAGGAACAAGGGAAAAGTTTATCTGCCCCTGCTTAAGACCCATCTCCCACTGGCCTTGTAATGATATCCTAGATGGGAACTTACATCGTCCATCACTGCACACTGTAGACATTTAAATGCAGATCCTCAGGAGGTCTTTCTCAAGGCCTACAGAGGTGTTTTTGTAAGGGATAATCTAGCAATCTGGCTATGTGAGAAGGTCTTGCGAATAGATAAAAAGACCTAAAAGAAGGCAGGAAAGGTCATCAACAATTTCGTAAGCTTGGTCTTTCAAGAGTCTGGCTAAAAACTTCTAAAAAGGTTGTCAACACCCTCTTCCAAAAACTTCAGTCAGTCGGTCAGCCGTCCGCCCAACTAACTTACTCGCTCACTCATCCACCCCCAGTCAGTCAGTTAATCAGTCAGTCGGTCATTCGATTAGTTAGTAAGTAGGATCTGAGTATTAGAGATTTTCAATTTAAATATCGCAGCCTTGATCATTAATTTGCCCGGAGATCAAAAAGTTTCAGCTTGCGTTATTAATAGTTTTATTTACCTGCGAATGTATAGGAAAACAAATACAATAGTTGCGGCTACTACTGCCAATGCAGTAATCACAATTCCCACTATAACTCCAATGTCAGCGACTGAAGGTTTCCCTAAAATATAGAAAAATAGATTTAAATTTAATGGCTACACAACAAAGAAAATGGATTCGACAAATTTATAATAAATGAGAGAATGAATTTTTTCCATGCAAATCACTGATGCGTTACAAATCCTCGATCTATTTTCTATTTTCGAAATTACTGAATTGCCATTCACTGATTTAAAAAGTGCATTTTGCGCCTATTAGCATGTAAGAATTACCACTAATTTTAGAATACAGAGATTAAGCAATTAGCTGATTCAGAACATTACCTACATTCAGGTTATATACTAACAAATAAAATTATAAGAAAATACTAATTTCTTACAAAACTATTGCCTTTGAGCTATTTCAACACATTCTGTAAAATTATATATTAATACGACTGGTTAAAGGCACTGCAAATAACTAATGTTGAAATGGAAACCCTACACTATCCTACCATGAAATATCGCTTAAATAGGCAGTGATGATAAAAGTAAAACAATGAACTGTTCACCCTGTTCAATCATTAAATATATCAAACAATTTACTTGCCATCACCACATGTAATGTTGACCTTTACTGGCACAAATGTGCACTTATGTTTCTTACGAATCAAACAATCAGCTTTGCAGATGTACTGTCCGTCCTGAAGATTTTGCAAAGATAAAGCTGAGCCTGAACTTATTTGTTCAGATTTATTGTTAGTCCAGGTGTAGGAGCAGTAGTTCGTTGTGTTTGTTGAACACAGCACAGTTTGTGTTTTGCAGTCAGAGATATATTCACGTGTTTCATTGAATAACGCTGAAAACAGATATCATCTGCAATCAGTATGAGTTAAAGCGATGAATTTGTCTCTACTTTGACACATATTTATCGTTATTTATTATTCAACGACACTATTAACGAATAGATACAAAGTGTAATGGAATATGTACAAGCATCCCCGTAGTTTAATACGTAAAGTCGAATATAAATTACAGTGTGTTCAGATACTTGTATTAAAGATCAAGTAAATATTTTAGTGCAAATGTGCTAAAAATATTTCAAACTTTTGTAAGTTTTAATTTGTGAATGCACATTTATATAGCACCTCTTTGACAAAAACCCTCAGAGGTGCTCCCGACCTGATCTCGATCGAATAGAATGGCATTCAACCACTGGCAAAATAGATTCATAGACAGGACAATATTATGTCGCAGGTTACATGGAAGCCCGTTCCATAATGAGACGCTGACTGCGGCAAATATTTCATGTTACATTATGGAAGTACGAGACGAGGAACAACCAGTTCACCCTGTGATGCAGAGGAATGAGCTCTGCGCCCAGATACTGGGTACACTGAAATAAAATGGAACACAACCAGCTAGGCCATTACGCATCAGCATAAGGATTCTTGTGTGGCAGAGCTGTTCCGTGTGGCATATAGGCCAGCTGCGAAATAAGCAGGCTAATCCTGACGAATAAGCAGTCGCGGACCAAACAGCAGCAAGACTAACAGGGCGCGGTTTGGGACGTGGGTGGCACCGGTCTCATGGTAAAAGCCGCAGATGCCCCTTGACAGCCCTGAGACATGGCGAGTACAGGCCGCCATCCAAATAAGCCTGAAGCCCTCGCTGCCTTGCGAGTAGGTGCTTGCACCAAAGGCTAGGATTCCAACCGAAAATAGGGTTGATGTCAGGAAGGGCATCCGATCGTAAAACTTACTCCAAAATTTTCTTACATGAATTCTTCTTTTTCTAGTAGACATAGGGCTAGGGAGACGACGCGCACCGTTGCCCGGGCGGTGTGAGAAGTGGGCAACCGACGAATTTAGAATCAAAATGGCCACCTGGAACGTGGGAAGCCTCACGGGAAGGTCTACAGAGATCGTCGACGTGATGCAGAGAAGGGCAATAAACATTCTGTGCCTGCAGGAGACTAGGTGGACAGGACTGGAAGCGAAAGAACTGGTAGATGGATATAAGTTGTTGTATAATGGAGGCAAAGATAAGCGAAATGGAGTAGGAGCGATACTAGATTTGGAGCTGAAACAGAAGGTGATTGATGTCACGAGACACAGTGATAGACTCATGGGGATAAAACTAGTAATACAAGGACACATATTCAATGTGGTCTCCGGGTACGCACCACAGATTGGAAGCACGCAGGAGGAAAAAGACACTTTCCTTGAAGATATGGAAGCATTGATCAGAAATATCCCAAGCACAGAGCACATAATGGTAGGAGCGGATATGAATGGACACGTGTGAACAGATGCTGCAGGTTACGAAGGAATACACGGATGACAAGGTTATGGCGATAGAAATGAGAAGGAGGAAAGATTCCTAGAGATGGCATAGGGATTGGATTTGGCCATTGCTAATACATACTTCAAGAAAATAGAAGAGCATCGAATAACATACCGCAGTGGAAATTGGTGAGACGTGAAGATAGGAAAAACATACGAGATTGCAAGGTGATTGTGGCTAACCCCTCTCCTAGGAGGGATTAATTCCAGCCAGAAGGAAGGATAAGGATTTTAAATTCAGTATGTGTTTGCACAGGCAGCCAACGCGGTCTCCCGGTTGTAGTTAGATATATGACCAAACTATGGAATCCCACCAATTAGCCAAGCTGCAGCGTTAAAACGGACTGAAGTTGATTAATCTGAAACAGAGGCAGGCCTGCATAACTGGCATTTTCATGGTCAACCCTAATGCATACATGAATGTTGAAGATACATAAATATTATACATGTACTAGTTGCTTAAAACCATATTACTGCTTTATAAAATTATAATCGTTAAAAAAGAGGGGAAAAACAAAATTAAAGGCAAAACACAAATAAAAAGTGCAATTTAACTAAAGGTAAATTATTAACCTATTAAGTAATGAAATGCAACCAAAGTAAAGGTCCAATGTCCCATAGTGGAACGTATGGTAGGCGCTCGTTCCTGTTCTTAGGCCACTGAGCTGGCAATGGACTAATACCAAGGTCCTGGACACGAGGTAAGTGATGTGTAAGGCTTGTTGTTTACTTCCCAGCTTACGTAGGTACCACATTCCACTGCTTGATGCCAGAGACAAGTGTGCGCAAATTACTTGCTCAGGGTTGTTGCACAGACTCAAATCAGTACTCGTTGTATTACAGACCAAGCCATTAACTAAGGGTCATAAAAGAGTTTCCAGATATTCATTATACATTATAATACATGCTTTAGAAAAGATTTGTGAAGTAAGCAAGTTAAATACCAGTTATTACTAATCAGTAATTAAGCAGTAAAACTGACTGAAGACTTGTAGAAAATGAAAAATAAAATCGAAGTCAACAGACTATGAACTTTACTAAATGAGGAACTTTGTAATATTTGCATGCAATCCGGATAAATAAAACCAGTAACATATTTTGTATTACTTAAAGCAAGAAGTCGTGATATATTGTTGAGCTATTTACAATACTGTAATTAAGTAGAAAAGAGGCATACTTACTAGTAATATTGATTTCTAGCGTATGGGTGAAATTAGAAACTACACTGGAATTGATATATTTAACAAAACACGTGTATGCTGTACTCTTCAGTCGATCAGCCTTCAAGATAACAGTGGAAACTGTTGTCCTGTTATCGATTGCTGCTATTGTGGATATTACTGAATTGGCACTGATTGAATTCCAATCCAAAGCAGCACGAAAATTCCCTTGATATCTGAGTGTGCAATTCAAGCTTACAGTGTCAGGTTCAATTTCGTATGAATTTCTTCCGATAATGTCGGTACCTGATGTATTTGAAGCATACGACCGAGGGGAAGGATATAATTCTAAAAGTAAAGAAGAATAACTATACACTGCAGTAGAATAGATTACGATTACTTATTACTCCGTGTAACGACCCTGGACAATTTTTTTGCGCACACCGTGCCTCCATCACCAAGCAGTTGAATTTGGTAACGGCGTAAGCTTGCAAGTAAATGACAAGTCTGGCCTAGGGAAAGAAAATGAGCGCCTCCCCTACGTCTCACCTGTGGGACATGGGATACTTTACTTATTTCTCTAATTTTTACAATTTAGCGATATAATTCATTTGATCTCACGTTAGTTAATTAAACTGCATTCTTAGTCATTGGTTAGCTAGCACATGAGCGGAAAGTCTCGTTCACTCGCTCACTCAATAGCTTACACTAAGCCATATGGATTAACTTAGTAATTGACTGACCGACCGGCCAACCATCACACTCATCTACACATTTACCCATCGTGCAGCATGTCCACCTACCCACTCACAAACCCGCCACACGCTAACTTGTTTACCCGCTAACTCAGTCACTCACTCACTCAGCTATTCAGCTACTTATCATTCATTTACTACTTACTAACTCATTCACTTTCTCGGTCAGATATTCAGTCTCTCACTCACTCACTCGCTCACTCACTCATACACTCACTCACGCACTCATTCACTCAAAACACTCATTTGTTCATACTTCGTTGAATCACTCATGGCCAGGCTTCGAAGCTACTGAGTCATACTTGCCAAAGACAATGAGTTCAAATGGTTGCATCTGAGTTCCACTGGTACATGTGTATTTTCCAGAATCCTCGAGGCTTATATTTAATATAAGCAGATTAAACTCGCCAACGTGACTGGCACGTACTCTGAATCTGCCTTGATAAGCCCCTAAAACTAAACCTTTGAAATAGACAATTTTGCCATAATTAAACCGACTGGGTAGTGATGCCACACAACAGTGCTGCTTTCTTCATTGGCAAATTGGCAAGGGAAAGTTATGCTTGTTCCAACTGCGACCTCAGCAAATTGTTCGTCTGTCACTGGAAAAACACAGAAGAAAGAAACTTAAATTTCGGAGGATATTCTCCAAATTTCATCTTCTCATAACAACATTTCATTTGCAAGTAAATTCCGCATCGTAATTTTTGTTAGGGACAGATTGTTAGAAAGCAATTCTTAGGCGGTCTTAGAATAAAGCCAGAGAGCAGTATTGTGATCACACGTTAGGATAACAATCTAAAGGAATGAATGAGCTTTGTTGTGACTGAAGCACCAGCATGAGAATGCAAGGAAAGAGATGTCTTTCAATGCATTCTCTCGATGTTGCTTTTTAAAGCAAGACAGATACGATACGGGCATAAGCCAACATTTCAATATTTTCTAATTATTATTATTTTCTGCTTGGTTGCCAGATGAATGCAGTTCAGTTGTTTGAAGGTCATTGAGGAATAGTGCATTTCAGGCATTTCATGAAGGAGGAACGACAGTTCAAACTTCAAAGAAATTATGATAGTTGGTTGCATTACTTGGGGCAACGGCGTGTCATGCATGAGAGCCCAAGAGAGTTCTGCATCGTGGCTCGGCCAAGAAACGCGTACCAGCTGATTGCAGACTACGGAGAGGGATGTAAAGAGAGACTAGTGCTTGAAGGTAGGTAGGAGTTCTCATGGTAAGAATTAGGTAGGTCAAACAGACCAATTTGATTCTTATCAGGAATTCTACTGGAAGCTATGCAGCTGGCTTACTAGGGTTAAAGGGTTCCTACAAGAAGATGGACGCAGCATCACAGGAGACAAGAATTTTTGATGCATTGAAGCCTGTTGAATTCGGGATGTGAGGTACTTGTAAAAACTAAGTTAGTAGTATCAAGGCCAGAACATACTAGACAATATGGCCTGATTCATGACATATCTTTGACAAGACCTGACTTGATGTTACTGCCATGATATGATGGAAACATGATTGGCAGAGGTTTCTTATGCGTGATAAGAACAGCACAAGATTGGCAGAGGTTTCTTATGTGGCTACGCTTAGTTAATACGAATAGCCTAAATATAGTTTCTTGGGTATTACCCCATAGCGCAAAGTTTCCCTTGGAAAATTTCAAATAGTATAGTATTATATGGAAAATAACTTTAATTTAATATATTTTTCTTATAATATAATAGAATATAAATCTAGTCTTAATGGTTAACACTTTGAGGTACTGCTAAAGCATAAAATGTGGCATCAAGCTATGTAAGGTCCATTTTAACTAACTGTGAACGATACCTGCTGTTAAAATCAAGGTGAAAGAGCAAGCTAAATGAATCACGAAGATTTCAAGGTTTTAGTTACACAATTCTGCTTTTACGACACACTTTCTATACAATTCAAAGTTTACAATTAATATTGAATATTAACCCGACCTGCGATCGCAGAAATTCGAAATAATATGATCAAGAGAAGTAATACCATTCTGAAAATAAAACCATTTTCCGTCATAAATTTTCCTTTTCCAAAAATAGGTCATCATCATCATCATCATGATACATGGGCCGAGAGCCCGTAGGTGTCCACTGCATGCATTGTCACTTGTCTCCACAGTTCCCGATCTTGTGCTGTTCTTATCAAGGCGTGCAAGTCTTGCTTACACCAATCCCTTATATCATCTGTCCACTCCCTGTTAGGTCTTCCTCGTCTCCCATTTCCGTCCATAATTCCCATCATCACGCTTTTTATTTTTCTACTGTCATCCATCCTGCATATATGTCCAAACAAGCGTAATTTCCTTCTCATTATTACTTGTATTAGATCTTCTTTTATGCTCAGTCTTCTTCGGACCTCCGTATTTGTTACCTTCATTGTCCAATTCAGATGTAATATTCGTCTATAGCAGTACATTTCAAATGCTAATATCTTATCTTTATCCGTCTTTTTGATTGTCCATGCCTCACATGCATACAGAGCTGTGCTAGACACACATGTTTTCAAGACGTTTAGTTTGGTCTTGTGGCTTATTTTCCTGCTTTTCCAGATGTTGTTTAGCCCTGCCATAACTCCTTTTGCCTTTATTATTCTTGCCTTTATGTCTTTTGCGCAATCATTATTCCATGTCATGAGACTTCCTAGGTACACAAACTCCTTTATATTTTCAATCACCTCATCTTGCACTTTAATTTCCATGTCTATTGTCTCCTTGCCAAATACCATTGTTTTTGTTTTATCCACATTTATTTTTAGGCCAGCATGTTCGGCAAGTAGGTTCAGTCCGCACACATTTTCCTGCAGCCTGTCGCAGCTGTTCTCCAGCAGGTCAATGTCATCTGCAAATCGTAGGCTATTGATGAGTTCTCCCTGCACTGAGATTCCAGTTCCATTATCTCGTATGTCCTGCATGACTCTTTCCAAGTAAGTAATAAACATACTAGGTGAAATTGGATCTCCCTGCCTCGTCCCTATTGTGGTTGCAATTATCTTCCTAGTTCCCGTCCCACTTTCACTGCAGATTTTGATCTCTCTCCAATGTTCTGTAGAATCTGTATCAGTCTGTCGCCTACTCCATCTGATTTCAGGATTGCCCAGGTAACATCGTGCTTGATGGAGTCGAATGCCTTTTGGAAGTCCACAAAACAGTTGTATATAAGCCTGTTTTTTCGTTTGGCTTTTTCGGCAATCAATCGTAACATCAGAATTTGTTGGACTGTACTTCTATCCTTTCTAAACCCTGCTTGTTCATCTGACATGTATTCTTCAGTTTTTGCCTTCAAACGTCGCAACAGGATTGTCATAAGCACTTTTCCCATGTGGTTTATTAGTGCAATAGTTCTATAATTCTTACACAATGTTAGATCTCCTTTCTTTGGTATTGTTACAAGTACTGACTTTGTCCATTCCTCCGGTATTCTTCCTTCTTGCCACACCTGCTTGCATATATTGTGTATTTCTTGTATCAGATCCTGCCCTCCAGCTTTTATCATTTCTCCTGTTATTCCATCTGTTCCAGGGCTTTTATTGTTTTTCAGGCGGTTAACCGCCCATTCTACCTCTTCATATAGGATGTTATCATTCTCATCATCTTCAGCTGGTGGCGTCATACCTTGTAATTCTTCGATTAGCTCTTTGTTCTTTTGCTCCTTCAGACTGTATAGCTCGCTGCAGTACTCCGTCCATCGTTCCCTAATCTTTTCCTTGTCCATCAGGATATTTCCCTGTTTGTCCCTAATTGCTGTCTGTTTTGGTTGCCACTTTCCGTTTATACTTTTTATCAGCTTGAACACTTCCCTTGTTTTATATTCCCCTGCATATTGTTCAATGTCACCACACTGTTTCTCCAACCAGTTCTGTTTGTCCCTTCTGGCTGATGACCTCACTGTGTTACACAGTTTTCTGTACTCCAGTTTTGCCTGTTCTGATTCCTTTGCCTTCAGTCTCATCTTCCTTTTTTCTTTTGCTAATTCTAGTGTTCGTTCACTTATCCATTTCTTCTTTGGTTGTTCTGCTAAAGGTATGACTGCTTCCACTGACTGCTCTATGATCACGCTTAGCATGGCCACCTTCCTTTCCATATCAAGTTGTTTCATATCTGCGTCTTTAATTCTCTGTGTTATTTCATCTTCATATTGAGCCCGTACCTCCACATTGTCAAGAACTTGAATGTTTCTCTTCTTTACATATTGTTGGCAGGGTATGCGCCTCAGCTTTAGCTTCAAGTTGCAGAGCACCAAGTTGTGGTCAGACGATATGTCCGCTCCTCGGAATGTTCTGCACAGCTTTACTGATGTTTGCCATCTTCTGCCAATCAGCACTAAGTCTATTATGTTGGTGTGTTTTCCATCTGGCGATGTCCATGTATACTTCCTGCAGTCCTTTTGTTTGAATTTGGTGTTGCAAATTATCATTTCTTGTTTAGCAGCAAATTCCAGCAGTTTCTCTCCTCTCTCATTCCTTGTTCCGTACCCATATTTCGACATTATGTGTTCCCAACCTGTGTTGTCCTTGCCAATCTTTGCATTCCAATCTCCAGATATGATCTTGATGTCTTTCCTTGGCAAGTCATTCAGGGTGTTCTCCAGGTTCTCATAAAACTCTTCAATATCTTCCTCTGTGCTGTCTGCTGTTGGTGCATATATCTGAATGATTGATATGTTCAGAGGTTGTCCACTGAATCTAGCTGCAATCATCCTGGAGTTTACTGGCTTATACCCTAGTAGTGCTGCCCTAGCCCTTGAGTTCAGTAGAAATCCCACACCTCTCTGGTGTTCCTGTTCCTCCCCTGACCATATCACTTCTCCATTGTTTAACTCCCCAGTCCCTGTCCATCTCATTTCCGACATACCCAGAATATCCCATCGATATGTTTCCATTTCCTTCCTCAGCAGCTCCAACTGTCCCGCAGCCCACAATGTCCTCACATTCCATGTTCCAACCGTAAGTTCATGCTTCGCAAATCTCAGTTTCTGTTGATCATTCCATTCTCCGGTAGCCAATTTTTCGACCCAACCCCGGTCGATCGGTTGGGGACGCGGACCTTGTTTGCCCGGGCGACGTCCGAGCCGGGATCCTCTATCTATGATTGTCATTGCATTGGATTTCCTTCGTCTGTTTCCTTTATGAACGGAGTATCTGCACCCATCCGTTCGACCCTTGCACTTCTCTATGAAATGAGTTCCAGGCTTGGGACTGGCTCTGATATCCTTGTGGCACCAGAGGCGGCGTTGCCGCCCACGTTAGCCAGCTGTTTCAGGGTTCCTGCTGAGCCTGTCCACCTCGCGAAGCGCCCTAGGTGGTACCTCGGCCAAGACCTTCACCACTGATGGCATAGCCTCAGCAGGCATTCCCTTACTTGGCTGTTTTCACCCCCTCACCACGTTGAGGTGTGAGTCGGACTTTGAGGGGGAAAAAATAGGTCAGGCATTCGTAATCGTAATCGTAATCCCAAGATTTCTACAGCGCCCAACGAAAGCCGCGCCGCGGGGACCAGCTTATTCACAGGCGCTCAGTAAAAACAAAATCGATAGGCAAAAGGGTTCGGTTCCGGGTCAAGATCCAATAGTCAGGGAGAGACAGTGTGGCAGGCATTAATTTGAGTTTATTGCAATCTTTGAAAATTGGTCAAAATATTTTATTGTAACAAAAGGCACAAAGTTATGGTCAGCTGGTCGACAAGATGCGTTATTCCAGTTACTGGAGGTCACAGTAAAAGGGCCTGCGTTTTCGTTAATGTCTGGGTCTTCTCAACTACACTGTACGAAATTATCCGTAAATGTACGGGTAAATGACGCGTCAACAGAGTTGAAAGAACATTGACCGTCAAGTTACGGGCGACCCGTTTTCTCAATTACGGGTGGCCCGTCATTTTAAGTTTATCCCGTATTATTTAACGGGGAATTCCTGTTTTTTACGACGGGGTGCCCGTTTATTCACTGTAAGTTTCCTAAATTTTATGGCTATTTTGCGCTAATTTTAAGGTAAATGGCTGTTATTAACGGTTTAGCACCGTATTTTTACGGTAAATGACCTTTATTAACGATTCATTCTTCGTATTTTTACGGAGATTTTCTGTATATTGTAGGGCCATTTGGCGTATTTGTACGACCTATGCCCGTGTATTAACGGCAGTATTCCAATGGCTCTTTGTTTCCACAACCATATTACACAATGATACGTGACTGAAAAAAGTAATTCAAAGTCACTCGTTGAAATCAATTAATATATTGTAGTGTCAAAGTCTTAATTAAACCTTAATTAAGGCCAACTTCTTAACCAAAGCCTAAACCTACTGCCCTATCCACCTACAAACTTTGATGGCCATATAACCGTCCAAGAGGCGACTCCTCGACTATATACGATGGCACGATGCAGTCAAAGATGTAGATCTTACTGACCATCGGCTTACGTAGATGAGTCCGATCGAACGCAATTTTCATGGACTAAATCCAAACTTTTGAGACGATAGTTCTACAATTTAAACTATGTCTTTACACAACGATACGCAGGCTGAGCACCTGTGACATGAGCCTTAATCCGCTCATAATACGAGAACGCAGTTCGACACAACAATCGTCCGCAACTGTCGATTTTCTTCTCCGAGTTACGCTAGATTGCGACCTTTCCTGTCCAACATCCAGACGTCAACTGACTACCACAACGGTTTTCACATCGAATGTTCGGCATCGTTATAATGTTTCTATTGGCCAAGATAATCGTCTGCGATTTACACCTATCTGTTGAGTAGTTTCATAGTTCTATAAAATATTCCTCTGCTCAATTACTTACTGTAGATAAGAAGTCGCGACTACAGCGTCCCCTCATTGGCTAAAGACTCCCTGTAGCTTTGATCAAAAATCACACATGTAAAATAGTGATTTGCTGGCAATCAAATATCGTCCGCATTGATTCACAAACTATGGCAAATTACGATCAAATCAATTCATCAACATTCAAGTTGATTGTCCGTAAAATCAGTTCAGACAACCATCCAATATTCCCCGTATTTAATAGATTTTTAGTACCTACGCTGGCCTTGCTATTTTTATTAGTTAAAAAAAGTCTAAAGCCGACCGAACATTTAAGTGAGTAATCACGTTAGTCAACGCAAACTCTTATTCTAACACACGCGTAGATACGTCAATAATACGCACAGTTAATATAACAGTAAATTCTATTGATATTGCTAAACATGGCAAGAATATACATAGACTCAGTCCACATACATTCACATGAAACAATGCTGAAATATACCTCAGAACATTTGCTGCATAGCCTACTGTAATTATTATAATAAAAATTCCTTCGGGGAAGAAAGTATTATTATAACAACAATATCAGTAATTTTTATTGTAAGGAGGTTTAAAAATTAATTTTAAATTGGCTACCCATGGGATCGAACCGATAAACTCAAATTTGACTAATCACAGTTCCGCATCACAGCAAGCTGAGCTAAACCCAACTTATATTAATCAACGCTTTAAACCTCTACTCAATTCTTTATTAATCTCAGAGTGGTGCGAACTTATCATGCTTATAGATTTAGAAGCATTTGCTTATTTGTCAGTCTGTGTGACATTCATTGTATTTTATGTCTTATTATATGTTTCATTATATATCTTATCGCATGTCAGATACGGTTTTAATACGGGAAAACCTTCTCACTCACTGCCGCATTGATTGAGGGGTCTGGCATATTCGGTGTGTCCCTGCGCAGTTTACTTCAAGTAACGCGGTTTCTTCAGAAAGTTGCGATTGTGTTTTAGCGTTTGTATCATAAAAAGGTTTTAAAATAAATTTGAAAATAGCAATGTCTGGGATTCTAACCGACAGCCTCGACCACTGACAGTTGGGCAGCTTAGCTTAGCGAGTTGAGCTAACCTATACTTGATTGATTGATTGTTTGATTGATTCACTTTTTATTGATCCCAAATTCAACATATCAGGTTACACATTAAACATACAGTTTGCCAGGATACAAAAGGCAAACCCAGAAGGGACCAGGGGCCCGCTTAAATAGGGTCACCTATTAACATCAGTGACGTAAGATGGCAATCGAAATGTAGATCTTACTGACCATCGGCTTATACTTATACCTATACTTGTACTATTAGACGCTTAAAACCCCTATTCAACTCTATCTGTCACAGAGCGGTGCAAGCTTAGCGTTCACATACATTTAAGAGTGTCTGCTTATTTGTCCGCCAGTGTGACAGTCATTGTATTTTATGTCTTATTACATGTCTTATTGCATGTCAGAAACGGTTTTAATGGGTCGAGATTTTCGATCTGACCGCCGTATTGTCTGTCATATTCGGCGTATCCCTGTGCAGTTTGCTTTAAGTAATGAGGTTTGTTCAGAAAAGTGCGATCATTTTATCATCGTATTTTCGCGTTTATGTTTATCTGCAGCAATTACTGCATCATTTTAAGATGTTTAATTATTTTCTGTAATTGTTTTTACAATGTTCAAGCTTGCACGGCTTTAAACGAACTATGTTTTGCACAGGTGTATGCAAATTATGAACAATGCAAGTAGGCCGAATAACGGGTCAAATAGCCCAATGGTATGATAATTACGGGGAAGTGCACGTACACTGAAAAAGGGGCTGATTCGCCGTAAAGAAACGGGCGAGTCGTATTAAAACGGAATTTTTTGGCAGTGTAATATGTCTGTCAAGTTGGAACATACATTCAGATTTGCTTGTAGAAGACAGATTCGCGGTCTGCTTAATATCCTACTGAAACCCCACTGCATTGTTTGTTAAGAACTAACTTCATTTCAACAGCTGAAATGACATACTCATCGTCAGCAGATATGAAAGCTTTTCACAGATCACACGGCACACCCATACGACTACTCAAAACCCCTAACAGATTTCACTTACATTTACTAATGTCGTCGTGTCAACCCTTCAAGTTTCCTATGTAATTCAATGCATTGAGCTCTATGGCAAGCAATATTGCCACTTCGCGAACTAAAATGGCATACTCATCTCCAACAAAAATGAAAGCTTTTACAGACCACACGCCCCACTCATATTGCAACACAAAACCCCTAACAGATTTTACTTATATTAACTATTGTTGTCGTGGCAACCCTTCAACATTCCCATGTATTTCAATGCATTGCGCTCTATGGTAAACAATTCTCAAATTTCGCGAGATGAAATGACATACTCGTCCCCAACAGAAATGAAAGCGGCAGACCGCCAAGCTTTCCACGCGGTGACCACATGCCACATCTGTGTTGAGACGAAGAGGCGCCGACAAGATTCGCGAACACTGCCACATCACCGCAAAATACCGCGGGGCCGCCCATGACACCTGCAAACTCAAGCTGCGCATATACCCAGACAAGTACAAGGTGCCCGTTGTCTTCCTCAACCTCCAAGGGTATGATATACGGTTTCACATCCGCAGCCTGTATCCTGTCGCCTCGACCATCTTTTGTTCATCTTTGCCAGTCGTTACCGCGCCGGCCTCGGGCGGCGGCGACGGGTTCATCGAATGGTTCAGGCGGCTGATCTGCCGCCTCTTTCCTCTCGGCGAACAAGGACACGATTAAAACGTCGCGGACATGGTAGACATTGTAGCGAAATCTGGTGCTACAATAGCGGCCGCGGTTAAGCAGATTGTCGACGTCGTAAAAGCGAAACGTGCGGTTGTAGCAGCTGTGACGGATAAAAAGGCGCTCCCTCCCTCCAGTTCCCCTAGAGAAAGTGCTGAGCTATAAAAGCATTGAGTTCCTGAATCAGCTAGCGCCCACAGGGTTCCTCCTCTGCCATCGACTCGAGACATTAATAGCCGCATTGCTTTGGGTTCAAGACGCTACAAGCGGACCCCTTGAAAACGCCCTCCGAATGGTGATAGGCGAGGGGCAGGGGCTTGTTTCTCGGTCCCCAATAGTCCTTCGACTCCGCAGTACACTGACCACCGTAAGCGTGGATAGTGATAGGCTAGACATCGCCTAAGCGGTGCCGGTCAATGAGAGCAACGAGTCATTCGACTATTGCGAGTATGAGTCGCAGAACCATGCTGCCTTCAAGAATGGACACGCCATACAGAACCAGGATGTATTCACACAACCGTCCCAGAGCTACCTTCTTGTGGAGGGTAGGCTCGCATCCACGGGCGTGGCCTATGTAGTCAACAAGCTGATCAAAACCCATCAACAATGCTGTCCCATATATGTTCTCCCAGGTCTGGTACTTGATCAACAACAACACCGAGATAAAAAAGGAATGCCCCTTGGGCAAGCCACGACGTTAAGGGGTATGTTGATTTACGGCGACGACTTCTTCAAGGCGGAGGGTTTGAACATGTGCTGCCAAAAAAGTTAAACCAACGAGCAGCGAATCTCGGCTTCGAAGCGCGTTGACAGCTGATTATTGCTAGGCCAGACCCCACTGGTTCGTTCTCTTTTTTTGTAGTCTTATGGGTGGGGCGTTTGGTTTGGGAAGAGCTTTCACTTCTGTTGAGGATGAGTATGTCGTTTCAGCTTGCGAAGTTGCAACATTGCTTACCATAGAGCCCAATGCATTGAAATACATGGGAAGTTTGAAGGGTTGCCACGACGACATTAGTTAATGTAAGTGAAATCAGTTTGGGGTTTTGAGTAGTGCTATGGGCGTTGCCTGTGATCTGCGAAGAGCTTTCATTTCTGTTGGGGATGAGTATGTCATTTCAGCTCGCGAAGTTGCACTATTACTTAACATACAATGTATTGGGGTTTCATCTCTGGATATTAAGCAGCCTGCGAATCTGTTTCTGCTTGCGAATCTGAATATGTGTTCCAACTTGACAGACATCTTTAACTTCAGTTAACAAAATGGCGATATACCTGTAATAAGTAAGTAATCTTTCT
Source organism: Norana najaformis (assembly GCA_964023275.1). NCBI lineage: Eukaryota > Metazoa > Annelida > Clitellata > Crassiclitellata > Hormogastridae > Norana > Norana najaformis. The sequence continues at coordinate 39,750,411 of OZ029914.1, read as the reverse complement.
ATTCGCGAGAACAAAAGCCAACAAATATTTCAGGCATAAGCAATATGGGAAAAGGCAGGTGAAGTCCTAGTTTTTAAGCTGACTATAGTTGGACATTGGTTAAGGAAGTTCCTGACACTGCAAAAGGAAATCACCGTTTGCATCAGAAAGAAACGATTTCAGAATTTGCACAGTTTTCAGTGTATATGCTTTGCAACGGTACTAAATTATACGGTTGGTTATATTTCTAATATCGTAATCGTAATCATAATTCCGAGATTTCTATAGCGCCCAACGAAAGCCACGCCCCAGGGACCAGCTTATTCACAGGCGCTCAGTCAAAACAAAATCGATAGGCGAAAGGGTTCGGTTCCATGTCATGATCCAAAAGTCAGATGGAAAGACAGCGTGGGTGTTACGGGTGTGTTGTTTGTGGTTGTAGAGCAGAGAGAGAGAGAGAGAGAGAGAGAGATAAGAGAAAGAAGGCGTGTCAAGATAGAATCTGTGAAAGAGACATGTTTTCAGTTTTGAGTGAAAGGCCGAAGCAGAAATTTCAAGCGTTGGAGCATGTTGTAATACTATGTTAGAATATAATATAAAATTGCATATGAACGCCTTATGCTCAAAAACCTTACATGTTACACAAATTCAGAGAATACCAGTGTATTCAATTTGGCAAATTATATAAAAAGCGCCAAACGTTATTAGAAAACAGTCTTCAGTAAAATTTGCTGTCCAGTGTAATTTAAAAACCCTTCAAGAATGACTCCCATATGCATTATGTATTCAGGGTACAAATAAGGTGAGAGGGATACCCAAACTAGAGAATTTTATGAGAGGAGAAACCTCACGATGAATGGAGAAAGCAGACGTCACTGAACGCATACTTAAGTGTCAATCTAATTTTATCTGTCAATAAATGTATATATCCAAAAATAAACAATAGCCGCGTAAGGGAGCTTACGTACCGGCGCTATATCAACCAAGTTCACCTGAGCCAGGTTGTTTGGACAGTTTCAGTGCCAGACTAGAATCAGCGGTTAAAGCTCTGGAAACAGCGTAGTGCTACAATTAAAATCGTTGCTGATGGTGGTCAACAGATGGTGCAGGAGCGGAAGCAGTATAGGATATCTTGAAGATCAAGGTTTTCAGTCTTGAGTGAAAATCTGCAAGAGAGAGGACAAGCGGAGAAGTGCTCGTATTGACTTAGCTACATTATTTAACGCGTAGGTCTGGGCGCCTCTGAGCGTGAGGATGCAGGTTCGCGTCCCGGTCGTGGCTTGTTTAAAAAGATTTGAATCTCATCTCGGACTAACACGGTCCGTACACGGGGACCTTAAATGGCGTGGCGCCCATTCAAACAGCAGCAATAGTGAAGGATTTCAGCCGATAAATTCATTAAACAATGAGCAGGGTACAGGCCATACGATCGCTATAGAAAAACGTGTACCATTTACATCAACATGACCCAACATACAAAACTCGTCGATGACCCACCGCTTGCAATTCCTGCTTCGGCCTTTCACTCAAAACTGAAAACATTCCTCTCACAGCTCCTATCCTGACACCCCTTCTTCCACTCATCTCTCTCTGCTCTCTAACCCTCAAACACCACCACCCATAGCTATCACGCTGTCTCTCCGTCTGACTTTTGGATCTTGACCTGGAACCGGACCCATTAGCCAATCGATTTTGTTTTGACTGAGCGCACTGTAGAAATCTCTGAATTACGATTACGATTACGATTGCATGTTTAGACAGACGAGAAAGGGGATAACAGATTTGGTGCGCACTAGGTAGCTATCGGACTACTTCTGTGCAGCGAATTAGGTTGCCAGCAAGAGTTAAAATATTACTGCGCAGTTGCAGTGTGGCTGAGAAGTGTAGTTTAAAGTTAACCGTTAATGCGTAGAAAATACATTTAATATGGGAAATTTTCTGTTGTCTTACGAAGGTAGTTTCCCCGAGTAAGCTAGGCCTACAGCGCGTCCGTGTCGGAAAAAGACATTTACACTTAGTGCGGTAAGGTTTCGCTTGAGTGTATAAACTTTTTAAGTTAGTGTAGCAACGAATAGTAATGGTAAAGTTATTATTATACCTCGCCTTTTCAGATAGCAAAGCTGAGGACCTTTCGGTAAGAGTCACAGGACAGCAGAAGCCTCACGCCATTTTTCTTTGTTCAGAATATTATGACCACATAATTTAAGTACCTCTCCTATATAGTACAACTAAGGTCTTCGTTTGTGGAACATGGTAGTCTGTTGGTTAGAGAGCTTGACTTGCGGAGAGTACAGGTTCAAGTCTCCCCTGATATGATTACTGTGTAGGGACCTTGAGTGACAAATGCTTCACTGACAAATGCTCAATAAATGCACAAATAATACTAAGTATAGATGTCTACACTTTTTATATCTTCTGTATCACGTTTAGAGTATGGATTGCACATGCGGAGGCAGTACTCGAAATGTGGTCAGAGCTATGGGCTCTGAGTATTGTGCCATATTCCTGTTGCTATAATGCACTTGATCATACCAAAATCTCATGTAGTCTTCGAGGCAATTTACCATGATCTCTTCATAGTTCATAATATTATGCGTAAGTAATCTCTACTAGTTTCCTCATTTGCACTCTTTTGAGCAAGAAGAACAGAACGAGGGAAGCAGAAAGAAGAGAAGGAGAAGAAGGAGGAGGAGGAGGAGGGGAAGAAGAAGAAGAAGAAGAACTAGATGAAGAAGAACTAGAAAAAGAAGAACTAGAACAAGGAAATGAAGAGAACAACAAGAATTGAAAGAGGTATTTTTCTGAGCTTACCTCTAGAGGCAACCATGGGTTTCAAGTGTTAGCGACTTCATTTTCTTAACATCGGCACTTGAAGGCAGGTGGCTAGTCCTCTCTATTGCCGCCTGAATTCCCACAGCGTATGGTTAATTTACTCATGGTATGGCTAAGTTCGCTTGGGGCGCCAGTGGAGCAGACACCTTGAAGCATCTTGCTGCCCGGGCGGGGATTTGAACCTCTGATCGAGGACCCAGCACGTGAACTACTGGACTGTCACGCACCCCAAGGCAATTTTAAGTTATAATTCGTCAAGCTGTACGCTCGTGTCTAAAGCATCCATAGCTACATGACAATAAATAGATAAAACATTGACGAACTAATTAAGTGGCAAGTGGGCTCAACGCAATGCATCATCAATAGTCGCTTCAAAATAAAATCATACAGCTACAATTACATTTGAGGCTTCACAGATAAAATGAATAATTAACAGCTGATTCGCAGCCTATCACAAGCTAAGCCTTTACTTTTTGCACAGTGAGCTGGATGCCCGCAAGCTAAAATGTAAGTAGATTGATAAGATAGCCATATTAGGGCATATCCATTAAGCCTGCTGCAGATCCTGAATCCAATCGTTACACAAAGTAGTATAGGGTTTTCTACGGTCGTCGATGCTATATGCTTCTTTTTATCTACAGATCAGACGAAGTATTTATTACTGCTGCACAGCTTAAAATGCTTCCCGTGCTTCTGATGTTATTTTTTGTCACAGGTAAGCGGAAAACTGTGTTCTGCCACAGTATGGAACTCGTTTAAATTACATGAATGATTACAAATGCATGTTACCATAAAGCAGGTCATCTCATGTTTTTAAGGTTTCTGTTTGCATATTCTATTAATACTGTATGTCTTACAATTCAGAAAAAAAAGCAAAACCAGAAAGCCACTCAAACTTTGGCAAGCAATTAAAATAGTCAAATAATTGTGCAAAGTAGGCCTACAATTCAGCACACAATAGTGTAACATACAAAACGAGTCAAATTAAGCCTATAGGCGCTTATATAATTAAAGCATAATATGGGCGTTCATATAGGCCTAAGTAAAGCTGACACTTTTAGTAAAACAGACAAATTTATGATTTAAATGGCAATAATGTATGCGTTAGATAAGTTTGCTTGTGACTTAGTTTTGGTATACAAAGAGCAGCGATTGCCAAACAAGCCTTCAACTACTTTGACAATTGAAGCCGAGTCAGTTGGAAGTAATGCTAATTATTCATGTGAAACGCACGAAACTGCTTAGTCGGGGTTTATTTAATAAGCTTGTTGTTGTTTATGAAAGCAAAATATAATGAAGCTTCGGTAAAAATTTAGAAGTTCGAAAACGTTTAGGGCGCATTAGCTGTAAAATGACTTAAACTTACGAGCATCATCCTTGAGCGAGATTTATAAATGAAATTTAAGAGACTAATTCTGAATTTAAATTTTGAATTTAAAATCGCAATACTTTAGAGCAAAAGGTTTGCGCAAATATTGCGTTTAGACTTATGCTTGAGTTGACAACGGAATTATATATGCACTCCCGTGCATACGTTATTAGTTAAGCGTTTGTGAATAGCTAAAACTTTAAGAATCAAGATATGCCTCCTAAAATTTTTCAGACAGAAAATCTATTATGCCATTTCTCTATCTGTTATGCCACTGAGTAATACGCCATGACCGATTTGTATGTGAATTTGCTTATTAGATGGCAATGGATATAGAATGTTAGGAGGCTGGAATTTTGGTTTTGGCCAAAAAATCAAAAAGTCTTTAAAAGTGCTTTTTACCCCTTTTTGAAGCTCATGGCTGATTGTAAAGTATCATGATAGGTGACTAGAATTAATTTTGCGCAATGCCGTATAAAATTCTGTTTATTACCAAAAATTGGAACTAAAATAATAGTGAACGGTGAGAGGTAGAAAGCAAAATAGGCCTAGGTTTCACAGTAAGTGTAATTTCAGCCTTGCAGTAAACGTCGTTTAATGAAATTAAATTTATTTAATGGGTGAGGGGAAATTTTCTTCAATTTCACTTTGTTTTAAAATAACAACAAAACTTCGATTTTGTTTAAAGAAAACTGTTTAAAAGTTTAGATTCGTGGAATTTTATCAATCACCTGAGCAAAGTGCTAACATTGCGCATTCGCATCTCCGTGCTATTCCAGCCCAATTCCCTCTTGTAAATGCAAATAAAAATGTCCAGCGTTTACAGCACTCCATTTCTCAGTAACTATAAAAGACTCATTATATTTGAAGTAATTTGATTTTGAATTGCTGCATTAATATACTGCGCGTGCCTTTTAATGTAGGTAATGATAAGATATCACAGTCTAACGTGAATATTAGCGGCAATACTAGAAATGATATGTGAAAATAGCAACTATTATATGTTAATAGGCCTACTTTGGAAACGTTATTACTGGAGCCTTTTCCAGCAGTAAGCATAAGGTTTGAAAAGTATTGCTTGCGATAGGGCCTCCTCACAATTCGGAAGAACACTTGTGATTTTTGAAGAGACCCCAAACTTATCTTTAGACTAGTGTCTTTAACATCTTTGATAGATTTCTGAAGGGCGCTGCATCAATGTTCAGACAAACCCGTATTTATATGCCTACTTATTACCATCGTCAGTTGATGTTGTAGCTGTGGCTAAAGCTCACGAAGGGCCGAAGAATAAGGCGGTCATTGCTGGTGAAGCGACGCAGATGACATGTGCACAAGGTTCAGCAGCTAACGTTTTCTGGTTTCATACTTCGCCAAAAGATAACCTGGAACAAATTCTTTTTGACGGAATAAAAATTTCCCATGCCAATTTTTCAAATACAAATGCAACGGGTCGAGTGCATGGACAGACTTTAAATATCAATCCAGTGCAATTGGAAAACTCTGGAATTTTCAAATGCTTAGTCAATGGAGAGGAACTTTCTGCTCAACTAATTGTCTTAGGTGATTTTTCTTTTGTACGGTTATTCTAGTGTCACTATTCTGTCGTTAGATCCACACGTCATCCATCAAAATTAACCGCCAATAATATCTGTTGGCTGACATTAAAATCTTAAGCATATGTGAACGTGGTCTGAAAGAGATATGTCGGGCGTGACCCCTCGGCTTGAAAGGTCACCGCGTGCTGTCGAGGACGCCCGGAGGAAGGAACCACCTGTCTTATTAGCGTAGGCTGCGGATTCGAACCCGGCTCCAACGTCTGTACTCTTGGGGCTCTGACTGCATCTCCTCCGTAATACACTGGAGCTTTCTTACCGAGTCAAATGCTACGCCTTAGCGGAGGACGCTCCAGGTTTATGTCACCAGATGGCCGAATGTTGTCCGCGGTTTCTGAGCTGGAAACTGCTGCTCTCGAGAGCACGCCTCGTCCATGTTGGCGTCCTCGGCAGACTTTTCCTCCCGCTCCAACGCTGAATACTCCTTGGACTCCTGAGGTGGCGATACAAGTTTCTGGCCAGTTTCAGCTCCCCGATCGACCTGTCGCGTTATAATTTCGTCCCTCATCTCTTCCCTGAACGAAGCCTGTTCATGAATAAATTTGTTATGGCGCTCTATCAAACTCTCCTCCATTTGGATCTGTCTTTCAGAGAATTGACTTTGGTACTGTATAAATTCATCTCTCATCTCCTCTGTTAGCCTGGCCTGACTTTCCATGAGTTACTTCTGGCGCTCTATTAAATCCTCTTTCATCTGGGCCTGAGTTGTCCCGAGAGCGGATATGAACTCGGCAAGACTTTGGTCCAATCCGTCCCTGAACTTCAACACTTGGTAAGCCAGGACCAGACTCAGCCGTATTTCCTTGTAAATTCCTTTGATCTTAGCTATCAAAACGACTTATGCAAATTACAAATTGCAGCATACAATTCCGTTAGCAGGTAAAGGAAAGTGCTAAGTGTACTTCAATCGTCAAGTTTGTCGGAAATTACTACTTTTAATTACTAGGCATTTTTTGGCTTGGAGCGTAAGATTTTAGCCCATCGAAGATTAAACCTTAAGAAAATAAAATTTAACTCCCTGATAAGAAAGTAGCGAAGCGACTCGGGCATGTAGTATGACGGGTCCCGAATTCAGATAGTACCAAGACACCTTACTCTGACCGGCGAAAATCGGCGTTCACTTCTTAAGAGATTTTGAGAGTCGGGGATGAAATCACAATCAAGGTTAATCCAATCGTTAAATCCTCAATTTGACAGCGATACATCCAATAATGTCGGACCAATGTCTGAAAGATGGTTTCAAACGTAGTACAGCAATGATAGCCGAAAATTAGGTCATCACCAAGACTGACAAAATCTCATCAAATCGCAAATATTCGAACAGAGTCGGCGATCCAATTCGCCAGGCTTCACCTACACTTAAAACTCTATTTCCGAAACCTTAAATTACCCAAAAACCTCGAACGATTGATGAAATCGAGCGAAACTTCGATCCATCAAAAATTCCTGTCTTATCAACAATGGCGACGATCAGACCGACTGCAGCTGACCTTCAAAAGCCCTTTCTTGCCTATTGCACTCCATCACCTACCTAGCCTATACACCTAGCAGCTTGACGCGAAGTTCAAAAAGTGCAGCGAACTGCCAAAGATGCTGCAGCCGGTGCAGGCGCACGAAACGACCATTGACGTATATACATCTGTATGCACTTTTGACAGCGGGGCCCAGCTCCTATGACAGTGACGGCTTAAAGAAACATTTATATGGCCCCGACGGTCGCCACAGATATAAGATGAGGCTGTACCATAGCAAAGCAAGGGTATGACCAACCTGTCAGCATTACAGCTTTATTCGTCGGCCCTTCTTTCACAAAAGAAAGTTGAAGGATAACGAGTTAACAAATTGCATTTGATTCTATTAGCTGCGCACTCTAACATTTTATGTTATCAAATGTAGTGCCACATTAACTTTTAATTTCAAATGAAATATTTTATCAAATCTTCCAGAGTTATCTATGACTTGTTGGCCTTCAGGGGAATTATACCTACATGTAAATAAGATTGTGTATGTGATGGCCGCAGTTGATATTTATAATAAAACACTGCACCTAACCACTCTTCATTGCTGAGCCGTCTGTCTGTCTGTCTGTCTGCCTGTCCTAAAGGCTTCAACTTGCCTCGACGACTCTGGTCTGCACTTAACCGATTCTGTCAGGCCAGGGTTGCTGTGCATACAATCTCGTCAAATTGGGTCAAGCCACTGATCCTTCGTGCAGCTGTGGTGTAGTACAGACTACGGCGCATATTGTCAAAGTCTGTCCGAAAACACATCTCAGTGGCGGACTATTGGCTCTTCAACTCGCTGGTGATGATGCTCGCAACCATGTCTGGGCATGAACCGTTTACACTATGAGAACTATTCCTATATAAACAGTTTCTAAAACTAGTGGAAGTTATTCTACAAAAATGTTAGGATAAGCCAATGCAATGTAATTCATGTAGGCTACACATGCTTTTCCTTAACTAGCTTAGCCTTTTGATGCTTTAGAGTCTAAGCCAGTATGTGGCGCAGCACCCAGTGTTAATCGTCGGGGCTTCGTAGACTTGTGGTGTCGAGTAAACTACACAGGTTTCTGGCCTCCATGTATGCAATGGATGAATGGTGCTAGAATATTAGAAAGCAAAGAGCAGCGATTGCCGACGAGCCTTTCAACTGCTTTGACAATCGAACTCGAATCAGTTGGAAGCACTGCGAGTTATTCATGCAAAACATACTTCGTAGCCGAAGACAATACGTTGAAAGACGAGAATCAGATAGTCAGAAACGTTCCAAACTTTACATTCACATTCAGTTCAGGTACTACACGAAATAGTTCATGTAGACTCAAGCTTTCTAACAATAGCATAGCATTGCTCGTATCATATAAATCGCTGTTCGATTATTGTTTGGATGCGAAATACATTAAGGTTATATCGTTCAATCATATATATATATTTATAATTTTAAATTGAAAACCATATGTAGTTAAATAACTGATTTCTTCTCAGATGCTGTTTACAATTCTGCAACACAGAATGCTCAGCTGGATAAGGACGTAACAACACAACACGCGCCTATAACTAATAATGGTAAAGTCATCAGCTTGCATTGCAATATTGTGATTAAGCTTAGCGATCAATATAATAACGACGATGATACTTGCGGTTATGATTGTCACATGCGATAGAGCGTGACGTGCTAGAATGTATGTATGCAAGTATGTATGTAATATGTATATGCATACATACAGTATATTTGCATGTATTCGTGTATGTATGTATGTATGCATGCATACATGCATGTATGTGTTTATGTATGTATACATGTATGTGTGTATGCAACGCCTTTTAAGAGCCTCTCAAGTATGTTGAAATATGCCTATCTACGTATAGCAGATCTAAAAGAGAACAATTTATAGTGATAAGACCACCTGAAAATGTTTTCCGAACTATCTCTTGCGATAAAGTTCTAATTTCAGTGAAGTACTGTTTGGGAAGGACGGTCCGATGCACGATAAAGCACAAAGTATGTGAATCGCTGTATGTCAACAGGTCTTCGAGTGCTGTAGGGTGCACTGTCGTTCGACCTGAATGGATTGATACAGAATCACATGGCTTCCTGATATATTCTGGTCCCGTACCGACCATTGAGAATTCCTAGTAGGAAAGTCTTGAATATGTTTCTGTCCTCAAGCGGGGACCAACGGATCTCACATTTTTAGTTTTATTCCATCACGACTATCTATGCAGCCACCTGTTCTAACTTCCTCACCACCCCAAACTTTCTTTCCAAATCGCTCATCTCTGTGCAATGTATATTTTCACCCTCACATTGTCTTAACTATTAAAGTAAAAACCAATTTTTAGCAACATTAAAGTTTTTAATCACAAAGACTGTACTTGTATTGTATTTGACAATTTATGTATCGCCTGCTACAGAAGCAGTTACTCATGGGCGCTCCCAGCTCGAGAATCCCCGAGGAAAAGTGCCAAAAACTCTGCAAAGCTAAAATATATTTAAACTGTAACAACTATTTAATTTTAGTTTAAGAATTTGATGTTATGCAGTCAAGCTGTAAGTGAAAAATTACTTATTTAAACATCATTCAGTTTGGTTAATATATAGTGCATTGTAACATTTCTCGGGTTCGACTCAATACAATATTCGGAGCTCATTTACACGTGCACCATCAAAGAAATAGCTAAAAGAGGACGTTGCAAAGTCATTGCTTATGGGAGAGTGCTTCAGGTGCCATCTTGCCATCATAAATGTTGTAATCCAGCTCTCCGTAATTTTCATTGTTGTTAGCGTTATATGTAGAGCCAAAGTAAGCTGTTCTTTCAAAATAAGTCAAATAGCTGTTTCCTTTTAAGCTGAAGGAAAAACGAAACAGGTAACCATAGTTAATTTGTTTAATTTAGCGTACAGCCTTATGACTTATTGCTCAGCAAACACTCTCTTAGGTCGCAGTTGTGTTTTATGAACGATTATAAATTATTACATAAGGGCCGGCATGGCTACAAAAATGACCATATACAACTTGTATAAGCATTTAGCCAAAGAAAGAGTAAAGCCTACTCAAACATGCAGTAACCTATTAACATCAATACTATCACCATCGATACCTCTTTATCATCATCATCATCATCAACATCATCATCATCATTATCATCATTACAATAGGCTGAATTGTTGTAAATGCATTATACTCCGAGTTTCTCTTTGCAGGTTATAAATCATTGGTTTTGGTTGCCGTGATTCTCGCAGTTCCTCTGTTCATCTCAGTTTCAATAACCATCTCCGTCACGCTTTACTTTACTGTCTGCCGCGGGAAAGCGCGAGGTATGTGTTTATGTGTGCAGTATGGACAAGTTCGTAATCAAGAAACAGCCACCCAGCCAGCCAGACAACAAATCAGTCAATCAGCCAGCCAGCCAGTCAGTCAGTAATTCACAGTGAATCAATCAGTCAGTCAGTGAGGCATAGTCTGTCAGTCAGTCAGCCTAAACTTATGTATCTAAACTGCTATGGAAGTTGTGCTAAATTTGCGTTATGCTTTACAAAGCTGAACACTCTAAAGGAATTTCTCTACCCCAAAGGCCTTCAGAAAACGATGTGAATCTCGCCACTACATCCACCGCCATTTCAACGGAAAGGGCGCCTCCTGTGGTCCCTGCTGACGAAGACGTCGTCGCTGAGCATGTTGCAGCAACAGCGGCAGAGGAAGACACACCTGAAGGAACTGAGCCAGATGTCAAGTACAGTGCTTTAATTAGATCCGAAGTAACTCATCCACGAGCTATCTATGAACCGATAAACCTCTCTAGCATAGAAGCATCCCTTACAAGCCAGCAACGAATCTCGGTAGATGTTGAAGAAGCACATTCGGTTGACTATGTCAACATTCCTCGTCGTTGATTTATCTTAAGGGGCAAGTAGGCCTAAGAGTTGATTTCTTTATCGCGAGTGTTTCCAAAGACACTACAGAACTGCATTTAGATCGGTTCAGGTTTGGTAAGGCTATATTCGCATGAGCGCGTGTGCTTTAGTTGTATTAACAAATGCATTACTTACTTGCTTGCATGCTTGCTTACTTGCGGGTGGTTATGTGAGAAAATATTAGTTATAACTTCGATACAGTTTTACTTTCTTATTTTGCCTTGAATCAATTATTATGCTGTTGTTTAAACCACCGCTGAATCAGTCACTCAGGAATTCTGAACTATGAAGTCTGTAAATATAGAACAAGATTTTCTTGTTTGGTTCGAGATCCATATGATCGAGAACTTTTCATGGATGCGTATTCCAGCTATTTGAGCATGATGCACTTACTGTGTTTAACGCTGACATTATTTAGAATGGCGAAGAGTTCTCTTAAGAGGTCCTAGCAGGCATGATATTAATATCCAGAAAAATGCACATATACATATACGTGAAGAAATGTATGAATCAATGAAGATTTGTGACCAAAATGTAAAGGCAGATTTAAACGGCGCTGTTTGACGCCGTGACGCCCTAGCCAGTGCTGGACTTTTATAATTGTCATGTGCCGTACATTTCCATCGATAGTCTTAAACTTTACGGGTAAAGAGGGCAGCAGAGTGTTTGCAACAGCCACTGATATGACTAAGGCGTACGATAGGTCCTACTGTTAATCATTACAAACTCTATTCCGATCGGTTTAAGTCCGGTTGCCCCTTGTTGGTGGTTGATATTCTGGTTGATTGGTATAATAGGCCTAAGCTATCTGTTGCGGTGGGCTATGTCCAAGTCACAGTCACTTGCAGGAAGGAGTGGTGTGCGGATGGGAGTACCGTTTCTCCCTCGTTGTGTAGGCTTAGGTTTTTGTATCAACAAGTGTTGGATTGGTTGCATTATCCTGCTATGGACATCAGTTGATGGGCTTCAAGCCCTACTTGTTAAATGAGGTTATGTTAGCAGTCAATTATGCCGCACACTTAAATGTTTCATATCCTGGTGCCTAGTGATTGGGCCACAATGTGAGGCGTCTTTGTCTGTTTTCATGCCAAAAAGGTGTCGAGAAACACTCGGTGAAATACCTGGGAATTATTTTTGTGCTGGTAATAAATAAGCTAAGATGCGGATCGCATAATGTGTAATTTCGATGGTGCTAGTAATAATATTTTCAGTAGCTCTCGTGGTTTATCGGAGCAGCAGATATAACATGGTCTCCCAATCTTACAACACAGCTCGATTACACTTAGGTTTACTCATACTCAACTGGTGCATCTGAATGTATGTTGGAACAATGTGCACGTAAAGCTTTGGAGTTGATACACATGTGACAGTCAATAAGAGTGTATTGCAGGTTTAGACAGTGTTGACTTCATGTCTCTAAGATATGTTGCTATGCTAAAATTTCTTAGGCATGTAACATCATTCTGATTTCTTACGTTCATGTAGGCTATATTTATGGGAATGAGTATAATTCTTTTGTTAATAGTCTTGGTGTCTGTCAGGGACAGTACGTTAGATTTCTGTTAGATTGCATGTTTACGTAACTTGCGTCTCAAGTTTGGAGGTGGTTTGAGTTTTTTGTTGGTTTTTTTAATTTTCTGTTGGGTTTTTGGGTTTTTGGTTATATTTTTCAGTCAGCCTTGTGCGAACTTAAAATACATACGTCGACTACTTTGCATCACGTACATACATATGTATCACTAGACTTGTATAGCGATATACTTGAATAATCGATATTTATATCAATTATTCTAAGTGAAGTTCCTTTTAAGTAACTCAGAAAGGCGCTGCAGCACGGCTACCTAATGGTCTCTAAAGAGGAACGTCTTGAGACGGGCAGAAAATGTTTCCGTCTTACCTTACCTACTCATTCACGTTTGTTCGATTGTCTAAATCGAAGACCAGTTAAGCTTTGATATTTCTTCAAACGCCTTATTGAAAAACGACAGCAACAAGAACATGACATTATTTATTAATACATTTTTCCATACCGTGATAAAATTTATGTCGGACAAACGATTTGGTTATAGCTAATTACTACTTTCAGAAGAAACATGTTTAAGTTCCAATTAATTTTTTTTAAATATACATTATTCATTAGTATTAAAAGTACTGTATGGCTTCTAATTTCTCTTACCTATTTATTGGCTTTTGACGGGCTACTTTATCGGATTATGTTTTTGATTAATGCTTCACTTAAGACGACCATCGACTGATGCTCTATCATAATGATGACGGTGCTATAGAAATCAACAGATTAGGGCAGATAATTATTATTATATTTCTATTTATTTTTGTTATATTTTTGTTGCGCTTTCACATAAAAATGTTTATACTAATAACAACATAATAATGTTAATGTTTATACAAAATCTATGCGATGTTGTATGAAGTCTGAAGACACTTTGTAATGTTTCTGAACATCGATTCAAAGTCCGTAAACCGCATGATTTTCGGTACACAAATGCTAACAAATGCATTACTTACATATTTACTTCGATTATTCTAACTGAAGTTCCTTTTCATTCTGGGAGAGCTTACCTTATATTTATAGCCTGGATTCGCTTCTGACTATCTGGTATCAAATGAAAAAATTGCACGCCTCATTTTCTTGATCTTGCTGAGTTTTTCACGATGTCCGCCGGTCAGATTTCAAACGCCTAATTCAACTGCCGGGTATTTATTGCCAAGTAAATTTAGACCTCAGTCTCGGGGACACGAGTACCTGGATCTTGTCGATTATACCAGTCATCCATCGTCTGTCAGTTTTCACAGTAGTGGTTCAAAATCTGAGTACTTAGACCCAAGTGAATTCAAAGCCCCGTCACGGGCACATCAGTACCTGAATCTAATGGAAGATCCCACTCTTCCCTATGGAAGATCTTATGACCATGATTCAAAATCTCCGTATTTATTGCCAGATAAATTCAGATGTCAGTCTCGGCGACAGGAATACATTGACCTGATTGATTACGATCCTATTCATTCAGAACTCAGGCGTCGTCACTCTGATCCCACTTCTGATTATATAGTGCCAAATGAATTCAGTCAACAAATTTACACGAATGACTACATGTATCTTGTTGGACGTGATTTAATCCGTCCAACTGTGTATGAATTCCTCACACCGTCTCCTGCAGCCCCCACAAATAAAATCACCTATAAAAAGAAGTGTGTCGAGAAATATCAGTCACGTCAGGATTGATGAGGGATAAATAAATGTCTAATACATGCACTATTTGAAGACTAACAAAGTTTTAGTAACCGAAACGCATCAGTCAATTCAGCTTGCGTAGCCGGATGATTGTTTTTTTTAATTCCAGTTATTTTGACAAACTATGCTTAAAAGTTGCTTGTATCATTCTTATATAAGGTTATCGTGTCGATAAAATTCGAATCAATGGATTATTTTTATTTGTGTAAATTGAGCTAGGAATTTCAATGAGTAGCAATTCTTTCAATTTACTGAAACTGAGAAATGTAGGAAATGCTGATTTTCTTAGAAGATAAATTTTTAATTTTCTGTCATTCACTAGTGAAGAACATGAAAAGGTCCTATGAGAAATCAAATATACAAGTAATATAAATAAACAGTGTGCAGGTATATCTTTTAATAAAATAATCAACTATTATTATGTATGCGTATATCTACAGATGCGCCTATCGGTCGTCGCGATAACACAAGGACTATGCTTTGAGTTACATTTATTCATTTATCTGTAGGCCTCACTAACTGAAAAGGACTTCAGTTGGTCTAGTTTCAATTTGACTGGATTAGACTGATGTAGTTTGGACAGGACTGGAAAGGAATGCATTGGATATTATCGGCCGGATAGTATAGGGTTGCTATGGAACGGATCAAATCGAAGAAGTTCAGGTTATATCTAATGGTGTCAGATTGTCTACATCCTTATTGTGATCTGTGTTCAGGCAGCCATATTAGCTGTAGTATTGTGTATTGAATGGGTACAAAGGCTACAGCACGTACTGTAAATAATTCTGTCAAGACACTGCAGTTCAAACAGGAAGGCATTATATCAAAGTGTCATGGAAAGTGCAACAAAATAGAATGGCACCTGTAATAGGTTTTTGAACGGGGCTTGCATTGCTTACTTTAAAATAGTACTGATGAAGAATATAAAACTCAAGATCCAGATTATAACGGATTGTGTCTCAGTTCTGTGCGTTCTAACTGCCCTTTTGTAGGTCATCGGCACTTTCACTGATCTCGAGATCAAGACCGATGACAATGGTGCCTTCGATCTAGAGATTCGGCGCCGAATAGAGACGGCCAGGTAGTGCATGGCCTACCTCTATAAGGGAATTTAGATATACTTGATATGTAAAACTTGCAAATGGAATATCGCTATATAATCTGACTGATCTCTTGAAAATTGTTCTGCACATTAGTAGTCCAAAGGTCAAGGTAACTAGTTATTAATTTAGCAGTGTTATAGTAACGATCCATGAAATCGGGCTAATTGCTGAGAGTTCTGCATCACCAAAAACTGTGTGGATGGCTTTAAATAAGTTATTACATAGAAAGAGGTTGAATTTATCCCATGCTACGTTTTCGGCTATCCAAGAGCTAGCCAGTAAATTCTTGGTCTTCTTTTCAGATAAAATTTCTGGTACAAGGCTAAATTTTTTGTTACATGGCATATGATAAATTGCTTCAACTTAGTTCTTCACTTCCTGCCTTCGACTACTTTCATCCAAAACTCTTGTGGAGATTCGCAAACTTATACTTTAATCACCTAACAAAAGCACCAGTGCTATATCCCTGTATCGTACAGGTCAGTTGGATCATACAGATCGTTACGTTTATAGTTCATAAAATGTCTGATGTAAAGAGTAGTGAATATACTTTGGGTCCACGCTGAGACTAGCTCTTCCATTAAATGAATGATCTAATATACATTCAAACACAGTTCAATCAATAGGCAAGAACAATAGATCCATATTCTAACTTACTTAAGCCAGCATTAATCAAATTATCTAGTTATTATTATTTAAATTAATCTCCTGCGTTGTTGGCAATTCAGAATGCTCTCGCTCGTGCCGTTCCGTTACCAAATCTCTCAAATACCATCACATCACTCCTGTTCTGAAATCACTTCACTGGCTTAAAATGCCAGAACGAAGAGAGTACAAAGTCTTATCTCTCACCTACAACACACTTGATTCCTCCCAACCCTGCTATCTTCGTCAGTTATTTACAATCCAACTACTCCGTTCAACCCGTTCATCACCTGTCCTAACATTTCTTTGCCCTCCCATCACCTCATCCTTAAAATTTGGAAATCGCTTCATAGCCATAGCTGCCTCACCCCCTGGAATAAACATCATACGAACTCATCAACACTTGACCTCTTTCAGTTTCTGCGCTGGTCTTTCATTCAAGACTGAAAACACTTCTTTTACAAAAATCTAATCCTGATTCTTCCTCTTCTCCTTATCTCTCTTCTCGGTTCAATTTCAAACACCATCCACAGTAGCCGTCCGACTGTCTGACTGCTTGACTCCTGGATCTTGACCTGGAACCGAACCCTTTTGCCTATCGATTTTGTTTTGACTGAGCGTCTGTGAATAAGCTGATTCCCGCGACTTAGCTTTGGTTGGGCGCGGTAGAAATCTCGAGATTACGTTTACGATTGGCATGTATACTCGAACTTGGTTCTCGACATCTGCACTCTTTGTAGGCGTGTAGATGTCGAGTTCGTTTGCGAAAATGTCCTGCACGCTGATACACACGAGAATGTCCAAATCACAGCCTGGCGTAGTTGAAGACGATCGAAACGCTTCCCGATTATCCTCTCATCAGCTAGTTTGATTTCCTTAATTCTTTTCGAACCCGGTGTCGAAAGAAAATATGTAGACCCAAGGATATTCGATATACACCCGTAGTCCACCTCCATTCAGATTTCACTCGATACTCTGAATGTCAGTTCCACGCCAGCGAATTACAGATCACTAGCAAACTCCTTGCGAACTTAACAAAGCATTGCATGATAAAACTTCTTACGAATGGTTCAACTGTCGATACGCCGTTGATCTTACGGCTTAAAGTAGTTGATAGAGCTTCACAAGAGCACGTCCAACAAGGCTGACGGTTTCTGATCAACAGATGAAGCGTGAGAGTCGTATGTCCGACAGACGATTTCCGGTTGACGGTTGGAGTTTGAATTCTCGCCGCTGGATCCATGCTTTAGCTGAATTCAGCGCACAGTGTTATTCTGTGCCCCATAGACTAGTAATTAATTAGTGGAAGTAGTTCCAATGTTCAACGACATCTTATGGCATCAGAGGGCGTTGACTTCTTTTATCCAGGCTTGGGACTGGCACTACCTGAGTTCGGCATTGGCGGAGTTACAAATAATTAGCTTTTATTAATTAGCTTTTATTATATCCTGTAATTCTGGCACATAATTATTTAATAATTTTACCTTTAGAAATGCTTGGCTTTGATACATATGTAGCGAAGAAAGTGTATATTAGCGCTACATAAAAGAAATACCAGGTTTATGGTCACGCTTAAGTGAGTTCAGGGCACGACTGAATGAAAGGTGTGTCTGCAAGAATTGGACTTTAAAAGGGCTAGCTGGTTTGAGAGAGTGGGGAATCGAGAGTAGGGAAACGTGGGTAGTTTAGAATGTCAGTAGTGTGATTTAAGAAGGAAACTTATTTAGTTAGAAGTCTGCCCAGGAAAAATGTAAGTAGCTCATGTTTCAGCAGTTTTGTGGACAATAATTGTACTAAACATTTGAAGGGATTTTAAGCAGAAATTTAAATATTTAAAGTTGTATATATAAGGCTGTATATAAAATGTTGTAGCCTGTAAAAAAAGACATTTTACAAACATAAGGGATTTTCTGTTCGTGACAACATAATTATATACACGCAACATATCAAGCCACTACATGCACAATTTCTCACTATTATTCATAGATACAGTGCTAAAATTATGAGAAATGCTACAGTTCAATTTGAAAGAGTATATATCAAGTTTTCATTTCATGTGGGATTCTTCCAGTCTGTGTTTGTTTCGTCCTCTGTAATTAATAAACAGGACTAGTTAGTCTGTACTTTGTCTTGTACGGCTAATAAATACTTAAATACAAGCTACGTGAATAACAGGGTGGACATAAAACCGGTAAAAACAAATAGGGGTATTGCCCTGGGGGAAACGACCAAAGGGAAATGTCCTGGTGAAAAGTCTAGAGAAATGTCCGGATACCGATTTCTGCAATTGCCGGTCCACCAAACTAACCACCAGACTATCACGAACGCAGAATACAATAAGGAAATGAGAGCTAGATTGAACAGTGGTCAAAGGAATCATGGTACCGTGAAGAGACTATCAGATGCAACTAAGATGAGACTTCTGAGAGCCGTTATATGGCCAGACAATTGGGTGTGAATGATGGACAATCAAGAGAACAGACGAAGTAAATGTTTTTCCTGCACAGACATGATGGCATGAGGCATATCCGCAAGAGACGCAAGCTGTAAATCCTTCGCAATCAGACTTCTCAGGACAGAGACCTCCACATAGTAATGACTCCAAAAAATGTCAAACAAATCGTTTTGGAGATTTTGGAATTATAAGGAGGTCAACCTATACCGTTTCATGGCTGATAACACTTGCTGTCCTGCGGCATAGCCCGAGATTGAGCGTAAATAAAATCTAGGCAATGATTGTTGTCGTCGTCATCATCAACTTTATCAGCACACAAATAATCACTTTTCATGATAACGGAAAACGCAATGCCGGAACACTGGATGGTGGGTGTTATATACAGCCCAGTATAAAAACGATGTACAGCATTAAATCGATGACGCCTTGTCATATAGAAATCTGTATATAGAAATTTTCGTCATCGCTTTCATCTTCTGTATAATCTTCTTGCGTGGCTCTGAAAAGGACAAAGCGCTGAATTAAGAAAATTTGCAGTTTAAAAATTCGTGTATAATCTAAATCATGCTCAATTATTTGTTGCTATGCCAATAATTATAACAAAATTTTTGTGTTAGGCATTTCCAAAAAATCCATAGTAACTATTTGATATGCAAAAAAGTTGAAAAGTGAATGCTGTAGAGGACTGTAAACATTCTCCGAATTTAGTTTGTATAAATACAAGTAGCTTAATTTGTCACACTTCAGATACGTGAAGGGCAGCGAGCTGTGAGGTGTGACTAATAAAGGAAAGCAGCTTTGCCACAAAATTCAGCCTTCTACGGTTCACTTAGAAAGAAAATTGAGGGGGGGATATTATATCAAAAATGAAGGAAAATGTGTTTCACAGAGCAAATTTTTGTTCAGAGCAAGATTATCTACCTGGTGTTTCAAAATGTAATTTTGAAGAGGAGGCCTATTTCGGATGGATATGATAATAATGTGGCAAAAATTAATAGTTAAAATATGGCAAGAATCAGGATTTAACTCAAGGTTGCCTAGCAGAAGCAGCAGAACGCAAGCAAACGACAAGTAATTCAGAAGAGTTATGGAATTTGGAGAATTCAGAGTTTGGTGAAGGAAAAAATCTATCTAGGAACGATCCTGTAGGCATTATAACCATGGCAGGTTAGATAAGATACTGCAAATAAGCTTCAGAATGATTGTGATATAAAATGACGAGTTTGTTCAGACAGCAAAGACGCAGCATAAATGTGTGAAAATAAGCCGAAAAAAGGAACACTAGCAATGAGGCAGTAAATGATGCGAATAGCCCCATGTCAATTTTGACCCTGTAGGCTCTAGCAACAACGGCTTCTAGACTTAAATTATAGGCAAATGAAGAGACTTCGACTTATAGACCTACTCGCAAACTCAGCACAATTAAACAGTGCTTTACCCATGTTAGTTGTGGCCTATGATAGATTCAGCCAAAGAAAAGGAGCAGCTCCTATGCAACGAAACATCGAAAAAACTAGATTCGGTGAGCGATATTACAATAATACATGAGTTAAGAGGTGTGCCAAATTATATACCAGAGTACAAAATACGATACTTTTCTTGATGAAACGCTGAATTAGCCAATTGCATATTTACAATTTTAAAATTTAAACTTATCCAAGAAACGTTCACAATAGCCAATTTAACTAGCCAAAATTAAAAACCAAACAAAACGTAGCCAAAAGTCCGAAAGTTAGGAACACATTTGTTCAAGTTGAAACTAAGGCCACAAGGATTAAATCTTCTGTGGCCAATGAAGCAGACAGAACAAACACTGTCGAATAAACAAACTGTCACCACCAGCTCGCCAAGTTTTGTAAACAGCGCGACCATTATACAACTTAGTCTCAATTAATGTCTTATCTACTAATAGCCATACGTTTCAGTTATATTGAAATTGAGACCATATATATATTACGAGACATATTGCATGGTGACTCGGATTTTTTGTACCCCTCCCAAAATTCCTATGACTCACCGTGCGTCATTTCCCAGGTTTAGACACACTGGTGAATGCAATATTAGTGCAAATTAACTCATTAATAAGCGCATCAATTTAAGATTTTCTAGAGTTTTAAACCAATAATTAATTCTCCAATATTCTCGTTTAAGTAGAGCGTTAACAACAATTCAATATAAACGGCATAAGTAAAACGACAAAACGTGTGTCGTTACTTTCCAAACCTTACTTTAAGTCATCTGCCCCATTCCAATTTGCGTGATAAAAACATTTGGGCCACATGCTGTTACAGCCAATAATGTTGCAATTATTCTAGCAAATCTTAATGTAGAAATGCGATAACTCAAGAATGATTCCTACACAATATGAAATGCATGAGAAAAATAAGCATCTTCAGGCAATTCTGCGGGGTCAGCGACTGGCAGCAACGGTTAAAAATTAATTTCTGCTGTTGGATTTCTTTTATGTTGACCGTAACACTTAATTCTGAAACTGTGAATTTTTACTACAGTAGAGCTATTACTATTTATATTCATTAATATTTGTTACAATTGCTGTTTGTTACTATTATCAAATATTAGTCTTTCTAATTGCACATAATAGCTAACAATTCCGATCAAAATTACCTGTGTCGGCTACCATATTGAGACGGTGTATCGCGTTTCGTAATGTCTTCAACAACAGCGTGAACATCTTGTGGACCTGTACCCACACAGGCCATGTAAGCAAACCTATGGATACAGTTTAATGACTGTTGCGCCATGCGACAGACAGCTTCAGAACGTTTTTAAATGGAAAAGGAAATAGTTTTGGGACTAATAAAAATCCACAAGTTGGCCACATTTTTATATTTCATCACTAAGATTTAAGGCTTGATTATGAACGAAGAAACTATGGGATAGGAAGTAAAACTACGGAAGAAGATAAATGAAGAATAGATTTAAAACTTAATACTAAGTACGATAAAATATAATTTATAACATATTCCTAGTGGCCAATCGAATAACAGTTATCAAAACAGCAACGCAGATCGTAGGGTGTGTCTTTCTGGAGTTGCATGAGTCGACGCAATTCCCCATGATCTTATTCTCGCTCCAAATACTTAAGTCTTGCCTCAGCCTCTGACAAACCGTCTAGCGCGTTATAATATCTCTGGTACTTTCTTCGGAAGACATTACAGGTAAGTTTTAAGTTAAGAACGAATTGACTGAAGCGACTGAGCAGAACGAATAGACACAGGGAGGGAGTTCCAAAATTTAGGTCCAGCAACCGAAAACCCCGTTTACCGAGAACAGTTCTAGTTCAAGGTAAGACCAGAGAAAGACAACTAAATGACCTTACAGAATAGTTGTAAGTCTGGGGAATAAGGACTGATTTTATCTATTGTGGGTGGCAGTAGCTCAACGTTTTGTAAACTGTAAATCCCAATTTGAAACAAATCCTTTACTGAACAGGAAGCCAATGCAAAGATTTAAGAGAAATCAACGTCTTTTAGGAAGGTCCCGTGTTACAGCCAAGGATTCAAGGTGGAACCAATCAGCGGCCTTCAACGTCGTCAACTATGCTATTATCTTCAAACGACTGAAGATACTTTAGACTACCTTCCATGATGTTCCGCTTCTCAACAGCAACGTCATATGCTGATCAGATGAAGCTCATAATATCAGTGTCCAAGCCAGCGTTTTTTAGGCAGTTATGAAATCTGCCTCAGGTTCCATGCATTTGGAGTGGCGTCGACGGTCAGTAAACGAAAGGTCCAACGACGGCTGCTGACATATGCCTTCTCTGCATAGACTTGGTGAGCTGGGGATATACTGACGGAGGATAATGAAAAAGTATGAGGTCAAGAGCGAAGCCAAGCGCTCAGGGCGCGAAAAGCGCCAGCTTTTCCGACTAGGCAGTTTGGGAAAGCGTCGTAAGCGCTGCCAGCGGGGCATGGGCGGAGCCTACTGCCAACGATTTTGGAGAATATGATGTCTACTTTTATATTTAAAACTGTCTCATTTTGAGCAATATGAACATTTTGGCATGCCTAAGATGGTGACTGAGCAAAATGTGGAGGCTCTTTCGTTGTAACAGGAACCCGCACGCTAAGATTAGATGCCCTTGTCAAGGAAGAAGTTGTTAGAAAAACAGCCTGACTTTTCCAGAATGGATATGAGAAGGTTTCACTGAGAAATAATAAGTTTTACAGTTTTTAACGACAAAACAGTTTCTCTACCTCTTCTTCTTTTCCATCATACATAGCTGTGATGATGAAGATGAAGACGACGACAATGACGACGGCGACGACGATGATGATGATGATAACACAGCATATAGCAGATCGACTTAAGACATCTAGAGTTCAAATGTTCCTACCCAATGCTTAGTACTTCAGCTATTGATCGAGCCAAGAATAAGTGAATAAAAATGTACACGGTTTTCTATACCGACCTTATGGCCTAAACTCAGTTAATTTTTCAAATAATTTATCGGACAAACTCTTTCGCTTCCGTTGTCCATTTGAATGGCGTCAAGCCATTTAAGGTCCCTGTGCATGAACCGTAGGCTTACTAGCCTCAGGAAAGAAACGAATTCCAAGACATAAGAATTTACCTTAATGCAGACTTACAATAATTGATGGCCTATTTAAAAAGAATTACCATCTTCTGAATATAACTAGCTTCTCATCTTGCCGTAATTTGTTTTCCAGGACTCTTTGAGGCGAACTCTCGTCATCCGAACTTCGTAGTTGTACTGTTTCTAATGAAAAGTTCAAATTGTTTCTCTTGATTCAATCGCTATTACAACTGAGTTTCAATCAAAATGCTTATTTGCGGTGATCTAATATGGATCTAAGAATTAAATATATTTATAAGCAGATTAATAACCTCAATCAGAATATCCATAGCCCGAATTATAAATTCCACAAAGTAGTCATATAAGAGAAGATGAGGTCAAAAGACTAAAATGGGCCCTTATGAAATAGGATTGAAGTGAACAGTATGTGAAAGAGAAGTCAATATAAATTTATGCAGCCAAAATTGAGTAGAAGAGGAGAGAGAAGGAAAGGAAGGGGAAGTAGACAAATACGCCTTACATAATTACTGCTTGCACTATTACTAACATCAACAAAGTTATTAATAATATTAATAATAATATTATTAATAATATTAATATTAATAATAATAATAACACATTATATTACTTTCATTACAAATTCTACTGTTGTATTGTATTGTATTTGATAACTTATATAGCGCTTCTTACAGAACAAACTACTCATAGGCGCTTCCAGCGTGAGAGCCCCTAAAAATAAGAAGTCGCAGATGAACTGTTAATAGAACGCGAAGATTTGTCCTCTCCCTCGCCGCCTGTTCTTCCCACTGACAGAGTAGGTCAGTGTACACATTATAGCTAAACGGGCTAAGGGGCTCAAGTGGAGCCGAAATCTTGAAGCAAATTTCTTCCCTGGCAGGGATTTTAACCCCGACCTATAGATTTATTTATTATTTTATTATTTATTTTATTAAAGAACTTGTAACGCGCGCAATGTCAGTAAACCTGAATCTGAGGCGCGGATGTATGTTCGCTAGGGGCCAAGATGGAGTCATGCAAAAGCCAGGATGAAGTAATGAGTCTTAACAAGTGATCTGAAAGATTACAGCGAGTTTGCAAGTCGGTCCTTTTGTGGTAGATGATTCCAAATGCGAGGAGCACAACAGCTAAAGGCACGTGATCCTACAATTGTCCTGAATCTAGGTTCTTGCAACAAACCATTATCAGAAGAACGCAAGAATCTGGGGGGGCGATATGGAATCAGCAAAGTATTAAGATATGATGGAAGGCCAGTGTTCTGAGCCTTAAAGGTCAAACATGCAATTTTAAACTTAATACGCCACTCAACAGGAAGCCAGTGAAGTTCACGAAGGCGATCTAATGCTTTTGATGAAGAAGAACATGTAACAGCCCTAGAAAGAGAGTTTTGAACCCTCTGGAGCTTTTTTACATTAAAAGAGGATATACCGTATAGCACTGCATTTGCATAGTTTAATCCAGTCTAATTGAGAATCCAGCCTATCACTAGACTATAGTGCGCCAATATAACAAAAGAAAAATCTAAAGAAAATACAAAAGAAACTCGAAAACTTTCTTTTTAAAGTAGTCAACTAGTGCTAATGACATATTTCTAATGTCGCTGTGCTTCGTCTGCGAAGGCATCAAGTTACTGACAGCCAATCGGACCATGATAAATTAATTGAAGTCAACAAATCTCGTTCTACGCCTAGTAACTTTATTTCATAGCACATCCACACTGCATGATCTTAACGAGTGAATAAGCATAAATTGCACTGAAGTCGTGCTGGGTCCGATTCTTGTATAAGCTGTATAAGCTGGTAACTTTATGTCTCGCTGTTGCACTGCTCTTGTGAACTCGTCATTTCTGCTGTACAATCGATGCCAGCGCAAAGAATTGGGTAAAACTGATCGGAAGGGAATACTCAAGGTATTTAATATCGAAATTAGAAAATAAATGTACATCAGAAAGACATTACACTTTAATGGTATCAATAAAACAGTTGTACTGTACCTTCCTCGATGGTAGGTCGAGCTGCTTTTCGTTTACTGGAACGCCTATGTGATACAATTTGGCAATCGAAACAAATCAATATGCTACAATGTGAGTAACTGTTGCAAATATCTCATTATTTATTATGACGGAACTGGTAGTTCTCCTCTGCATTTTCTCCACGTATTGTTCTATGACACGTTTCAATACGGATCCTATACTTGAGTTAGTATGCCAACTGTGGTCTCATCAGTGATTTGTACCACTTAAGGTTGAGTCTTTTTGCTGCTTCTCAGCACACTGCCTTTAAGGTTTTGCAATCTTATGGATAACTACTCCCAAATCCCTTTCTTCCTTACTCGCTTTAGAATCCTACCCCCATTTTATATAAAGCTCTTTTGTTTCTCTTCCCCACATGCATCACCGAGCTCGAAATACACCTAAGTTTACCTCAACTCTCAACTTTCAAATTAGCATGTAAAAACCTTTTAAAGTTGATCTTTAAAATGCCTAAATAATTGTCCAAGTGCATGGATGCAACAACCCGAAACATTCAATTTTCTGGATGGTATATCTATGCTGCAACTTTGATAATATCTACCATAAGTTCTGATATTCACTTTAACTCTGGTTATTATCTTTAAATCCACTCCAGATATTTCTTCTACTGTTCGCGCTGTTCAGTTGCCAGAGCTGGCAAAATAGCCGTTCGCATTAGAACAAATAATAGGTCTACCGACAGTAGCAAATCACAGCTGATATGGCGTAATATTTACATCTAATGTATTTAGGCCATAATTGTAAAAACACTTAAAAGTTTAACGCAAACCGTAATATGACAGAAAAATACATATAAGCTAAACTCAGATATTAACATTTGTCAAATCTCGCAATATGGTGTGATGCATCAGTAGCTATAATTTTGAAGTTTAGCAGCGTTTTAGAATTAGAAGGAACCACAAACCCTTTTTCCTTAATAAAGGCGTCGCACAGAGCACTTGCTTAAACTACCGGCTACAGTGATTAGTTGGTTCGATTGTGCCTTTATACGATGATACTTAGTTTTGCTATAATTCCAAGTTGCTTTTCAAAATAAACGGCATTAATAACGTCAGATCCATACCTTAATAAGATTAAAACAACTGCTATGATGAGGAGGATTATAACAACCGTGACTGGAACTGCAATAGAGATGGCTAGATTCTTATCCTGAATCGACGATAGTTCAGTAGTTGCACTATCTAAAACATATTCACATTTTACACAAAAAAGGCTTTTTCAAACAGCATTTTGCATCCCAAAATGTTGATTTGAATAGCATATGCAAATGAATTGGAATAAACTAGGCTTCCAATGTGTGAGCCTCAACTAATTACACACTCTTGTCAACCCATGAACTACATAGGCACCGACAACGGCGATACCGATGTCTTTAACACTAATACTGCTATTCAATTAAATGTTTGAAAACCATCTACCCTATTTCGATCGGCTTCTTTGTTTGCATTAGACACAGCATATTCTTCATCTAAATGAGTAGGCTATGCAGCACGGTTAGAACCTTGAACAAATACTGATACAATCATCGGAGATGACATTAATCGCTTCAAGTTTGATTTCAACAGGCCTGTCAAATAAAATGATTCAGATTCAGGTGTACTCCGCGCCTCAGATTCAGTTCTACTGACATTACTCGCGTCCTAAGTGATTTAAATAAATAATAAAATAACTTACTCTTTGAGCAGTTTAGAGCCACTGTTAGTTGCTTAACAGAAAATGTTCTGCCTCGAATGCTGCATTGTGCACTGCATATATACAAGCCGCTGGGCAGGTCTGTTGGGTTTAGCACGGTGCTTGGGAGAAAGGTGCCATTTGACGACTCCCATCGGCTTTCACAGTTATATGGAAGGGGCGATTTAGCACAATTTATTGCTTTCGAGTCACAACACGTGTTCTGGATGGTTTCATCATGCAATATATCTGAAATATAAATATAAACAGCACCTTCACCAAATTCTTAGCAGGATAGAATGACAGCTAGCCACATCCAATTTAAACAAATTCTTTCCAAACTATTTTGCTTTACTTGTAACTTCTTCAGTTAGTTTTTTTCTGATATTATACATAATCAACCAGAACGACACGGAACGGTTACAACTATAAAGACATAGCAATTGTAAATAAACTATAAAATGCACTTACTGAGAACTTTTATGGATACTGTCCACCTGAATTTCGACTCAATATATGATGATAAATATTTTATATAACAGGTTAACGTCTCGTCTGTAAAAGCTTTATGAATTAGCGTTGAAGTGTTGACATCGGCTCTGCTGGTAGTTATCGACGGTAAAATAGATCCAGCGGCATTTCTCCATATAACTACTGGAGCTTTATTTCCCCGAAAACTATAATTGCATGATATGTTTATGTTATCTGGTTCCAAGTCGCAAACATTGCTGCCTAATGCGCCATACTGTAGGGTGATCACAGAACAAGTCTGGTTTGATGGAAAAGTGGCTGAAAAAGTAGAACAGCAAATATAGTAATCCTCATATGCAGTACTATCTATCCCATAACATCAAATACAAAAATAAGGTTGAATCAATCTAATGATATATCTAATGAGCAACAGAAACCCGATTTATCTGTCTCGTTGAAGCAAGAATATCAATTGTCATAATACACATGTGTTTAAGACAGTACCTCCATAATTTAAAATAACAATAAAAGTAAGTCATGATCGGTCAGGCTATAAGCGACAACGACAGTGGCTGTTGTGATGATGAAAATAACGACAGCAACAATTACGCTTAAGATGATGACGATAACGAACCTGCGTAAGGTTCTTATAAGGTTCATATTGTTACGGGCTCCAGTCGGTCGAGTTAAACGAATTGTTTGGCCAGGACGAATCCCCAATTCTGGTATGAGTTCAATTGTGTCGGACTTCTGTTTTCTCCATTATCTCTTCTCTTGTCCGCCTAGCCTTCCTTTTATATCCTTCATCAATCCAGCGTTCTGTCAAGAGCGGCAACCATCCTTCTAACACTCCTTCGACCTCCTTTTCACAGACAGAAGCATGGGCACGTGTCACTATCGGACACAACCAACCTTCCCTTTCACACGTGCCCTTGCGACAATATGGATACAGATACATAAATAATACTCCTTTAAAAAGAAACTTCAGATTACATCGCTCTATGGGAAATGCTAGGTAAACTGCTGAATCTGCAATGACTTTAACTCTGTGCTGAAGCAAAAGAACCTACTCACTGATATTTTAGGCGGTGACAACAATACATACCGAAGACGATCAACTCTGCCGCATGACTATCATTCTTGTGCATGCATCTGTACTTTCCGGCGTCATCAAAGCTAACATTGGAAATGACTAAGTTGCATTCGCCTTTCTGAGCGTCACCCCTAACACTAAATCTTCCCCGGTATTTAGGAAAAATAATCTCTTCCAAGTAAACTGCGTTATTTTGCTGTAAACCGTAAGGTGTGTGATGCCATTCAATTTCAGTTCCGACTGCATGGCTTATTCTGCAGTACAATGTGACAGTTTGGCCTATTCTAGATTCTGTGTCCGATGGAAATATCGAAATCAGGTCACCTGCTGCAATAAAAGAACAGAACCGTTGTAGTAATAGGTACGGTCAAATCTAGATCTTTGCTTAAATTGTTAATATGCCTGTATTTCACTTTAAGCATTAACTTTACAGGGGAATGTACACAGCCGATTGATATCAGAGGAGCTGCTGATGACATAATAATGATTACGTTGAATATCACAGCATTATTGATGATTTATTTAGACTATTAGTAGAGTATTTGAAATACTGAATGCTTTTCATCAAATTTCAAGTATACACTAAATTATTCAATTTAGAGAGTTCTATTCTTAGACGTTAAAGTTTATAAGGTAAAATATTTCACACAATGATATATGCGAAACCTACCATTAAACTTTATTTTCACTGGTAATCGCCCTTTCACATAAAAACTAGCTACTACGAATAAAAATCATTTCAGAAACTAATGATACAGAAAGTAATAATATAGACAAATTACTAGAAATTTTTAAGAAAAGATGCTATCTCGTCAATGACTTTTTTGTGTAATAACGCGCTTCTTCCAATGCTTTTCGGCTTTGGGAGACAACAGGAAGCAACGCCGTTAATGTTGCACACAGTCGATTGTGTTTGCATCAGAATAATTAAAACGAGTGCTTTGGGAATATTTAGAACACAGATAAGGGCCAGAAAAGGGTTTTCCGATTGTGCGAAAATTAAGTTATCTCGAGAAGTGAATGAGATAGGTTAAATGGTATTATAGAGCTGCAGTAAGTGATAACGAGATCATATTGAACGACTTAAACAGAGGTAAGAATGTTAAGGAAGCCAGAAACAAGAGTTGATGACGTGTTGAAGTCACACTAAAGTCGTTGGGTGAGGTGGCCGCAAGTGTGAGGAGCGAGCTGAATTTGTTGAAGAAGACTTGGTTTGGAGGTGTAAACAGACGAAACGGATGGCGATAAACATTGAATACTTTTAGAAGACTGAAGGGAAACTGACAGTGATTGAGATGCATTTAAGAAGCGTAAATTATTACTTCAAAAGTCATGGACGACGGTAATTAAAATGAAGACTTGTGAAGGTATTGTCAAGGAAACACGGCTGACATGAGTCACGCTGGAGGGCTAGACATGCGGCGCGTGCGCAAAAAAGGAAGCCAGTGAATGTAAACTTGCAGATAACAACAGATTGAGTAAATAAAAGGAACGATCTGACCTAACTGGCTGCAGTTGTAGATATCATGCTCACCACTTCAGCGAATTTACTCACTTGATTACTCTAATAACTGCTCTGTTTGCTTTACTACTCTGTTTCTCAGAGGTAAAACCTGCCTGCAGATGACAACACCGCTTCGCTGGCGCCCTCTCTCTGTTACTTTAAGCAGTCCCTTAAGATAACCCCTAAAAGCAGCCATGAGCATGAAGTGCTAACGACTTAAATTTTCTTATCCTCTGATTATGAGGACGGGTCGCCATTTCTCTGATTTGCCGCCCATTCTTCTCACAGAGACTTACGGTCAGTGTACGTATCTTATAGTTGAGCTGGCTAGAGGGCGTCAGTGGGGCAGAAATCTTGAAACATCTTTCTGTCTATCTTCAACGCTAGGACTAATCCACTTCGCGTGGTTACGAGATGGATTGGGTTTGCACTACCGGAACGCCCAAATATATCGTCGTGCATACCGATTTTGTTCGGTAATTGGGCGTAAGTCAAGTCATAAACTAGCAGTTACGTGGTCAAAATAACGTAAACCGTTAAAAATATAGCAAACCGAGACCTCTGCCACCATCTGGTACATGCACTAGATCTAAACTGTTATTTAAACCTCAAACCGTGGGGAAATCCGGTAGTCAATTCCACCAACCCTGGGGAATTCCTATCGTCATAATAACTGCGTAGAAAATTGCATTCCTTTCTGTATCATTATATCGAAATTTGATTGTGGCTGTTAATATGACTAGTTAGTTGATAACTAGGCAGTTAGTTAATAATCTAAATAGACGTTTCCATTTCTGAACATTGCTGTTAAAGAGAAAAGTTGATATCATTCATTACCATTCTAAATAGCCCAATTTATGCGGTCGTCACAACACTACGGGCGCGTCCTCTATTAGACCAACACCTTGAACTGCTAATGCTGGTAATATCGTTCTACAGTTCAGCACAGATTTTCCATTCTTATCATCACAATACTCTTGATATTTGTCAGCAAAAGTGACTGAGCAGCTACTGTGCTATTGGCTAATTATAACTGACATACAGTTTGTTTAGTGTGACTTTAGCGTAGTCCTTGATATGGTAGGTCTAACCTCCATTCGACAAAAAAATGTTTTGAAATCGAAACTTGATATCTGAAATTAGTATTTTAGTTTCGCTACTAAACTGGACTGACCTGAATCTTGAAAATATAAAAAACTATAGCAAACTATATGAAAAATAGAACTACTGTGTTTCAAAAGCAACAGCGGAAGCCCTATGATCGCCATTTTGAGTTCTTACCAGAAATATAACAAAACAAGCCAAAAGTGAAAGCGAAAATGATCCATAAATAAATGTGAATTTAGGCCTGCATGTTTTCTATAACAACCGCTCATTTTTCAATGAATTTATCGGGTGAGATCCTTCGACACCGCTTCCCGTTAGAATGGGCGCCACGCCAATAAAGGTCCAGACCGTGCTAGCCAGAGATTGTGTCCGTATTAATATGTATGTATGTACGTATGTATGCATGTATGTATGTATATATGTATGTATGTATATATGTATGTATGCATATGTGTGTATGTATGTGTGGTTTTATCTTACATACGGCTAGAGATGTAAAAAAACATGTTTTTTTGGCGTTGAAATATTTCAATGAAATATTTCAGTTTTATTTGAAACATTTGAAATTATGTTTTTTTACATTTTACAACTAATTACAACCATAATAACAGTTTATTTATTTCTCTCATATTACATATTATATGCATTATTGTGTTAGTGATGACCATCCTCGAGATACTCAATTTATTTCTAATTACCTGTTTTTAAGAATGACTTTTATGAGAGTTACATTATATGTTGAAAAACATATTTTATTCACCAAATGTCACAAATTACAGTTTGATCTAATAAAGTAGATGTTATTGTTCATTGTTATGCTTAACATTTATTATTAATCACTTGTTTTGTCATAAATGAAATAAATGTGATTTTAGCTAAATTCTGCTACCCTAGGAGGCTAGGACACAGTCAATCGTATAGAATTCGAAACACTTTAGTGACTTTACCAGACAAATAGAGTGCAAACAATGACAAGCAAAGTAACGTCTGCTATTATAAAGTTAATATCCGATTGCAGAACAGACCATCTCTTTGGAACAGCACCATGTCATTGGAACAGCAGAAACTGGTCCAACTCAAGACATTGTGTCAATTTGTGTGCATCCAATACTTCAAAACATGTTGTTTTTTTGGTCATTGAAATATTTCAAAAAAACCTGTCAGAAATGAAATATTTCAAATGAAATATTTCACGCTCACATCACTACATACGGCATATAGAATGGGACCGCGGAGATTGAGTTGCTGCACATTGAACGCCTTCTAAACATCTTGGCGGGGAATACGACTAAATACGACAGTGTAAAGGTGTTGTGTATAATTTTGGTTCGGACTGGGCTTTGGTATTGGTCCTGCGAGGCCGTACTGTTGCAGTCTCTATCAACTATTTCTGTTTAAGTCTGCCTGCATGGTTGAATTGTTTGGTTTTCCCGGGTCGTTTTGGTTCTTTTTGAACCGTTTTTTGTCATCGTCTATTGGTGGACGTTGTGGTTTCTCTGCATGAGATTTCTGCAGGTTTTCTCATCGTCTGAGGCTGACATTTTATTACTATATCGGTTCTACCTCGCTTGCAACTAGTTTAGCTAACAAAACCAGTTTAACCAAAAACTGGTATTTTATTCCATATCCCTAGACAACCCGCGATAGTAAGTATGTGCAGTATGAATATATATATTATGTATATAAGTATGTATGTATCTGGCTATTTATGTAGCGCCTTTTAAGAACCTCACAAACGCTCTAAAACATGGCTATCTAACAGTTCTTAAAAAGTGCGATTTAATTAAGTATGTATGAATGTGTGGGCTTGTATGTAAGTATATGTATGTAATACAATATACAGAAATATATAAATGTGTTTTGATAATGTCCTCCTTACAAAGTTCAAAAGTATATGTTTGTCTGTCTATATGTATGTGTTTATGTATGCATGGATGCATGTATTGTATTTTATGTATGCGTAGGTGACGGTGACAAAGAACGGGCATGCATCCACTGATGACACGAATCTTTGTTCTTTGTTCCACAGCGGCTGCAAGTCTGACGCAATTCAACTTATCTAATGCTCTTGCAAATCCCACTTTGTTTTACTTTGTACAATTCTCTTGCTTAGTTGCCTATTTGTTGTTTTGCACTACCAATAGAAATATAGATCTACTAACATTCAGCCATATTCAAACAGAAAATTTACGAATAATAACTGGTAATCAAAAATAAAATTATAATTTACGTCTGTATCCAATCTTTCTGACTGGACTTTCTTCACACTGTCTGTGTATTTATGCATAGGGCCTAGTGTCTGTCTGTCTGTCTGTGTATGTATGTACGCATGTACGTATGCGCATATAATTGTAATTGCATTTAGAATTGTAATTAAAAATTTATATAGCGCTGCGTCAGTGAAGTAATCGACTGCTATCTACCCTAGCGTAAACAATGTCATTAGGAAAAGAAAGTTCATCAGCTAGCAAGCAGTTCTGATATAACTATTATAACTATAAAAGTCACAAGTGGCGGTCTCCCGCACATACTGATAGCCCTATTAGCGTATTCCCATCGCATTTGACAGAGGACACCATGTTCAGAGTTCTTGGACTGCGTTGCATCGAGGATGAGCAAAGATGGCAGGCGATATGGTCGCTTAGATGGCGACATTTTATGTTATAAAAGTTTTAAAGTTTGAAATTTTGTAATTTCTCAATTTTTGAAAATTTCCAATGTTATAGAACAAATATGTGATATATGAAATATGTTGCGAGAATGTCTTACACATTAGTCATGGGTGAAATACATTAATTTTGTTATGATCATAATTTCATTTTGTTCCCTTGTAGGATGGTACAGAGGGGAAAAGAGAGCCATGAAGTTTGCTATCCCAAGAATTTGGCGAGAACCCACTGACCACTCAAGCAATTGCTACTTCTGCATGTGGATCCTTCCAAACGTCGGATTAGCAAGAATGCACCTGCTATCCTGTATCCGGACCTTCCTTCATCCATCACCCCTGTGCCACACTGCCCTGAGCTTCCCGTACCCACTCCTCCGGAGAGAAAGCAGCCGTCTTCAGAGGAGAGCAGTAAGTCAAAGAGCGAGGAAGACGTTGGAGATCCAGATTACAATTTCCGAGCTGAGGAGAGAAACCCATACTATCCCAACTAAAAATACTTTAACGACTTGATCAGAGATCTTGGTCTCACCAAGTCCAGTGCCGAGCTTTTGTTGTATAGGCTCTAGCTGTGGACTTTTTTGGATGAAACTGTGCAAGTCGAAAATCAGTGGAAGCGTCACCAAGCTTTTTCCAGCTTCTTCACCAGGAGTCGGCAGCCTTCAAGTACCTTCAAGACTTCTTCCCTAAGTATGAGGCAAAGGTGAAAGCCGGTGTCTTTGTCGGACCACAGATAAAGAAGATACTGGAGTGCAAAGAATTCTACAAGAAGCTCACTAGAAAAGAGAAGGCGGTTTGAAACAGCTTTATCGCAGTGGTTAGGGGTTTCCTGGGCAATCACAAGAACGAAAGCTATGTGGAGCTGGTTGAGACTCTGGTGAAGAACTACGCAAAATGAGCTGTAGGCTGTCCCTCATAGTTCGTATCCTTCATGCTCATCTTGATAATTTGAAGCAGAACATGGGAGCGTACTCAGAGGAGCAAGGCGAACGCTTCCATCAGGATATATTGGACCTTGAACGTGGCTACCAAGGACAATATAACGAGAACATGATGGGAGACAACATTTGGGGGCTGATTCGTGAAAGTCATTTACAGTATAATCGTAAATCTAGGAAAACTACTTCCTTCTAAATCTTTTGTGGTCATTTTTGTATAACTGTAAATACATGTCAATATTGATTCATATGTTGTTTTTGTTTACTTTATTTGCACGAAGACACGCAAATTCGCCCTAAATTAGAAGTGTCTTCTTATGGAAATAGGTAAATTTCGAAATATCATTGTCCTGTTCACAAAAGCAAAGTTTGAAGGGAATAATATCCATTTTCTATACCTTTGAGGCATAAGCCAGTAAGAAATAACATTTACTACCCTATCACAAAAACTGTGTTACTTAGCCTAGTGTAATTTATGCACCATACTATGGTTTTACAGGCAATCCAGGTTTATGGTAGAAAAACAACAATTATTAACGTAAAAAACTTAAAAGTTTAAGAATAGATGCTAACCGCAATTATGTTACCCATGGCACATACAAAGAAACAAAAATAAGGCGCCTATACTTTTCGAACTATATTGCTAGGACCAGGCTCGGTTTAAGGGCTGTTGGTAAGGTAGACCTTCCTCTCTTCTCCCTCCGGGAAGCGCTAAGACCGAAGGTGAATGGTGTCTGGGGCCGTGTTGAGCTCTTGAGGGGGTCTGGGCCGAAGCCCCGGTCACCAACGCTTTACCATGCACCATTACCATGCTAATCTGAGCTTTCTAGAGTCAAACTTGATTTCGATTCATGTGGTGGACAGATGATCTAAATTTTCCACTCTCATTCAACTAATTCCTCTATTCTCACTTTCACTTGAGAACCATCTGTCCTCAATCGTGGCATCACTTTCGACCTACATCTTTCGTTTTCAGACCACGTCTCCAACCTTTCCTGTACCTGCCTCATTCACATTCGTGACCTTCGCCGCATTCGATCCCTGCTCAATTTCAAAACCGCCTCTACCTCTGATACCTCCATTGTTCACTCCAAGCTTGACTACTGTAATTATCTTTTCCTTAACCGTGAATCCACCAATTCAAGCTTCTCTAACTCTTCCAAAACTGACTCCCTCGAGCTGTAACCGGACACCCAGACATCCCCATATCACTCCCATCCTTAATTCACTACACTGTTTGTTAACTTCTCAATGCATTCATTTCAAAG
This sequence comes from Norana najaformis, assembly GCA_964023275.1. NCBI lineage: Eukaryota > Metazoa > Annelida > Clitellata > Crassiclitellata > Hormogastridae > Norana > Norana najaformis. The sequence goes on along the minus strand of OZ029914.1, from coordinate 39,714,416 downwards.
TACTTTTGCTAACCTGTAACTCGTTGTAAAGCAGAGGGATGTGCCTAAAACTGAATTATGCTCGTTTATTTGTTAAGTAAATTTGAGACTTATGACAGAAAATAATGTTCTGATGGCTTTAAACCGTAAGTAGGTCATGCAAACAATAATTATAGGCTTCGCTAATATGATTTAATATCGGGTCCTGCATCTTACGTCGCCTTAGATCAAGCGGCTGTATTTGCACTTAGACACAATAATGCTACGGAAAGCGTGGAAGTTGATCTCGATGGTTTTCCTTCTTTTTGTGATGACTTTAAAATATGGTATGCTTGCATATTTAAAATACGTTAAACACTACGTATCAGTGTATGAATACAGGTCTGTTGTGTATCAAGAAAAAACAGCGTTGGCTGATCGGTCCATGGAAGATCCAGACAGATGCTGCTGGATTGGATGATAACAGACGGATACAGCAGGCTGAAAGAGGAGACTCAGCACCGACAGAAGTGGCGTCATCGGACGTTTGAACCTGCCTGAGGGCAGAGAACCAGAAGAAGAAGAAAAAAATCGGTCCATGTAGGCTAGTCATGCGGTGTGAAATAATTAGGCCAACGAGAACTTATAATGAATTTAAATGAATAAAGAAAACCAATTTTGGGGTGAAATTTCAGTTTCTCACAAAAAGCTTTGATTAAGGTTCTGTATTCAATGCAACTGTTTCAGGCGAAACGACGTTTTCATCAAGTCTCAGGAATATGGCAGTGCTCTTTGGCAGCAAGATGAACATATCGTGTCTATCAAATTCGAGAGGCAAAGTTCATTGGTATCATGTAAAAGACATCGCTACACTTGATCCGAAGAAACTTAACGAAGGCGGTAACATTGTATCACCGGATTTCTCTAATTTTGTGGTGAATGGTGAATTACCGGGACAGACTTTGGAAACCAATTCCATCCGTTCTGAAAACGCAGGATTATTACAGTGTAAAGGCGCAGGATATGAATATGAAGCACAACTAACGGTTCTTGGTAGGTATTATAAACAGTTTAGTTCAGAGCTGCCGTAGTGCCTCATTTAACTCTAAACGTGTTAATGTCCTGATGAATCTTAAGAACGAATTTGGATAATCATGGGCATCGGCACAATGAAATGTTCTTTATCAAGAGTTTTGGTACCTTCTCGACTCCAAAAGGAGTTCAGAGGCAACTTTTCATGCTTATATTGTGCTTATTCTAAATGTAGCAGCCTGTGATTGTTAACACGTTTCCAAACCCAAAGCAGTTGGTGTAAATATGTTTTAATAATTGGAACATCTAAATTACTCCACTTTATGAGACCTTTAAGTTGATCTATAAACTTTCAAAAATCAGTCAAGCTGATCTGATTCTAGATCATGTTTAGGGACGGTTTTCAGTTTCTTCAAAACGTATTTAATTTACAAATTCCACAATATAACATGTCTGCCTTACAGGACTACATTTTCTATTATATGCCCTTTAAAATAGCAAACAGCAGTGAATACTAACTGCAATACCGAGGCAGTTTGTCTGTGCTGTGTAATCTAAGAGCTTTCGTTGAAAGACATGCTTGTTTCTTTTGTAAAAGACTCTGATCCTACCTGCAACGTGATAATTGCGTCTAAAGACTCGCCAACTCGTGCAGAGCTTTATTGCAGCGTAGGATACAGCGGATTCTGGTCACCAACAATGGAGCGGATACGCACGAAAGATAGAACAAAGATGAACGGACATCTCAACATTACTGCTAACAGAGTAACTCTGACGATGCAAATAGCCACTGACAACTCTGATTCCTACACCCAGTATTCTTGTAGGACATTCTTTTCTAATAAAACACGTCCAAGCATCGGAGCTTCAAACATTCCGGACTACAACTCTTTATGCACTCCAAGTATGTCTAAATTTTGGACAAATTGGCCTAGAACTATTTAATATCGGGGTGATAAAAGCGAAATATATGGTCATTGCATAGTCCAAGAAACTGACACTTACTTAATATTTTATATTTTTCAATTTAACCTAAGCTTTAAGCGATAAAGCTTATAAAACGGAAATATCCTTCGTAATTCTTTTACCAAGGCATGCATAGTCCTCTTTATGCTTAAGCCCTATATACTGGACTACTACAGCAACACGCGTGACAGTCCTGCACAACGTTTTCTCCATTTTAACAACTGTTGACTGTCTTTGTTATGCAGCAAACACCATGGGGTCAACATCTGTTGCTGATGGTGGAACATCGGATAGAGAAAGTGGTGAGTCTCATTATAGAACAAAATTTTCTCTTTGATTTCTTGCAATTTTATTCGAATCACTCACTCACACTCATTCATTGAACACTATATGATGAAATCTAATATAATGATTTCTATAGCACCAAGACATCAATTGACGGTAGCTTCAAGTGAAATCGTGATCAAAATGATTATCCATTCGAGAAGCCAGATCGATTTCGATAAGTCAGAGAAACAGAAGTTAGTCTACGGTTGGTAAGCAAGTTGAAACAGATCAGAGTAGTACAGCAATCTGATCGGTCTTCAGTTTATACCTGAATGACATAAACGAACTGACAGAACGAACTGAACTGGGCAGCGAATTAGCCTTTTCTTTTTATACAACGCGATTATATTATATGACGTTTTAATTTAGGCCAGACAAAGGAGCAATCTTACACGTAAAATTTGTAGAGGGCTGGTCCAAAATGTTACTGCACATACTGTAGGCCATTGCCCAGCAACGAAAATAGAGGGCACATTGTCTGACTCAATGGACAAACAACAAAATATGATTATTTGCTAAAGTATGGATCTTGTACTTTCACTTACCAACATAATGGTTAAATTTAGATTAGTTTTGTTTTCATTTTTTTATTCAACTTTTCAAGTTTATCTGTCTATGTTAAAGAACATTGTTGATATTCTTCTGAGTATTGACCTGTCCACAGTTTGGTGTTCATGCGCTGTCGTTTAATGCATTGTGTGTTAGACATAGGCTATAAAGAAAGCTCTAATTTATATTAATTATTTAAAAGTCATAATAATGTAAATGGCGCCATCAAACCCATAAATGTGAATGCTAATACTAATGATGATATTAGAACAAGGCTCGTGCATGCTTACGATGTACTTGAACCGATGATGACCTTACTTAGGATGAAATAAGGCTGGATTTCTTATATATCTGACGCCACAACTGTCGGGGTAATTTGTCGTTCGATTCATTGTAACCGTGACACTTGACGTGATGACTTTGTTCTTGTCATTTCTCGTTTTGACGAAAGACAAAGCTCTTCTTATTTTAGCATTAAACGGCTTTCATTCCATGATGACGTCTATGTTGCCTGGTTAACTCATTCTGCATGATAGGGTGAGCGCGAGTGATTCAGTATCGCATGTCACAAAGCCTCCTAAATCGTCCTTGGGTATGCTACTGAGGCATGCTTCCTCTGATGGTTTCACAGCTGTGCAAAGTAACAATCCAAATAATAAAACTCATCTCAAGAAGTCCCAATATAGTGTATTTAAAACTAATTGTAGTATATGCGGATGATATAGCACCACATCTCTGTTTAGAGGAAATGGGCGCTAAAAATGTGGACCTAGACAACCACGTTACTTGAGCCCAAACTGGGCCTATATAGCAGGCCAGCAGTTATTTGTCAGCAATGTGGGCCAGCTATATGGGCCCAGTGCCCGTGGCTGTCTGGGGAGATTATATAAAAAGTTTAACAAGACAAATCTAGGAAAAAGTCAAACTTTAGACAGTGTAACCTGTGCAAAATCTGTAAACATTACCGTTTTAAATTAATAACTGCCCATTTTTAAAATGTTGTCTTAACACTAATTTGTACACTCTAAATTTAAGAGAGGATATTGTGATACCCTGAAAGTAAATATGTTGAGCATATTACTTGCCGAAAACTGTGAGTTCGAATTTCTGTTTCTTTCCAGTATTCTCCGTGCAAGTATAGGTGCCACCATCGTCGGGTTTGAACTTGGTGATGACCAGATTGTTCTCGCCATTTGTCACATTCGCCCATTGAATCTGTTAGATATGAAGCCGTTCTTAGATACAATCATGAAATCTTTTTCATTAACACCTGTTTGATGCCATTCAGTGGCTTCACCTGATGTGTTTACATCAGTACAGCATTCGAGGACCACAACACTACCAACCAAAGTTCCCTTGTCGTTCGAAATCTTGATGTCTCCTTCCATTTAAACAATAAAACCATTCCAATTAGGAGGAAAGCGTAATGGGTTCATAATCATACCCAGTGTCAGATCTGAGCGAAGTTATAAATACATGTACCTGAAAATCTGTCATTTGTCCATGTTATTCTTATTCTCTGACTTCTTTTTGCCTATAACTTCAAATCATGAAACACCTTAGTGCTTTTTACATCATCTAAATTCAAAATTCTGTGTTCATGAAACATTGATATTGCTTAAAAAATTTAATGTCTTAGTCATGCTATACACTTTAAACTCCATGTTTAGTTGAAAGAATACCATGAAAGCTAAGCGTATTCTAAAATATTAATTCAAAGCTAACGGTGATGAAATGAACGGCTCGGAGTCATAACCACTTTCAAGCTAGTCGATTAGGATAAAGCTAAGTCGCTATAAATGTAAACGTAACTGTAAATTTCCAAAAAATTTTCAGTCACCCAAAAACCGCGCCAGAAAGACCAGCTTGTCCACCGGTGCTATATCAAGTCAAATCCGCAATAGCAAGGTTATTTGGTCAGTTTCGATACCAGGTCAAGATAGGAAGGGAGGAAGGGGGGTGTCAATCCGGAAAGACAGCGTGCGTGGTCGGAACTACTGTTGAAATCGATAATGAAGATGGTTAAAAGATGGTTAAAGCTTATAGTATGGTTCAGGAGTGGAAGTAGGATAGGTTAGCCTTGTTAGAAAATTCAGTTTTCAGTCTTGAGTAAAAGCACTGTATGAGAAAGGAATAGCGAGGCAGAGCTCGAAATGATTAGTAGAAATGGAGGATTTTCGAACAGTCAATAAATATTTGAGTTGGCTTACAGGTCGTCGAACAAAATGTTCGCTGTGCAAAACCGAAAACTAAAATGACTCACCCACAATGATCAGGAGAAGGAGAAAGTACCCAATAAGCAGAACAGCCGATTGTAATACTATAAACATGCTTTTTATCTCATATATACAAAATAATTAATATTCCAAATACTGGGACGCTAAAACAATCAGAGTTTCAGGGGTTATCAAAATAGCCAAGTGGTGGATAATCACAGGAAAAAACCCATGACTTTCAAAACTACATCTGAGCATTCCGATCGCAAACAACGATTAGAAGTAAACGAGCTGCAAGAGCAAAATAAGCAACAAAAATCGGAAAGGCAAACTGCGTTTCAGTGGTCATGCTTCGGTCCAACGATGGTTGATGCAGTTTTGAAGTCAAGCATAGGGCGGATTCTGCGAAGGTCACGGGTATGCATGAAGCAAGAGCTGGAGAGATGGGTAATGTGATCAGATAAACTGAGGTTTAGGTCGAAGATCACACCTAAGTTGCGGACAGAAGGGTTAGTGTTAACGGTGTGTGTGGAGGCAGTCCAGGCTTAGAGAGATGGAGGAATCTGAAATTCTCTTGAGTTTGTCGCGTAGTCCTATGAGTATGAATTCGGTTTTTAGTTGGATTCAAGCACAGGAGATTAGGTGTCATCCAGGAGGAGATCTGTGAACTTCGCTCGTGCTAGGCCCTGAAGCCTGATAGGTTACTAGTGTTTAATAAATGTTTTGCTCTTGAAGTTGATTCAAATTTTATAGATAGATCACTTGTCTCTTGATGATTTGAGTCAAATCATTTGACTGGAATTTTTAACGACTGTTTCCAGTAGATCCTACATTAGGCTGACGCAACATTTTTTACATACAAAGATGTGGACAGGGTAAATTGGAAGTGGCATATGCGGGCGTCCCGGATTGCCAGAAACAAACGTTGGCAGACCTAGTAACTGTACGAAGAAGATGATCTATGGAGTCCTTGAAACAGTTCGGAGAGAAAGGGATGAACAGTTGAGTGTCATCAGCATATAGATACGGGATGATCGACATTGCTTGTTTTAAACCGATTATTCCGAACATGCTTGAAATGTGTCTTGGGTTTTTTCAAAGATATCATCCAAAGTACACAAATTTGAGAGAAACTTGGAATAGCCAGTGTTATTTCAGAATTTGCTATACATGTATTAACCTTGAATCCGCCTAGGCTTTTTGTACTGAGAGAAAGATTGTGAGTCCTGCGCCGGTAAATGGTCGCTAGCGAACACAAATCGAGCGGTGCTATTGATGTGGCTTAATCTTCGGGGTCTTTAGGCCTTTAGCAGCACACGAGTTCGTGAATGGATCTTTCCGACCGTACAGAGACGTAACGACGATTATTTCTTTCACACGTATTATTACAAGTATGTACAACGTATATACAGCAACTTCAGCAAAATCAGTGTTTTGATTCGCATCGGCCTATTAATCTAGCGTAGTCCGTTTAAGAGACGCAGTATTATATTTTTCATCTGCTCTCCGAAACCTAACGCCTCTTTCGACCGTTACTAAGCGAATGTCCTCTTCGCTTGGGACCCTTGCTTAACTTTTCCCTCCGTCTGTCAATCATCCAGCTTCTCCCTTTCGCCGTCCGATCAGCGTCCGTCTGTTCCGCCTCTCTCTTTCTCTCGTTTACCTCCACCTGTCAGTCACGGGCGTCCTATCCGCCTCGCGTTAACGACGGCCTCGCCTAACTGTTCCCCAGTGTTCCGTACACATTAATTACACAAACACATTAGCTAAATTATCCGACATAATACGATCTACAATATGCAAAAACTAAAACCCTCATTGTTTTACAAATTTTCATTACACTTATGTAGAGCGCAGGTTCTGACTAGAAACGTGCAATACACTACACCTACTTATGAATCAGTGGACTGGTTATAACGGCTGCTAATTCGGATCCATTGTATGTAGACCTATGTACAAAGATATTAATATAGAGATATTAAAATAGCGCATTTCCAGTACATCGCAAAAGCGCTATATTAAATAAAAATGCCATGCTTACGCCGGAAATCATAACGATAATAAAATTAATAGGATAAAATCAGAGAGAAAAAATTGAAAACTTTTTTAAAGTCGAATTTTTAGGATCATAATCATAATCTAAAAATCCAGATTTCTACAGCGCCCAATGAAAGCTAAGCTAAGTCGCGGGAACCAGCTATTCACAGGCGCTCAACAAAATTGATCGGCAAGAAGGATTCGGTCCCATGTTCCAAGGGTCAGTCAGGCAGTCAGACGGCTACGGTGGGTTGTGTTTAGAACTTGAGCGGCGAGAAAGATAACAACAAAGGAAAAAATTAGGATAGAATTTTCTGAAGAGAAATGTTTTCAGCTTTTAATGCAATCCTTCCGCAGAAATTGCGAGACTGTAGAGTTTGTGAGTTTGTATGATTTATCAGACACATGATACTGAGGGGACTTTCCAGCAGGTCTATGCAATGGACATCCTAAAGAACCTCAGTGGGTCCCATTACTTTTTGGGGCATTTGACTGTGGGCCCACTAACACATCTAAATGCCCTGCTTGGTTGCAGTAACGCTAGTTCTGCGCATGACCGGCGGCCATGATGCCGCTGGTTTTTCGCCGCGCGTCATTTCCTCATAAAGTTTGTCTTAAAGCGGAGTTTATCAACTGTTCTTTCGCCTTCGGACTGTAACTGTGATCAAGTCGGCGTACTGGATATTTTTGCACGAGTTTGACATGAATTTCGACCTTGTGGACAGTTTTATTCTACACGTGCTTAACGCCTGTTCGACCTTGGAAGAGTCCATCTATAGTCAAGGGGGTGTCAGTCCAGTGTCAAGATGGACGGTTGCGGCAAACGAGGTATGCCATCGAATCTGCTTCAACCGTCTTACAGAAGGGACTTGCACCATCAACAGAAGTGCTGTCTACTAAGGATCGGCCTGCCTGCCTGTTCGTGCAAACATCCTGACGCCGCGTCTTCTGCCACCTACGCGGGACGCCGTGGACGATAGTGCTTTCGTGTGTGCGACGCTGTCGTTCGACTTCGTCCTACGTCTTCGACGCTGCTTGGTCCAGGGACACTCTGAACGTCATCCGTCTACTCTGGATGGGAATCCGCTGGCAGGCCTATGCGTGTGTGCGCGGGCTTGTCACCGGTGACTTTTCTAGTTCTTCTAACAGTTGACTGCTAAATGATAAACTTTATGATCTTATGACATTTCTAACATCAATGCGGTTTGTGCAGAGAGCGCCACTGATGAGTTTACCTTGAAGTGGCGCTATACAAATTTTAAATTACAATTACAATTACAATTACAACGCCATTGCCTGCGTTGCATGGTCCACTTTTAATTCTCGGGAAGCATCTTAACAAACAACCTACCCATTTCTTATGATTTGCGGTTACAGACTGTAAGTTGTGTGTTCTTTACCTAGTTACGGTTTAAATTCATTTGAATTGCTTTACACAAAGACGAGATCTTTGCAATAAAGAAGTGAACAAAAAAGAGTAGACAAAAAGGTCAGATTAGATAATAGGCCTAGGAACCTATGCGATCAGGTCTTTTCTTTGCTATGATGCTATGAAAAAGCAAAAAGACAGTGCATGCGACTAGTGTATTAAAAAACGCAGAGGTTGAACACTGACCTGCGCCTTAAGTAAAGTTCTATAAACAACAAGAAAAAACTATAAAGAATACTGAACCACTGAAAATACTGAAACAACGAGAATATTAAAACAATGGAAAATTAATCTTTGACCATATCAGTCACTGTAAACTAACATATAGACTAAAGAAAGTTTAAGCATTGCACATGTCGATGTAGGCCTTTCAATCTAATCTGCTTGGTGTTTAATGTGTTGAGCTAATAATCCGTCGATAAATTCAGCCAAACTTAACACATTATCACAAATCTTTCAAAAATAGTCTGTTGTGTTCTTTTATTTTTGAAAATCGGTCATAGTTTCACAAGTAGTGCCTTAGCATTTTATTTAGCAATTGCAAGGCAAGTGTAAATGGCTAGTAATACAAACTGCTTAACAAAGGGTGTCTTAACAATTTGTTAAATTTCATTTCAATGCAAGTGTAAAATAGTAAATGATACAAGTATTTCATCTAGTCACTGCGCATTCCGTGAGACTAATGTTATGGATAAATAAAAAACTGGCCGTCAGTCGTGAATGATATTAAAAGTGTTTGTGTAATTCAATTAAAAAACTTTATTTAGATTGAATAATAATTAGCTGAGCTAGGCCTAATATATTTAATTGAAAGTGTGCTGATGATCCTGAATATGTTTACCAAATTGCATTAGTCGTTTAACATTGATATTTTACAAGTTCATAAAATAACCTTCACCACAAAACTATCTCACATTGTAAGCCTAGTTTTCTGTATATAAAACCGGCGAAGCCTTTATGCTGAATTTTATAAAATTATATATCAATATGATTCGCAACTCCAATCAACGATAACCTAATAATCAAATGAATGTGAGTTTATCTTCTTGGTTTGTCGTATATATTGCTTTGTGTGTCAAAGCCCATGCTACTATGTTTGCTGAACGACGAACTATCATATCAAATTTATTATTTACAAGGACAGTTATATGGACGTTATATATCTAAACAGCAGAAGTATTTAGCTAACGTGGTCGCGAGAACATTGGACCTGAATGAAACAGATGTAGAATCATTTGCATCCTGTGTCTCACACGGAACTGCTCAGACAATTTTTAGAAAATTTAAGAAAAGAAGGGTTGAATAAGTGCAGTAAATAAAATATTTGAGCTAATAGTTAATTATTGTAAGCATACTATTATCCATTAGAAGGGTTCATAAGAGTATATTCATCTAGATCTAAGTCTGGTAAGAAAACAATGTTTTTTGACTTTCTTCTACCACATTTGTCAAATGGTAAGCATACTCTTAATGAGGCTTTGCATGTCTAGAAACACTGAAAAAGGCCCGAGAGAAGAAATTAATTCTAGCGTGGTGCACGCACACAAATTTGATAAGTTGTGTGTTTTCAAGTTTCTAGAATATTGTCACTGTAACCGGTTGGTTGTACACTTTCCTTGTTTATTCATCCAAACCTTCACTCAGACGATCACTTTGCACTAGCTTAGAACTGGCCTTTAAAGTCAAATGGTCGGCGCCATCGATTAAAGTTTGAAATTACATGTTTGTGGTAGGCCCAGATATACAAAATAATAACAAATAATATTTGAGCTATTAGTAAAACATTACTTTCTTTTGCATTATTTAAAGCTGGTGGGGTCGTAATTGAATGTTTTAAAGTTCAACAGTATTGTCGCAGAATTACGATTAATATTTTACTATAAACACCACAAACATGTATTCCTAAATAAAGGCATGCTTTGTTAAAATTATACTAAATAAATTTAATGTGTAAATGTAGTTCGTCTTCTTTGAACCATCAGGAGCATTATTTGTAGTGAAAAAGTTCTGTTGCGTGTAAGCTAAATTTGCAAGTTAAATTACATTGGTTAAATTTAATATAACCTTTCTTGTTTCTACTTCTAGCACGTTGCTACTTAGTAAAGAATGTTTTGCACGTTAAACTTACGCTTTAAAGTTTGCAACAAATTTAGTTTTTCTGCCTTTGCTACAGCTATCATTGTCCATGGACCTCAGAATACGGCGGTAGCAACTGGTCACAAGTTGACTTTGACTTGTGAACCGAGTGTAGGAACCAGTTTTGTCGACTGGTACTTTGCTCCGCTGGAAACAGACGGCAGTCAGAAGGTTAACAACGGTGCTGTGATTGTTAAAGACTTTTCAGAGTTTATTGTGTACGGTGCAATACCTGGACAGAATCTAAGAACGAATTCAACTCAGTTAAAGCATGCAGGAACATATATCTGCACGGAAATAGTCACAGAACCGGGACGAAAACAGACAACGAAAAGAAGTTTAGCTCAAGTAACAGTGTTCGGTGAGTTCCTTCCTTTTCATATCCTCTGTAAGCACTGTTTTACTCATTACAGTACACTGCCCTTAATCTAAATTCATCAAAGCATTATTCTTGGCATTCTTAGGGCATTCAATGTCGATGGAAGAAGGGAATACCAACGTAAGCTGAACTAAACCAACGTAGCACTGGCATATTTCGATGCTACATGCATAAAAAGCATCCCAGCATATGAAAGCAGATGTCACATTCCAAGGATACTTTTAAACCAATATTATAATCGTCAGTAAGACTTTCAGATAAACACTGCAGAATGTAGTTAATTGCACTTTGAAGACGTATTTGTTTTAGCATCAGATCCAGTATGTATCCTAAGAAGTAACTTCATCAAAGAAGGTCAGATGATTCCTCTAAGTTGCGTTGTTGTATACCGAGGGACCTGGATTCCTTCGATCCAATGGTATCATAATAAATTTGGAAAATCCATCAACATCCCAGAGGACAATTGCACTAAAATAGTAACTGATGGCAGCATAACTTCAAGGCTTAATATTAAAGCAGATGCAAGTCAACATAATACACAATATTCCTGTTCGACTTTCTTTACTACGGAATCTAATCGCAATGATACAACAGCTGCTGTTAATGCACCAGACTACAATTTCACATGGACATCGCCAACTATCATTACATACTGTAAGCCATTATGGTTTTTGTGTGTAATATATCGAACAGCCATTTATTATGAATAACACACTGACCTTCTGTAATGCAAGTTTGCTTAATAATAATTATTATTACTATGAAAAATATTGAAATAGTAGTCACTTATGCTTTGATGTTATAATTGATGCAGATCTATTATCCGCACGATTACTTGATTTTAAGCCAGAGTAATGCATAGTTTGGGTGTTCTACATGTGTTAAATACCGACTGTAATCTTTATTAGACGGCTTTTTCGTAGATGTTCTACGTAACCCGACAATAATGTAACAGAAGATTTGTTGCAATGTGTTTTTCTGTCCACATTCGTATAGCATCAGTTTGGTTACTTTACATTTCTACAGACGGACCTTTCAATGTTACTATCAATCCTGTCAAGAATGAATATAATCCTGGTGATCAACTGAACTGTTTGGCAGAAAGCAATCCCAGTCCTTTGTTTGAATGGAAGAATCTTGACACAGACAAAATCCTTGTTGGGTCAACGATTACTTTTGACACATCAATGATCCGAGAGCAGCCATATCAGTTTCAATGTTTTGCCAGAAATAATCATACTTTAGCTCACGCCAAAGGAAATAAAATTTTGTTCAAAGTCAAAAGTAAGTTCATGAACCCTTAATCAATTGATGTCATAGTGCTTATAAAAACATCAAGAGGTTTGTTTACTAATCGCCCAATGTTCACGAGTACAAACTTCACCATAGGTATCTTAAAAATTCTAATCAACTTATATGTTCTGCAAATGCATAACTTAATAGAAGGAGTTTGCTTGCTTTACTTGAAGTAAGCGAAGCCAAACTTTAGGCATGATGGCTGCGCTATCATCATTCTTCGTCATATGCACTCTTACGCAACGTCTCTCAATAAGTAAGTTACAACCACGACATTCTTTCATGTTAGTATGAATAACATGAAATAATTAACAAATGACATTATTAATGAATATTTTGTTTCTGTTATAGAAAAGGATTCTGTAGTTTTAGTGTTGGACGTTACCATAGCTGTGCCCGTTATTGTGGTGACGAATGCCATTTTCATAATTGTTATAATAACCCTATCAGCATATATTGTTGCAGTGAAAAGAAAAACTAAATGTAAGTTATTCAATGTTGTTTAATCATAAAAATAATTCACACTATTGTGATTAAGTTTGTAGTAAAACACTATTCAATATCGCAAACCGACTCACAAAGCAGTTTATAAGTGCAAACGCAAACCGCTATGTAAATGAATATCTTCGATGGAGAAACTGGTCTCATACGGGATAATGAATGAAAACGGCTTCATATTTCCTGTTTGAAACAGGGAAATATTATTGAGCAAAAGGTTTTCTCAAAATTCAGTGCTTGGGATCGCACTGATTGTATATGGTATAAATGACAAATAGTGAGATTATATGGAAACTTTTTAATATCACTAAGCTATGTAATAAAAGAATTGATAATGAAGACGTTCAGACATCAAATGAAACTACAACATCTAAACAGAATGTACAAGTAGCGAAATCGGTAGCATGTGCTTTTGATGTATGCATACTATATGTGGTACATATAACCATTTGTAACACAGACAGCTTGTATACTTCAAAAGCATATGCCAGCGTTCTTGGCAACATGTTCTTGGACCTTCAAAAACATGTCGCCCTGCAGCTGCTGTCTGATTGCTTTTGTCGTGTTTCCGTTTCAGGCCTGAGAGTAGTAATATTATTGATGGAGGCAGGTAATAAAGTCGCGATTACAATATCTTACTCAATCTGATATCTGCTGTCTTTTTAGCGTATGTAGATCTGAGAGCGAGGGAAATGACGGGCGGTTCAGCTTACTTGAGAATCACAGCTGCTGAAAGATTAGATTCACCGTCAACTGTGGCGCCGTCTGCGCCTCAGTCAGTGGCTGTTAATCCGTTCTCGAGTAGCACTATCATGAACGTAGACCAAGCAGTGGAGCATACTTCAGAGTTTCTAGATTATGAAGAGATGGATGTGGTAACGACGCCCTCATTGATGATGCTTCCAGTAACGCATGAAACAACGGAGGCAACGGGAAACACCGAGGCAACAGACTCAGTTGATGGACAGACTCCACCAGTGATGGCTTCAATTTTGTCCTCTGAGAATCGAACATCAACCGGCGCCACCTATATGGTTCTGGCTGAGAGAGAATTAGCGGCGCCTACTTTTTATTCATCTCTGCAAAGACAGGCTTTGGAACAATCAAAAGATGAAATCTCACTAACCCATTAGACTTCCTGAGGTTATAAAACACAATACCGATGTTGCATAGATGTAACATGTACACAGCTACTGCAGTGTGCTAACAGATCAAGAAGAAACCCTAACGCATGATTTCCGTATAATTACTGCCCATCAACTGGTAAAAACAGTTACACGCGACCTTAGAGTGATTCCTAGAGAACAGTCATTAAACAAGACGACATAAAATACCGCTATGTTTCTTTATGTTAACCGGTTGAACAAATAGAAAAATGAAACAAGTAGACATTGTTGTCTAAGATAGATTGCATAATAGTTCGTAATATCTGGCCAAAGACATGATGAACCTCGTGTATTCAGGTGCTGCCGTAGTTGCTTGTTTTAAACTTTAGTTTGTTACAAACTGTTCAACTTTGTCTTTTATAAGATTAGTTCTGTTAATGAGCTAAGCATATCTATTAGCTATCTGACTTCCAACTCACTGCTAAAAATGACCTACTTAAGTTTTTTATTATATAAGATGCAGCGTCAAGCAAAGATGTCGAGGTCTTTTAGATTAAGTGATAGGCCTACTATTAATATTTAAGATGCTGTTTACTTTCCTTTACAGTTCTGTAGGAGAAAATATGAACTTAATATTTTGCTCATTTTCATTGCATTTGAATTGGTATTGTGCACAAGAAGACAACCTTGCGACCCGGTTCGAATCCAGGTGTCAACATTTCGCTTTATTTTCTCTTGCCAGAACGACATGTGTTGCGTTTAATCAGAAATGATAGCTATATAGTTCTGCCCATGTTAGTAGCCACGTTGGTTGTTGGCTTGCCTTCGGTATCAATTTGGGGGATTTTCGTCTTAATGATGAACTTGCTCTATAATTTCTGACATGTTTGAACATTTGCCATTAATATTATGTGTTGCTTCTACGCACTGACCTTTCGGTTTCATAGGAAGTCACAATCAACTGCATGCATCAAAACATAACTGTAACGGAATGCCCCGGGTTCGTAGTTGAAAGTATTTTCTGATTAAATGCACCGTGAAGAAGTTCACAAAACTTAGAGACATCGTGCTTAAGTACTGCATTGTAAATTTTATCTTCATCTCCTTTTCCAGAAAAATTGAAGGTTTTCATATCTGGTAATCAATCGTTCAAATATCGTTCAAATCTTAAAAGCTGTGATATCCAGACCAGAGAGTCGCATCTCGCTCGATATTAGCAATAATCTGGGAAGAAAGTTTGCTGGTAGAAATGACATAGATGTACTGAAACTCTCTGAAGACTCGTAAACAACGAAATATTATGGCGTTGATATTAGTATATAACAAATTTCATTAGTTCGCCATTGCCTATGCGTCATGCCTAAGCTGAGGTACATTTTCCTATTATACAGGCAAAATCATTTATCTATTAGCTATCTGACTTCCAACTCACTGCTTCACCAACATCTGTCTGGTCGTATTAAATAGCATTCGACTGAAACCCTGTACACTTCCCTCTGCATTAAGCTTGTTTCTGCCATTTCTCATCAACAGGTTTCTTGCGTCTGCCTCCTTCATATTTCAGCAGCCATCAATACCACTGATCACAATAGCTTAACATTCTTGGACCTATTCTGTTTGTGCTTTACTCTACCCCACTCAGTTCAGTTACTAAAGGCTTTTCAAGTTTTGTTTGCTTATAGCCTCTGCTTGTTCAGATTTCATCCCACCGAAAGGCAGCTGGCTTAAATGAAAAGGTGATGCGATTGTCGTAGGCTGCTTTAGCAATCGTCACCCATGGCGCTTTTATACATGATACATGGATTGGAACGCAAGGAAGATGCAATACCAACTGAACTTGCACTCCTCGCGTATTCTGAAAACGAGCTCACCTCACCTGCCCCACACTCCAGGCCAAAATCTTGGAATCACCTTTGTTAAAGGCAGTAATCTTGGAATTATCTTTGTTAAAGGAAGTCCTTTTGCTGACCATATCACACTAAAACTGACCCAACAACTTCGCACTTGCGTATTTAATCTGACTAACAAATAAGCTGGTCTTCTCCAGAAGGCAGGTTTTGTGTGGGAATATACATTATATCACAAAATTAATTATTATTATTATTTGTGCAATTATTAAAAGCCCTTGTCTAATGGCAAGCATCAATCGATGGCGCTGAGCAATTGTGAGTGACGGATTTGCTCAAAGTCCCTGCGCACTAGCGTCTCAGAGTAGGATCGAACCCACACACGCAGTGTTACAAGCCGAGCTCTCAAAACAAAAGTCATGGTCGAGGTTTCGACCCCATGTCAAACGTTTACCCTCCGGCGACAAAAGAGTCGGCCAGAGAGGTCGATGTTAACTCCTCACCGACCCCAGGCAAAGTTTAGCCCCATCATTTTTGTAGTCACATTTGGAGCTGCTGATTAGAGACTATAATGACAGTTTCAGCTAATTGTTTAGTTTGGTTGATATCAGCATGCCTTTCAGCTACTTCGTCTCATGTCTCTTAATTATTAATTTCAAAGTCAACCATGTAATATTCATGTCAGATTTAGCATTATTCTTCTGGCAAACTTTCAGTCAAATGTGCCTTTGAAACTTGGAGGTTGGGGCTGCGCTGCGGTCCAGCTAGGAAGCTAATGCATTAGGTCAAAATCAATCACCCATGCTTCATTTTCATGCTAGTTCTGTAGGGTAAATTTTAATAGACTAAGTTCTTGTCGCTTTTGTGCAAATTACCCCATAAAATTCAAATTTTCAGCACATATTTAATAGGACAATAACCCCCCGGACAATAACCCCTGGGACAATAACCCCATGCCAAAAACACCCCGGACACTAACTCCCTATACTGATATATTAGCTATATAAATATACAAATGTTGTATATTAATCATACAGATTATATATTAATTTATTAGACATATATGCCTCTTTTCGCACTCAAACGACACTACACCATTTGCTAAATTTTTCTGCTTTAAGTATAGATAACCTTCACAACTAAGTTTATCGTTTCCTCGTCACGCTCTGTAACTGTTGGTGGCCCGTTTTCCGCCCTGGACCTAAGAATCACAAATTCAACCCTGAAAAATCGAAAATGTTATAGATGCCAACATCATAAAAAAACATACAAGTATAATGTATAAATGGTTTTAAGATATTTCTTTTAGTAAGGAAAATCAGTCGTCACAAATTTTATGTAACCATCCTCGTATATATTGAGGCGGCTTTAGCGGTCGCCACCATTAAACGAATAGCTATTAGTATTGAGTAACATTTAATTAGTTTACCTATAACTCATCATCAGCGCATACGTTTAAAGACAACATTGACATCGATTTATTCGTAACTTATTTGAATGGACTGCATTTACAGTAGACTAGATTCGTTTGGATTCGATTAGATCGAAATTAAAATAGATTGAATTGGACGGAACTGGAAAGGACTGAATTGGATAATGATGGACTGGATCGTGTAAGGTTAGACTGGATAGAACCATGTCGGATCAAGTTTGGTCGTATGTACCCAGATTAGATTTTCTAGATCCTCATTGTGGTCTGTGCATGAGGAGCCTTATTAGCCGTAATGATGCGTTTGAATGGCTCGGATAAACGACACCCTGCTTCAACAGTGTTGTTATGATATTGCAGGAAAACAGCGACTCTTTATATAAAAGTGTTATGGAAAGAGTGACGAGACAGAAATGGTAGATGTCATACAGTTCTGAACGGGGACACATGGCTTACTTTATCTTTTTACTGCTAAGGTATTTTAAAAACCATGATCTAGATTACCACAGATGTGCCCCAGTTGAGATTGTCCTGGACATGATGAAAGATATGGGTAGTTTCATTTACCTCGAGATCAAGACCGTTGCCACTGTTGCCTTCGATTCCAAATATCTTGGCCGAACAGAGACGGCCAAGTAGTGCACGACCTCCTTTGATAAGGGAATTTGATGCTCCAGCACTTAGCTCTGTACAAACTACATTTTGCAAGTGTTTCTCTACGGTTGTGCGACCACAGAACATCACCTTATTCTAGTATAAAACCAGAATAAATTTGACACGTTTCAGGGTCCAATATTTTGGAGATTTACATTTTGCGCTGAACGCTCTTTTTAAGGAATAAAATATCTGGTATTAAATGTGTGATTTCTCTGGCTTTCTCTGATCCATTAAATAGGAAAAATTTATCCATTTGTTGTCACTAGTTTAATTTGCAGGTCCTTTGTTGCAAGTGTTACTGTTATCTCTGAATACCTACGTTTCGCATTAACGTAAGCTTAGTAGTAGGTTGTAAGCATGTCATACTTGCATACCATTTGTTTTTAAACGGATCTCTATACATAATATACGCTCTCTGACCCACTTACGGTCACAGAGTCAGCAACACAGATAACCTAAATTGTTAACGTAGCCTATAATTATCTATGTGCCTAAAGATTCGGCCATGTGTTTGTTTCGAGTACATCCGCTTTCTTTTACTATAATAGAACGTTATTCCAGACTTCAGTGGTGTAGAAGCAATTTTGGGGGTCTGATCTGAATTTAGCGTTATCCAAATTAGTATCTTACAGATGGTTGATAGGAACTGAATCAGACATAAAAATGGATATTCTACTTGCATTTCTAATTACATTTTATTTAGGTGAGTTGCCATATGTTGCTTTTTTCAAGGCACTTGCAAACTTTTTTTAAATTATATAAAACTAGCCTTGAATAGTTGCATTAAACTAGCCATAGAGCGTGATATCAGTTAACTGGTTTCTTAAAAATTGTTGAACGCATTTATAATCCAAATTTTAAAGCAATTCATTTTAAATGATCGTCTTTTGTGACTTTTAAAAAAATTCTACTAGTTTTGTTCTTTTAACTATAACTACTGGCATGCACCGGTGGAATCGTCTATGAAACTGTCTTTGACGCCGTAAATTTACATTTACTAGTTTAAATATTTAACAGTATTAGTATTACAATTGCTTGACTTGCTCACTCTGTCCAATTTGCGGAATCACTCCATTGTATTTACTCACTTCGACTTGCCTTTATTCTATTGCCATCTAATATCGCTCGTTTCAGCCTGATCGAGACACATTAACCTTATTTCCTTGATTTAACACACAAAAATCTCACACATCTTGCGTCAAATTAATGAAACACTCTCCTCGTCTGACTTAGACAACTTTGTTACACTTGAATCAATTTTTAGAACATAAACTATCACTGATCTGCAATATGCGGCCTTTTTCTCGAAACCGGAATGAAAGGCAGACCTAAACACTAATTTATTTTGCGGAAGACTATATTCTTGGAGTGCTTGCTTGTCATTTATTTGGATGTGTTCAACAGTCTAAGAATTTACATAGACAATAAAACACGAGAATCCTTAAGAACAATTGCCTTCTGAAAAGAAAAGTTCATTTCTTGTTCTTATTCTGCTTATGTCTTAACTCATTATTTGGATATAACTTTCATGATTTAACTTTTGCTGGACACCTAATTAAAATTTTGTTTTGTCAGTTTACTTAATGTAGCAAAAGTTTGTTAAACACAAATACTTTGCACTGATGTGGATGAACAGCGTTACTGCAATATTTGGCGAAAATGTTATTTTAACGCATAATACTATAACGTTTTGTCACAAACCATGCTAGAATTTTTTGTATAAATCATATCCCATCTCAAATAATATGAAAATGACGGTTCGTCTAGAATTACAGTAGCGCTGTTTTCACGTTTCTACAACGTTTTAACGATTTTGCTAACTTAAATAAACTAGTTAACGTTTGATCACATGCATTATATCAACCATTGCTCTAACGTTATGGGAAAAACAAAATAACGTTTCATTATAGATACTGTAATGTTCCTTAAACGTTTATGCAACGTTATATCAGCGTAATAAATACTAACAAAACAACGTTAAAATGTCGTATCAACTTTTTGTTATCGTATCGTATCGTATCATTTTTAACGTTTACATGTAAGCGTTTAATCAATAATGAAAAACTGACAAAAGTTTACTCGACGTTTCACACAAACATTATATAACCATTACGATAACCATGAAATAACGCCAGAACAGCGTTGTATTATCGTAAATCGCAAGCGGGATAAATTAACGTTGTAAGCTTCAATCAACGCAAGAAAGAGACAAACTAGCGGTTTGTAAACGTTTTATGCAAACGTTAGATCAACGTTTCCCCAAACCATAATAAAGCGTTACATTAAAAGTTTGTGTGCTGTCTGGATAAGCTAACCACGAGAGGCAGCCATGGGTATGAAGTGTTAGCGACTTTAATTTCCTTAGCCTCGGCATATGAGAATGGGTGGCAGCCTCTCCCTCGCCGTTTGACCTTCTCACAATTTACGATCAGTATACTCGTCATACGTGAGAAAGTATGGGGGCGACAAATGTCTGCCCTGTTGGGGTATTTGGAATGTTACAGTTCATTAGATGGGTCATAGTTCCCTACCGCCACATTCATTTATGCATGAGTTCCGTCATATCCTAGACGTGCTCAAATTGTTTCCCATTTGCTAGTGTACTTGACATTAAAAACGGGGACGCACAGTTTATGCTACCCCGATTATACAACTCGAGACCACACAATGTTAAGTCACAGATCACTTTAGCATTCACATTTTAAATATTAGGATATATTAAAATGGAACTCTATAAACAATTCTGAAACCTGATTATTTCTGAGTCGGTGTACCCCCACCAGACCAATCCAGATGCCATGTTGTATAAACCTATACTTCTTTTAATGATGCTTGGCACTAACATTTAGCCACAAAATAGTGGGCTTCATGTAGTATAGAAAGATTCCAAAATCGTCTTAGATGGGCAATTTCAAACAGATCAATTTATAATTTCGATGCACTGAAATTAAGGACTGTAGTGCATTTGCATCAAAGTGACACAAACAATCCTGATCTTGTGATATCCCAAATCTAATGTCACAGATCATTCTGGCTGTTTAGCAGCCCTCAGTCTATGCTACTTCACATTTGAAAGTAAGGCTTTAAAGCTGCTTTGGCATCTAGTGACTCACGGTAGCCGATTCGTTAGACTGATCGGATTGTAACGCGGAGAATACGGGTTCAAGCCTTCCCTTCGATGGTTACTGTGCAGGGACTTTGAGCAATCGCCTCACTCACAGTTGCTTCGCGCCTCAGATTCAGTTCTACTGACCTTGCGCCGGAAAAATGGAAAATAATAATAATATTGGTATAATTATTTTCGCTTGTAACGTTTAATACCAAACCATGCATAATTCCACAGGTCTTTTTGGTCTCTCTTAATGGTGCTATTGTCTAAACTAAATTGGGTGGGGCATCGAAAAAGTAGGAAACTGCGTCATTTGCTTTGGGGAATACACAACTCTGTATACATATGTGACTATCTCTAGTAAACATCGGCCTTTGCCCTACATATATGTATATATATAACTGTCTTAGTGGGTGACACAAGAATGTGATAAATATAACAAATATAGGGATGCTGCAACATGCTATGAGTTAGGGTGCTGTATTAATTTAATGCCCTTTAATACTATACATTAGTAAATGTTGACCTAAAAGTGACTTAGAGATGCATCGAATCCGGTAATATCGTCGATTGATACGATGTATAATATATACTGGCGCTATAGAATTTATTAAATATGTACGTACAGCTAGAGTGTCACGAAGTTTAAAGTATATTCGCAACTTTTATTAAACCGTATTGAGCTTAAACCGAAAGTTCATTCTGCTACAAGACTACAACTTTTTGGACATATTGTTCAGATCAGCGTGCAATCAGCGATTAAACATAGCTCTAACCATTAACTGGACTACAAAGTACCACGGCATGACAGAAAGTTTGGCATGAAACTGTTAGTTATACTTTTAAAATTACTGGCTGCCATTTTACAAATGAAGCGTATTGGTTGCTCTGTTATTGTCACATCCTGTTTTAGAACTTGTTAAGGTCAACTGCAACCGCTGGTCTCAATTAGAAAAGTTTCTCTTCTTGTAGTTTAGCATTAAACAGTCACATGGGTCAATTTTACAGGATGCCCTCTAAAAAGTTTAGAGTTGCAGTTGTTCAGTGTCAGATGCTGTTTCGGAATTAGCATAGGTTTACGGCAAACGCTGTGGTCCGCATGCGTAGGCCTTGTACTATCATCCTGGTTGTCTCAGTTCAGCATTATTGTTGGCATTCGGCAAACACTTGGTGTTCTTTAGAAGTATACAACTATCGTTAGGCCTTGTTATAAGGGCATCATTACATTTGCCAAGGGTGATGTTTATCTGCTAGGTAAAAATTGAAAAGTGACCAGCTCTGGAAAATTCCGGACTCTTCTATCTCCTTCACTTGGACTCTGCCGTCACCCACACCTTCAATACCAACTCTGCCGCCCGAAATTTAGGTGTAATATTTGACCAAACCTCAGCTTGTTCGATCAGATCACCCATCTTTCCCGCTTTTGCATTATGCATATCCGTGACCTTCGCAGAATTTCTCCCTATGCTTGACTTCAAAACCGCATCTACCATTGCCATATCCATAGTCCATGCAGAACTAGACTAAAAACTTACTGCAATTCACTTTTCCTCAATATATATAACACTCAAATATACCGCCTTCAAGCTGTATGAAATGCTGCTGTTCATGCTGTCACCAGAAGTCCCCAACACTATCACATCACTTCTGTTCTCAAATCACTTCCCTGGCTCAAAGTACCTGAACGCTCAGAGTACAAAGTCCTTTCCCTTAGACCAACCTACAACACAATTCAACCTTCCTAACCCTCCTTTTTTCGTCTGTTATATTTACAATCCAACCACCCCGTACAACCTGGTCCTCTTTTGTCTTGACATTTCTTTGCCCCTTCACTTCATCCTTAAAATTTGGAAATCGCCCCTTACCCAGCTGCTTCACTCCAGAATTACGACAATTACCTGACACACCTTACAAACTCACCAACACTTCACCTCGCAGTGGTTAGGGGTTTCTTGGGCAATCACAAGACCGAAAACCATGCGGAGATGGTTGAGATTCTGGTGAAGAACTATGTTAAAATGGGCTGCAGGATGTCCCTCAAAGTTCATATCCTTGATGTTTATTTTGATAACTTCAAGAAGAACATGGGAGCGTATTCGGAGGAGCAAGGCGAGCTCTTCCACCAGGATATACTGGACTTTGAACGTTGCTACCAAGACAGTATAACGAGAACATGATGGGAGACTACATTTGGGGGCTGAATCGTTTACATTATAATCGTAAATCTAAAAAAAGTACTCACTTCTAAATCTTTTATGGTCATTTCTGTATAACTGTAGTTTAAATACATGTCACTATTGATTCATGTGTTGTTTTCTTGGCTTTATTTGCACGAAAACACGCAAATTCGCCTGTTTTTTCATTGGAAATAGGTAAATTTCGAAATATCATTGTCCTGGTCACAAAAACAATGTTTGAAGGGAATAATAGTCAGTTTCTCTACTTTTGAGACATAAGCTATAACAGTAAGAAATAACACTTACTAACCAGGAACAAAAATTGTGTTACATAGTGCTATCAGTAAATGCTTATGCTCATGTCTATTTCCTGGTAAATTGTTTGTTGTAACCTGATATTAGAAACTATAATCCAAAAAAGCGGGTGCATACATTTTTAGTGTTTTGTTTCATACTTCGTCAAAACTGTTATTTCTATGAATCGCGTTTCTTTACTTCAGCGCCGCCATGCTGAATCTCTTAATTTCTGAATGCACCAGATTAATCGCTTATAATTTCAGTTTTTTGATTTGTACTTTGACGAATTCTACTCTTGTTATCATTGTTATTGTTGTTTATCGGATATTTATTTCGCGCTAATTTATGAATTCACCTCAATAGCGCGAGTAGATAGAAAAATATAAATTTTCACCTGTTTGTGAAATGAAATAAGAGAAACATAAGAGTGCCTCGTAGCTGGTTGTAGTGAATTCCACAGATGTGGACCAGCATATAAAACGGCACGGAAAATACGTTTTTTGGCAAGTTGGATCAAACAATTGGCCAGAGGAGGCTGGTCTAGAGTTTGTCTCTGGTGGGATTAAGTGCGAGTGGAATACAAAGTCTACAAGGTAGCTCGATGCTAGATCATAAAGTGTCATGTATACAAGGACAGCGACTTTAAACTGGACCAGAGTTGGAAAAGATAACCATTGTAATTTTGAAAACGTTAAGTCTGTAAGTGGAGATATTCGATAATATATCACACTGTTACTGAAGCAAACATGTTTAAATTTTGCTGTGTTCCAGAAAATTGTGTTTAATGAGTGTTAATGGAAGAGGGTTTATTGCATATCATATCGACTGAGAACTAAAATATTATTATGCACTAGTGGCAAAAATCTATAATCATAATATCATTTAGGAAGAAGGGTCGCAGGTTTTGAAGCGTCAAACGTCATTGCTGAAGTTGGGAAAAGAAAAGAACTGACGTGTATTACACAAGAATCGAATCCGCCTAGAATGGTTTCATGGTATCGGACAACTAACGACGACGCAAGAAAGTGTCCTAATAGAACTTATCTCCTTAATAACAGCAATGTGTTCTGTGACCGCCTGACCAATAATCGAGTCTTGCAGTCTGGTTTCGGACGAAGGTTCTCAGTATCTACTCTGGGAACTGTAAACCAAAACAGTTTGACAATAACCAGGGTTGAACTGTCAGATGCTGGAATATACACATGTTTAGAAAACAGCAACAGCAAGATCCTTACGCGGATTAACCTCATCGCTGAAGAAGGTCAGTTAAATCTATTCGAAAAATAATATTGGCTTCATAGACGCTTAACACTCCTTAAAAATTATGGTGGATAATTTTGATGATGAAAAGAAGAAAAAGAAAGAAAACTGAACAAAGACATAGATAATAATAATAATGAGACAATTTATATAGCGCCTTAGCACAGCCGAGGCCGAAGAAAGTTAATGATTATGATGGTGGCTATATTGAAACCTTATGCATACTTTTTTCTTGACCTGGTTAGTCTATCCTCACGCAGAGAAGCTTTCAGACTAGCTCCGGTTAAATACAAGTCTATCATATCAGAGATGTGTTTCGAACTTGCCAATATTACTTGATACTAAAAACAGAATACGGGTAGTTCCTGGTCATTTGTGTCTAAGTACACGCGATTATACCAAACTACATCAGACCAAACCAAGTCGCAGGTCAGTTTGGTTTCACTTTGACCCTTAAATTTATATTTAGAATGGATTTTCATAAACTACTGTTGTATTCGTAGGCCGATGTATCAGACCAGATCAATCCAACGGTCATTTTGCGTCAAAAGTTTGAGTGATTTTAGCATTGAAAAAAGAGCCATAAACTGTTGTCTTCTTCTTCAGTGTTCTGTTCTTAGGCGTGTTCAAGAATCCAACGACGTAACTCTTCTCTGTTCTGTGCCCTCTCCTTGACTTTTTTCTTCTTTCATCCATCATCCATCCCGTCCAACAGCATAATCCTTGGTCTACCTGGAATTTTCTTTCCCACAGTTCTTCCTTAAATCACTGTCCTCAGAAGGGAATTTCCACGTAGTATGTGACCAATCCTGTTCATTTGTCTCCCCTGTTATCTATTACGCAATATTGAAACATGCCTAAATTCGAAAGAGATGTGCAATATTTAAATAGAGCAGTATTCTCTCCATGGGCAATAACTAAAGGTTGTCAAGCATATACATCCTGTTGAGATAAGGGGCCATGACCCTATAATATTCAAATCCTCATGCCACAGATAATTTCGATAATTGCCACAGATAACAACACTGTGTAACAAATTTTAACTTTTGGTTTGTTCCTGGGTAGTTAGTGTTATTTACTAATTGCTTACCCCTCAGAAGCATAGAAAATTGCTATGATTCCAAGCAAACTTTGGTTTTGTGACCAGGACGGTGATATTCTAAAATTTACCTATTTTGCAGAACATTGAAGATGAATTCAGTGTTCAGTAAATTTGTAGTTACTGCTAGAACTTTACTGAACTTTCTCGAATATCCTAAAACGTTCGAGAACCTTCTGGAACTTTCCAGAAATATAAATAGCACTATAAATACAGTGGGCTTAAGCCCACCACTTCAGTTTAGTTGTAGCTGCTTAAATGGATACATATCTGATATGGCATCAAGAGGGTGCTAGCATCCGCAGACGCATTTTGCTATGACTGCGGCCAATTTATAAAGACCAGAGGAAAAAAGTACTCTGTGGAATCACCTGCTAAGATGTGTGAGGCCTACAAAGCATATTTCAGCATGCCTGTCGGGCATCCAAACAAACCCTGGGCAACTCCTTTCACCTGTGAGCACTACAAAGAAATGCTGGAAGGTAAGATTGACAATTCACAATTAATACTCGCTTAGATTGCGATATTTGATGTTACAAAAGTTTTGAAAGTTTTAAATGTTGTAATTTCAACATTTTCTGCAAGTCTTCAATGTTATTGAACAAATATATCATATGTGAAAAATGTTGCGAGAATGTCTTACACATTAGTCATAGGTGAAATACATTTAGTTTACTATGATCACAATTTCATTTTGTTCTTTTGCAGGATGGTACAGAGGGGAAATGAGAGTCATGAAGTTTGCTATCCCAAGAATTTGGCGAGAACCCACTGACCATTCAAGCAATTGTTATTTCTGCATGGTGGATCCTTCCAAACGTCGGACTGGCAAGAACGCATGCACCTGCTATCACGTATCCGGACCTTCCTTCATCCATCGACCCGGTGCAACGTCAAGTGGGAGCCATTAGTGGATCCCAAAAGGTGCTGACGTCCACAACTGCACATCAAATTGAGCCTTATGAACCAATTTGTCACAGCTCTTGATAAGGAGTCAGTAGCCTTCAAGTACCGTCAAGACTTCTTCCCTAAGCTGTCCGAGCCATAGGTGAAAGCCGGTTTCCTTGTCTGACCACAGGTAAAGAAGCTCATGGAGTGCAAAGAATTCCCAAAGAAGCTAACTAGGAATGAGAAAGCAGCTTGAAACTGCTTTATCGCAGTGTTTATTGGCTTCTTGTCGAAAACTGTGTGAAGATGGTTGAGATTCTGGTGAGGAACTACAGCAAAACTAGCTGAATGATGCCGATCAAAGTTCATATCCTTAATACACATCTTGATAATTTCAAGAACATGGGAGCGTACTCGGAGGAGGCAAGAGATTTCATCATGATATACTGGACTTTGAATGTCGCTACCAAAAACAGTATAACGAGAAAATAATGGGAGGCTGATTCTTGGAAGTGATTTACAGTATAATAGTAAATCTTGAAAAACTACTCACTTCTAGATCTTTTGTGATAATTTTTGTATAAATTTAGTGTAAATGCATGTTAATTTTGATTCACATGATGTTTTTTCTGACTTTATGTGAACAAAAAGATGCAAATTCGCCCGATTTTTAATTGGAAATAGGTAAATATCAAAATATCACTGTCCTGGACACAAAACCAAATTTCGTGGGGAATAACAGTCATTTTCTATACTTTTGAGGCACAAGCCAGTAGGAAATAACACTTACCACCCAAGAACAAAAATTATGTTACGCAATGTAATTGCCCTCATGCAGTATTTAATGTTATTCTACTTTGAAGTTAAAGTAATATGATAAAGCTGCTTTGGCCTCTGGTCATTTATGTTTGTATATATAACACCAAACCAGGCCCAGGATCCTATTGGCCTCTCTCTCTCTTCCTCTTTGTCGTTTTTATTTTGACTTAGCGCCTGTGAATAAGCTGTTGTTTGGCATATAGAAATCTCGAGTTTGCGATTATGATTACTCGAAAAATTAAAAATTAATACATGCATTTGTTGCCATTCATTTAAAATTAGGGACTGTTGTTATGATAGTTACAGCTCTCTGTAAAACGTACAGGTTACACAAGGCTTAGTTTATCAGGAGGCTTGTGGTCTTGATATGCTGTTTATTTTAAAATGGATCTTCACACAAGGAAGACACATTGTTTGACTAATGCAATTTTGTGTGAACTGTGTGGGTAATACAGATAACCTAGCATTTTTGTCAGTGCAAACCATATTTATGTATAAATTGTCCCATTTTTTGCATCGAACATATCCTACTTTGTATCAGTTCAAGTGTGCAGGTTACAGGTTAGAGAAACAAATATAGTGGGCTTGACTTGAATTTAGCACTAACCAGATTATTTTCTCGCTGTATTAATAGTAGTTGATGTTGATTTAAATCACACATGAAAATGAATAGTCTTCTTTTATATGTACTGTTAATTATATTTTGTTTATGTAAGTTTCAATTTATTTGTTATGTGGTTACTTGCAAACATTATTTAAACCAGCTGCATAGGCTACACTAGCCCTAGAGCCATATTTCACAACTCAAATTTGCAAACCACTACTGTTATATATATTTGCTGGTTTCTCTCTCTCATTGCCCGAAGGGGCTCTGAATAGTGAGAGAAGTAAGGGAAAGAAATATGAAGAGAGAGAGAGAGAGAGAGAGAGTCAGAAAGAAAGACCGAAAAAGATACCGTTAGACCTACTCATCTTCATGATCTGTACATAGTAGACTCCTGATAATTTAGATAAAATTTAATGATAACGTCACCAAATGTACAATAAACTCTAAAATTACTGCGTTTAATATGTACCGTTATTGTCTAAACTCTAGACTTCAGTCATTCCTCTCAGTGTTGGGAAGGGCTTTTGGTATAGATGATTCTGTTTTCGGGGCGTAAGCCTACTCTATATTCGGCGTGTATTTATGTCTTAGTACGCGGACAAAAATATAACTTATGCTCTGATGTGTTTACGCGTGCGATTATCTTGCAAAATTTTTGAAATAATCTTTTTGTAAATGCTTGTTAATGCCAACGTCTAAAGCTTACTTTTGACCTGAGGCATCTGAAAACTTACTCAATTGTTTTACTGATTTTTCTGTTTAACATGTGCAATATTCAAGATGGTATATTATGCCTACTTCTAAAAAACCTGTCATTCTGCAGTTATGAAATCTTTTGATATCTCTTTATATACTGCACAGCAAAGGTTGATTCTGATGACGGAGGTAATCTTGATGGAACGTCACCGCACACTGAAACCGTCAACAACGGAAATGGTAATAGATTATATAATTTATGTTTTGTCTGTTTCTTATGTAGCGAATCAATTCATATAAACTAAAGCAAAGGTACAGTAGACGTCCAGTGTCCCACAGTTGGACTTCTGTTTCTTAGACCCTTGACCGACAACAAACGAGTCTCAAGGTTCTTGACGCGATACCATTGCATCGCAGAACTTGTGTACCACCGGGCTCGTGTGGGTACCAAATTACTATGTTTGGTGATAGAGGAAAGTAAGCGTAAACCACTTGTCCGGTCATTACAATGAGTTTTCTTAACAGGTTCGAACCCGCAACTGTTAGCTCACAGACCAGAGAGCTAAAGCACCACTAATAGACCACCGTGTCGCACTTACTTATAAACTAGCGCAGCCTTTCGCCACACAACCATACATTCAAATGTCGAATGCTTAGCGATACTAATCCTAATCTAATCCTGAAGCTTCTATAGCGCCGTTATCGGAAGGCACAAATCTTCAGTTGATGGTCTCTTCTAAGCAAAGTCGCATTCAAAATCCATTGAACAAGATAATGCCATACAAACATAAACCATTTTCTGGGCGCGTCATTTTAGTCGATCTACTTATTTATACATAGTTTGAGGAGGAGAACAATCTGTCATTTTTTTACTCCGCGCAGCATACAGTTTCTACAGTTGCAATTGTTTCTAATCATTGAGATTGTCATAAGTGTAGCGCTTTTGAGTGGTTTTAAACAAGCGCTATATAAATGTGGTGATACATAAAGTGTGTAGGCCTATACATAAGCCTCTGTGAAACAACTGAACGAACTTGCACTCCTCGCTTTAATGAAAATGAGCTGTTAACAGAAGTATTTTGCTGACCATATCACATTAAAACTGACCCAACAACCTCGCCTTTGCGGATTTAATCTGACTAACGAATAAGCTGGTCTCCTCCAGAATGTATGTTTTGTGTGACTGTTTGCATTATATCACAGTATTAATTATTATTATTTGTGCATTTAATAAAAGCCATTATCTAGTGATGAGCATTGATCAATGGCCCTGAGCAACTGTGCGTGAATGACTTGCTCAAGGTCCCTGCGCACTACCGTCTGAGTAGGTTCGAACCAACACACTCAGTGTAACAAGCCGAGCGCTCAAACAATCGGCTACAGTGTCATACAATGCAAAAAGTCATGGTTGGGGTTTCGATCCCTAGGCCAAACGTTTACCATTCGGCGATAATAAAATCGGCCAGAGATGTCGATGTTAACTCTTTACCTTTCCCTGGCAAAGTTCAGCTTTTATGATCATGTTTGGAGCTGTTGATTAGAGACTAACATGACAGTTTTTGAGTAAATTGTGTAGTTCGGTTGATCTGAGCATGCCTTTGCCCTGCTCCGCCCCATGTCACTAACTGGCTGATTTTAAAGTCAACCATCTCAGTCTTCATCGAATAGTTCATGCTAGGCTTAGCATTAATCTTCTGGCAAACTTTCAGTCATTTGCGCCCTTGAAACTTCGAAGCTGGGGCTGCACCGCCGTCGAACTAGGAAATTTAGGCATTAGGTTAAAATTAACCTGCATGCAATCAATGTTTTCAGATGAAATGAGCACTCAACTGATCATTGCTTGTACGGCATCGGCTATCTTGGTCATCTGTGCTTCAGTAATCACTTGCGGAGCTTATGCATATACACGATATAGATGTATGTATTTTACCGGCTTTTAGTATGATTGTCAAAAATAAACTCAATCAATTTGACATAGCTTTTAGGCCTATATTACGAAACCTCAAAAAAGTTATGCAAAAATGGAAGACCGCGAAAGATATTTGAACATTTAAAGCTTATTAGGTGTACCAACACGTTAAGTTCAATCCGTGGAGGTTCGAATCCAAATTTTGAAGATGCCTTAGTTCAAACAAAGCATCAGTGATTTCCAAGAAACCGGACTGTCTTCTATATTTATGGCAAGCTGTCGGTTTTATGACTTGCCTCAAAACGGTATAACATGGCTAAATTAAAATAGAAGTTTGCTTAATTCATCGTTTAGTTGAAACACGAATGTAAATCATTTGCTAAATTGGCATTAAAGGCAACAGTAGTTAGCAGTTACTAATGGACGAAATGACATTTATTTAGTTTATCTGTAATACATTTTAATGTAACGTTCTCCGAACTGGAAACATTTTTTCCAGGCAATTCGTAAAACAATAATTTCAATTATGATAGCTGTAAGAAATTCTTTGATACTTTTCGTCATCACGCCGTCTTCACCTGTACAGGCATTTCAAATGTTAAGCGTATTTTCTTAAAGATAGTTCTAAACTGACATCAGTTCACTCTTAATATGAGTGTAGCAGATTTTTTATCTGATATTTTACTGCCACTGAAACGGTTTCATTGTTGCAGATTTATACCTACGCAAAAAGGCCAAAAGAGTGAAAAAGACGAATAAATTGAGATGTGTGTGTTGGCAACACGAGAACCGCGATCTGATCTCTACTCAGAGTGATTGGCATGAAGCCTTATGTTCTGGGAATCCACGCGTCAAGCCACAACTTAGACCTACTGCACGAGAGGTATCAATCGGTAACAGAAAACCAGTTATCAGCTCGTCGATGCCCGACCTACATTCGCTTGCTCAAACTACTAGTATGGCGACAAACATTGCAAATTTTCCTAAAAGAAGCAAGAAGAAGGCTGCAGTGACTTTTGAGGTTATGCCGGTCGACGCTATTCTAAAACGGGGCAACACCCTTAAACCTGAATTCGCTTCTGACTATTTGGTACCAAATGAAATAAATTGCACGCCTCATTTTCTTGATCATGCTGAGGGTTTTTCACGACGTCCGTCGGCCAGATTTAAAAAGCCTAATTCAACTACCGAGTATTTATTGCCAGGTAAATTAAGACTTAAGTCTCGGCGACACGAGTACCTTGATCTTGTCGATTATACCAGTCATCCGTCTGTTAGTTCTCACAGTACTGTTTCAAAATCTGAGTATTTAGTGCCAAATGAATTCAAACCTCCATCACGGATACACGAGTACCTTGATCTAGTGGATTATCCCGCTCTTCCCTGTGGCAGATCTCAAAACCGTGATTCAAAATCTCAATATTTATTGCCAGATAAATTCAGATGTCAGTCTCGGCGGCATGAATACCTTGATCTGATTGATAACGATCCTATTCATTCAGAACTCAGACGCCGTCACTCTGATCCCACTTCTGATTATTTAGTGCCAAATGAATTCAGTCAACCAGTTTACTCGAATGACTACATGTATCTTGTTGGACGTGATTTAATCCGTCCAAATGTGTATGAATTCCTCACACCGTCTCCTGCAGCCCCCATAAGTAAAATAACCTATAAAAAGAAGTGCGTGGAGAAATATCAGACACGTCAGGCTTGATGAAAGATAAATAAAAGTCTAATACATGTACTATTTGAAGACTAACTAAGTTTTAGTAACCGGAAAGCATCATTCAATTCACCTTGCGTAGCCGGATGATTGGTTATTTTTAATTCTAGTTATTTTGACAAACTATGCTTAAAAGTTGCTTGTATCATTCTAATATAAGTTTAGCATGTCGACAATATTCGAACCAATGGATTATTTTTATTCTTGTAGATTGATCTTGCAATTTCAACGAGTAGTAATTCTTACAATTTACTGAAATTGACAAATGTAGGAAATGCTGATTTTCTTAGAAAATAAACTTTTCATTTTCTGTCATTCACTAGTGGAGGACAAAAGGTCTATGAGAAATCAAATATACAAGTAAGATACACAAAGTGTGCAGGTATTTCTTTTAATAAAATAATAAACTATTATTATGGATGCATATATCTACAGATGCGCCTATCGGTCGTCACTATAACCCAAGTTACATTAATTCATTTGTCTGTAGTCCTCACTAACTGATAGGACTAGGATTAGTTTCAATTTGACTGGATTAGATTGGATTGGATTGAATTAGGTTGGACAGGACTGGAATGATATGTATTGGATGTTATCAGCCGGATAGTATAGGGTTGGTTTGGATCGGATCAGATCGGAGCAGTTCAGTTATATCTGATAATAATAATAATAAGACAATTTATATAGCGCCGTAGCACAGCCGAGGCCGAAGAAAAGGGCGCTGTCAGATTTCCTACATCCTTGTTGTGATTTGTGTACAGGCACCCGTATTAATTGTATTAGTGTGTATTGAATGGGGACAAAGGCTACCGCGCGTAAATAATTTTGTCATGACAATGCAGTTAAAACAGGAACGCATTATATCAAAGTGTCATGGACAGCGCAAAAAAAACAGAACTGCACATGTAATAGATTTTTGGATGGGGCTTGCATAGCTTACTTTAAAATAGTACTGCTGAAGAATATAAAAATCAAGATCCAGATTATAACGGATTGTGTTTCAGTTCTGCGCGTTCTAACCGCCCTGTTGAAGTTCATCGCTGATCTCGGGATCAAGACCGTTGACAATGGTGCCTTCGATCTAGAGATTCGGCGCCGAATAGAGACGGCCAGGCGGTGCATGGCCTACATGTACCTCTATAAGGAATTTAGATATACTTATATGTAAAACTTGCAAATGGAATACCATATCATCTGGCTGGTTTTTTAAAAAACGTTTTACATATTAGTAGTCCAAAGGTTAAGGTAACTAGTTATTAACGTAGCAGTGTTATATTAACGATCCATGAAATC
Organism: Norana najaformis; assembly: GCA_964023275.1. Lineage (NCBI taxonomy): Eukaryota > Metazoa > Annelida > Clitellata > Crassiclitellata > Hormogastridae > Norana > Norana najaformis. The sequence goes on along the minus strand of OZ029914.1, from coordinate 39,680,674 downwards.
GGCCTGATTGCTGAAAGTTCTGCATCACCAAAAATTGTGTGCATGGCTTTAAATAAGTTATTACATAGAGGGAGGTTGAATTTATCCAATGCTACGTTTTCGACTATCCAAGAGCTAGCCAGTAAATTCTTGGTCTTCTTTGCAGCTAAAATTTCTGGTGTAAGGCTAACATTTGTTTGTTACTTGGTATGTGATACATTCCTTAAACTTAGTTCTTCACTTCCTGTCTTAGACTATTTTTAAAACTCTTGGAGGGGGTTCGCAGACTTCTCTTTTTATCACCTAAGAAAAAACTGTTTGCATGGCGCCATTGTTGTATCCCTGTAAGGTATAGGTCAGTTGGATTTTACTGACCGTTACAATTATAGTTCATAAAATGTCTGAATAGCGAATAATATACTTGGGATCCACGATGAGACTAGCTCTTCTATTTAAAAGAATGATTTAATATGCATTCAAACATAGTTCAGTCAATAGGCAAGACCAATAGATCAATATTCTCATTTACTGAAGCCAACATTAATTAAAATATCTAGTTATTATTATTATTTAAATTAACCTTCCGCGTTGTTGGCATGCATACTCGAACTTGGTTTTCCACATCTACACGCCTAATACGCATGTAGATGTCGAGTTCTGTCGACGATTGATAGTCTCTGCAGTTCGTTTGCGATGATGTCCTGCACGCAGTTACACACGAGAATGTCCAAATCAGTAAGGCGTAGTTTTAGATGATCGTAACGCTTTCCGACTATGCTGTAAGTTTTAATAGACCAAGTTCTAGTCGCTTTTGTGCAAATTACCCCTTAAAATTCAAATTTTCAACACATTGTTTCCAAGTTCACGCTCTGTAACTGTTCTCCACCGGGACCTTGTTAAGAATCACAAATTCAACCCTGAGAAATCGAAATGTTCTAGATGCGAACATTATTGAAAATAGACAAGTATGCCATATAAGCGATGTTATGATATTTTTGTTTTAGTAAAGGAAAGAAGTCGTCATAAATTTTATGTATCCATGCTTGTATAAACGGAGGCGGCTTTAGCGGTCGCCACAATTAACAGAACAGCTATTAGGATTCAGTGACATTTACTTAGTTTACCAATAATTCATCATCAGTACAAAAGTTTGACGACATCATTGACGTTGATTTATTCGTAACTCATTTGAATGGACTGCTCTTAGACTAGATTCGATTGGATTCGATTATAATGAAATTCAAATAGATTGAATTGGACGGGACTGGAAAGTACCGAATTGCAGAATGATGAACTGGATCGTGTAAGGTTAGACTGGATAGAACCAGATCGGGTCAGGTCACTTCATATGTACCCAGATTAGATTTTCTAGTTCCTTATTGTGATCTGTGTCTAAGGAGCTGTATTAGCCGTTTTGCTGCGTTTTGAATGGCTGGATAAACGATACCGTGTTTCATGAGTGCTGTTATGCTATTGCAGCAAAAACAGCGACCTTTTATATAAAAGTGTTATGGAAAGAGTGATGAAAGAGAAATGACAGATGGCATACAGTTCTGAACGGGAACTTACATAGCTTGCTTTAACTTTGTACGGCTGATGTGTTTTTAAAAAAGAGATCCAGATTATCACAGATTGTGCCTCAGTTCAGACCGTCTTGAAGCATGTGTAAGACATGGGTAGTTTCAATTACCTCGAGATCAAGACCGTTGTCAATGGTGCCTTCGAGTCCAGAAATTTTGGCCGAACAGAAATGGCCAGGTAGTGCACGACTTCCTTTGATAAGGGAATTTGATGCTCCAGCACTAAGCTCTGTACAAAGTACATTTTGCAGGTGTTTCTCTACGATTGTGCGACCGTAGAACCTCACCTTAACCTGGTATAAAACTAGAATAAAGTTTGACAAGTTATAGGGTCTAACATTTTGGAGAATCACATTTTGCACTGAACGTTCTTTTTAAGCAGTAAAATATTTGACATTAAGCTGCTGTTTTGGATGCATTAAACATGAAAAATTTATCGATTTGTTTGCTTTAATTTAATTTACAGGTCCTTTGTCGAAAGGTTTACCGCTATCAGTGGATACCTACATTTCACATAGACATAAGCATAGCAGTAGGTTGTAAACCTGTCGTACCTACATAATATTTCTTTTTAAACGTATTTCTGTGCATACATAAAAATACGCTGTCTGATATATTTACGATCACGTGCACAGAATGGGCAATACAGATAACCTAACCTTATTTTAATGTAGCTTATTTTTATCTGTATAAAGATTGGGCCATGTATTTGCCTCGAGCACATCCGCTTTCTCTCACTATTATTATTCGTTATTGGAGGTCACAGTGTTAGAGAAGCAACTTTGTGGGTCTCATTTGAATTTAGCATTATCCAAATAGACTAACTTTCAGATACACTAACTCTAGTCCATTGGAATAAAAATGGATATTCTACTTGCATTTCTAATTACATTTTATTCAGGTGAGTTGCCATATGTTGTGATTTTCAAGGCACTTGCAAACTTTAAGTCATATAAAGATAGCCTTATATAATTGAACTAAATTAGTCATAGAACTTGATATCAATTAACTGGTTTCTTGAAAATTATTTGTGCCTGTTCAAAATTCTACTAAACATTTAAATTTTAACTACTTGCATGCATCGGTAGACTAGTCCATGAAAGTGTTTTTGACGCCGGAAATCCCACAGCTGGTTTACACATTTTTCATAGTAACCGTAATACGATCGCTTGACATGCTTAGTCTGTAAAATATGCAGAATCACTCCGTTGTGCTTACTGACTTCGACCTGTCTCTATTCTGTTCCCTCCTAATATCGCTCGTTTCAGCTTGATCGAGACACACTAATCTTTTTCCTCTGATTTAACTAACAAAAACCTCATGCCTCTTACGTCAAATTAATGAAACACTCTATTTGTTTCAATTAGACAACTTTGTTCCACTTAAATCAATTTATAGAACATAAGCTGTCACTGATCTGCAACACGCGGTCATTTTCTCGCAGTTGCAAGACAAACCTCTATACTAATTTATTTTGAAGAAGACTATTTTCTTGGAGTGTTTGCTTGTAATTTATTTGCTCGTATTTAACAGTCCCTAAACCATACTGAAACGTTACACTATGTGTGTGCTTTTAAATAAGCTAATTACGAGAGGCAGACTTGGTTATGAAGTGTCAGCGACTTTAATTTGCTTAGCCTCGGCATATGAGGGCGTGTGGCAGCCTCTCCCTCACCGCTTGATCTTTCCACTTACAGTTTACGATCAGTGTACTCATCGTACGTGAGATCATAATGGGGGCGACAAATTTCTGTCCTGGTGGAGTATTTGGAATGTAATTTTACATTTTATGGGCCATAGTTCCCTACGGCCCTATTCAATTGTGCATGAGTTCCAGCATATAATATATCTGCTCTAGTTGTCTCCCACTTGCTAGTGTGCAGTACTTGACATTAAAAACGATACACGCGCAGTTCCTGGTAGATTATGTTTATGCTAACCCGATTATACAACTCTAGACCTCACAATGTTAAGTCACAAGTCATTTTAGCATTCGCATTTTGAATATCAGGTGGCATTTAAAATGGAGCTCTACAAACACTTCTGAAACCTGATTATTTCTGAATCGGTGTACCCGACCAGACCAATCCAGATGCCATTTTGTATAAGCCTACAACTTTTAATGATGCTTGACATTATTGTGTAGCCAATTTCAAACAGCGCCATTTATAATTTCCATGCACAGTAATTAAGGACTGTCAGACAGTTGCATCCGATTGACACAATAAGTAATGATCCTGTGCTATCCCAAATATAATGTCACAGGTCATTCTGGCTCTCTTGCAGCCCTCACTCTATGCAACTTCACATTTGAAAGTAAGGCGCTTAAGTTGCTTTGCTTCTAGTGGACACGGTGCTTGGATTGTAACGCGGGTATTACGGGTTCGAGCCTCCCTTTAAACGGTTACTGTGCAGGGACCTTGAGCAAGTCGTCACTCACAATTTTTCGCGCCTCAGATTTACATTTAGTGACCTAAATTATAATTATTATTATTATTTGTGCTTGTAAAATTTAATACCAAACCATGCATAGCTTCTTTTGGTCCATAGGTCATTTTGGCCTCTCTTCATGGTGCTATTGTCTAAACTTAAAGGGGCGGGGCATCGAGAAAGTAGGAGACTGCGTCATTTTCTTTGGGGAAATACACTATTCTGTTTACATATGTGACTCTCTCTATATATATACCTTTGCACTACATATACGTATATATCAAACTTTCTTAGTGGGTGATACAAAAAACATAATCATAAATATAGGAATGTTGAATCATGTTTTAAGTTAGGCTGCTGTATGAACTTAATGCCCTTTAATGCTATACATTAGTAACAGGTTGGCCTAAATGTTATTTAGAAATGCATGGAATTCGGTTATGTCTTCGATAGATACGATGTGTAATTAATAGATAGTGGAGGTTTAGAAGTTATTAAATATACACATACAGTTAGAGTTTGACAAAGTTCAAAGTGTACTCGCAGCTTTTATTTATATTAAGTTGTATTGCGTTAAAACTGAGAGTTCATTCTAGCACAAGACTACAACTCTTTGGACTATTTTTCAGATCGGCGTACACTTAGCGATTAAACATACCCCTAACCATTACCTGGACTACAAAATAACACCACATGACAGAAACTTTGGAGTGAAACTGCTGGGCATACTTTTAAATTTACAGGTTGTCCTTTCAAAAATGGCTGCTTTGTTAATATTGGAACTTTTTCAGACTTTGTTTAGGTAAACTGCAAACACTGGTGCATATTAACAATGTTTGTCTTCTTGTCATCACATGACAGAAAGTTTAGCATGAAACAGGCATATGGGTCAAATTTACCAGATGCCCTCTAAAAGAAGTTTGACTAGTAGTTGTTCTGTGTTTGATCAGTGTCAGATGCTGCTTCGGAATTAGCTTAGGTCTACTGCAAACGCTGATCCTTATTAGGAGGCTTTGTCTTAAGATCCTGGAAAGATGGTTGTCTCAGTTTAGCATTATCTTTGACATACGGCAAGGGTTTAGTAATCTTTAGTCGTAAATAATATCTAAGCGCCTGCTGTAAAATATCTTAGCGCCTGCTGTAAAAGCAGTATTACATTTGCTAAAGGGGGATTTACCTCCTAGATAAAAACTTAAAATCCTCGACCGTGACGAAATGTGAACTCGGGGGTCTTTTTTACCTTTACTCCCATCACATACGGCGAAATTTAGCCTCGCTAATAATCCGTATGTCCATCTCTAGAGAATACACAGCTTCAGGGTCTTGCTAGAAGTGGGTGATGGAAGACTAGCATAGTATTTCCCACAAACAAAAGCCAGTTGCAGTGAGTGATTTTCCGGTATTCTTGAAATTTTTCTCCCTTACGTCAAAATGTCAAGCTCCAGTCGCGAAAATTATTTCTCCTTTTAATATGTTGCTTTACATTACTTATATCCTACAATAGTTGCCTATAGAAGCCTATGGCCTATGTCCACTGATACCAGCCTACCAGCATATACTACATCGGCCTTTAATGTTTCCAGCTGGCTAATATTACTTGACACCAAAAACGGAATACGGGTAGTTCCTGGTCATTTGTGTCTAAGTACACGCGATTAGGCCTATACCAAACGAGACCAGACTAAATCAAGTCGAAGGCCATTTTGGTTTTCACTTTGGGCCTTTAATTTATGTTTAAAATGGACACTCATAAATTACTGTTGCATTTGTATTCAGACGTACCGGACCAGATCAATGCGAAGGCCATTTTGCGTCAAACGTTTTACTGATATTTAACATTGAAAAAAGAACCACAAACTGTTTTCTTCTTCTTCAGTGTTCTGCCCTTAGGTAGGTCTAAGAATCCAATGACGTCACTCTTCTCTGTTCTGTGCTCTCCCCTTGACTTTTTTATACCCCCGACTTTTTCTTTATCCATCATCCAATCCAACAGCACATTCCTTGGTCTTCCTGGAACTTTCCTTCCCTCAATTCTTTCTTCAATCACTGTTCTCAGGAGAGAATTTTCACGTAGTATGTGACCGATTCAGTTCATTTGTCTCCTTTGTTGTCTATTAGGCAATATTGAAACAGGCCGAATTCGAAAGAGCTGTGCAGTGTTCAAATAGCGTAGTATTCTCTGCATGCATAATAATTAAAAGCTGACAAGCAGATACATCCTACTGAGACAAAAGACCATGACCCTATTATATCCAAACCTTATGCCACAGATTATTTAGACCCTCATGCCGTCTTTTGTGTTATTCTACTTCACATTTAAAGTAATATTGCAAAGCTACTTTGGCTTCTGGTAATTTATGCTTGTAAATATAATACCAACCCAGCCCCAGTATCCTATTGGCCTCTCTGTCTTCCTGTCTGTAGTCTTAATTTTGACTTAGCGCCTGTATATAAGCTTGTTCCCCCGACTCAGCTTTTGTTGGGCATGTAGAAATCTCGAGTCTACGATTATGAATACTCGAAAAATGAAAATTAATGCATTTGTTGCAATTCATTTCAAATGAGGGGCTATTGCTATAATGGGTACAGCTCTCTGTAAAAACTTGCAGGTCACACAATGATTAGCTTATCAGGAGGCTTCTGGTCTTTATTTGCCGCTTATTTTAAAACAAAGTAGCATGGAAGATACATTGTTTGACTAATGCACAGATGTGTGAACTGTGTGAGTAACACAGATAACCTAGCTTTTTGTCAGTATAAGCCATATTTTTGTTTAGAATGTCCAATTTTTTTGTATCGAACATATCCGCTTTCTCCTACTTTGTCTAAGTTCAACGATGCATGTTGCAGTGTTAGAGAAACAGATAGGCCTATATAGTGGGCCTGCCTTGAATTTGGCACTAACCAGATTATTTTCTCCCAGAATTAATAACAAAAACTGATTTTGAATTAAATCACACATGAAAATGGAAATTCTACTTTTACTGTTAATTATATTTTGTTCAGGTGAGTTTCAATTAAAGACTATACTAGCCCTAGAGCTATACTTTATAGCTGAAATTTGCAAACGGTTAACTGTGACATCAATTTACTGGTTTCTGTCTCTCTCACTGCCCACAGAGGACCTTGAGTGAGTGTGTGTGTGTAAGATAGAAAGAGAGAAAGAGAGAGAGAGAGAAAGGAAAGAAATATGGAAAGAGAGACAGAGTCAGAAAGAAAGGCAGAAAAAGATACGGTTAGATCTACTCATTCTCATTATGTGCACACAGTAGACTCGTGATAATGTAGACAGTTTTAATGATAACGCCGCCAAGTGCACAACTGACTCTAAAATTACTGTGTTTAGTGCGTACTGTATATGTTATTGCCTAAAACCCTAGAGTTTAGGCACTCCTTTCAAAAATGGGACAAAGGTGACGAAACGATGACGGACTGTGAAAGCGGCTTTGGGGAATAGACGACTCTATTTGCGGGGGTATTTATGCCTTAGTACGCGATGCAATTCTGTGTATCCTATAAAAAATTGTCTGATGTACAGAAACTTATTTAACTCTCCATCCATACCGAATTACAACCCTTCATTGTGACACTTGCAGACACGAGCAACTGAAACCGACAGAGCTTCGTATATATCTATGTGACACTCTTTATGGAATGACTGGATACATTGCATCCGGTCATGATGTTTAGCCTCATAAGTCATTTGTCTGGTATTACACATGAAAACTCTCTCTCATTGGTGCTGCATTAGTGACTGCTAACTGTTGCTATACTCTATTTTTAACGCGAGCTTATACCCGAGTGCATGTTAGCTCTGGTTTTAGACGATTCTAGTTCAAATAGCTACATAATATTTGGCTTCCCCCGAACGACTAGGTAAGACCTCATTGTTTAAGGCTCCATTGCTATGATATATAAAGCATCAGCCGATGATCACTACTAAGCAATTTCGCTGATCATGTTCATGTTCTATTATACAGTCGAGACTCTTTACATTGTCCTAACTGGCCTTCGTCTTTTTGGTCGCCGTAGACACCATCCAACCAATGCAGTTGTCGACTGCATAAGGGCCAGTAGTGTTCATTATAGTAATCACAGGTATGCTACATCATGTTTGGAGTGAGGCTGCCGTACAGAGTGAAAACCATATAATAACGTATATCACAACCAGTTAAACTTACAAATGCATTGAATCCGGATATGAAGTCTGCACCTGTGCATTTATGGCGTTCATTCATCAAATTAAGTTTTTGTCTGTTCTTTTAACTCAAGATAATCCCATGTTAGTACTTAAAATAAAACTCTTTTGGCTAGTCTGACAGTGATATTGCAGCTCTGAAAGAACGACAAGTTCTTTATACGAATGATGTGCATGTAGAAGGTCTTCATAGGAAGTTCTCTGAAATATAGCGCTTTTTTGTAATGCACAAATCGTAAGTCGATGGTCGTTTTAAATGAGCTCGTAGTCCAAAGTCATAGTCCGTGGGAGAAGCCCAGTCGAACGGATGGGTCAGGGAACCAGAAGTTGGTAGGCGAGTTGAAACAGACGAGTCCTAAATTCATACACGAATGATATAAAAGAACTAACAGAACGCACAGAACAGTGCAGTGAATTCCAAAGTTTTGCGGGGGCCACCAAGGACAGGAGTGTGGCACAGCAAGAATCAAGGTGTCCATTGATCAATTATAATGTTGTTGGTATGATGGGTGAAGAAGGAGCAGAGATAGTGTGGCTGATTTAAATGTATTACTTTGTAAACTATAAACATTTGTGTAACTGGATTCTTTGCTCAATAAGCAAAAAGTACAATATCCGTATAATACTTTGACACTTAGGGGTCATTCTTTAGCAGTCTTGCTAGGAACACATGAAAAGCCATTTGAACATATCGATTTTAGATATTAGAATAGTCGCGGCTTAAATTTGTTACCAAGTTGTTTTTGCCTTTCATTGGTAATTTTTTTGACTGCTTGCTTGGATTATTATGTGTTTGTGTCTTTCCATAAAGAAAACAGTGAAGGGTTTAAAAATAAGATCCACAAAGACGCGAGTAGGGAGTGTTTATACAGGACCTCCATTCCTAAGCATCTATTTCGAGCCCCTCTAACTAGTGTCTGTTGAAACGGCGCTATAAAATTTTTTAATTACATTCTACGGTTGTTTTATATTCCTACTCATAACAAAAATATCTTCAAAAATGAAGGATATTTCACCTTCTGCTATGTTGTCTGAACTGTTTACACAATATTGATTAGACTTAGGATCCTATTATATATTATATTCTGCCCATTATTAATTTGAAAGTCGAAAAATTGTTTTTTATGAATAATTTTAGTTGCTTCAGCGGAGGATTACTGCCTCTTAGAAACGTTTCAGCCTCGATGTCTGAAAAATGAAGTCATTCTCATGGAAAGTGCGGTCTATGGACGCATGCGCATCGGTCGATGTATCACGGCTGAAGATGCTGAAGCATTTGGTGATAATCCGCGCTTCTTTGGCTGCGCAGCCGATGTCTTAGTTTTGTTGGATAGCAAATGCTCCGGGAAAATTGAATGCAATTTTCGTCTTACTGAAATTTCGGCTAAAAATATCAAGCCTTGTTTTCCTGGCCTAACCGTATACCTTGAAGTCAATTACAGCTGCATTTCTGGTATGGTTAAGTTTTGTCTAATTATAATAAAACCCATATTATACGATCAAATGGCTTTTGTGTCGCCTCATCGATTGCGCACATAAATTGATTTAACTTTCATGTAAGATCGATAGAGGCAGCTAAAAGCCTTCTTGTGCCCTTCAGAACGTATTAGTCCTAATGGTTCCGAAGTAACAGACCACAGTAATTTAATTTTCATCTGTTTTGTTGTTCGGAATTAGAGACTGTATGAGTTTAGTGCATAATATAAATGGCTGATATCAATTAGTGTGCTTAACGTCATCGGAATAAGGTACCTTAATTCTAGCTTTGAAGATAATCATGAATAGGTCAACCAAACGTTAATAGCGAAATTACTGAATGGATTTCTTCTGCTTATTTTCCGAACTCAGATAAGAGAGCGATAATTATGCGTAAGCGGGAAGTCTATTAAAATGTCTGAATCTTCACTTTTTGATTTCTTCTTACCTTCGACAAGTACCAGTCAAAATGCATGTGAGATAAACGCTCTACAAGTAGCAGTATAACCCTCTCGAGCGCTACTGTGCTAATTCTGACATAGTAATATTATTTTGTAATTATTGCACTGAACTGTAATTTTATATAAAATATTGAAATATTGCCGGGAAATTACTTTGGTGGTAACTATCTGTTTACTAACATTTGTGAATACTCCCTGTGGTGTTTAGTTGCAGATGAGGGGCGCTCCTGTGAAGTTGTTACAGGAAATAATCCGACTTACATAGTATCTTCACCTTATGAGCACAGAATATGCGGAACAAAGTATCAACCGTGGATCATTGAAGCACATATTGGCCAAAAATTCGGCATTCGTTTATTAAATTTCGTTACAAGGCATCTAACTGATACGCAAAACAAAATTAAGGAAAACCGGACATATGGCATGATAATTGATAAAATAGGAAAACAAAATATCTCAATCTCCGCAAGTGGATCTCAAAGAGAGAGAGTCCTGTATAATTCAACTGGAAATATTCTACACATATTCTTATACACCTACTCTGAGAGAGACAGCAGCTACAATTCAAACAGGTTTATTTTGAAACTTCAAGGTAGGCACACAATTCTTATATATTATGCTCAAAACTCAAAGTAATCTTTATGCCAACTGTGATCTAAATTTTCTACAAATAATATTTACATAGAGAATTATAGACCGATATAATCAAGCATGATCAATGGCAATCGCAAGCTGCAAGAAACTGATTCCTTAAATGTAAATATGTTAAAGTTTCTATGCAATGTACGCAACTTTTGTAGTTGGGAAATTACTGGAATGCGACGCCAAGCTGTTCTGTTCTGGGCTTTCTACCATGCTCGGTCTTTATACAAACTGGAAGAAGGCCCAGTACAGAACAGCTTGTCGTGGCATCGTGGACGCGGCTGCGTTCAGCTGAGTTTGCTACCAAAGACAGGCATACAAAGAGAGAGAAACAGAGAGAGACAGAGACAGAGAGAGAGACAGAGAGAGACAGAGACAGAGAGAGACAGACAGAGCCAGAGACAGACAGAGATAGAGAGACAGAGAGACAGATAGAGACAGAGAGCAATAGAAAGAGACAGACAGAAACAGAGAGACAAAGAGAGAGACAGAGAGACAGATAGAGACAGAGACAGATTAAGAGCCACAGACAGAGACAGACAGACGCAGAGAGAGAGACAAAGAACAGAGAGACAGAGAGAGACAGAGAACAGACAGACAGACAGATAAACAGACAGACAGACAGAGAACGAAATCGCTGGAATCGAAAGAAAATTGAAGCCATGAAAGCCGAGGAAAAGGCGATGATAGATTCAGGTTCAAACATCACCTGCATATCAACGAATCATGCAGTGCACTATTTACTGCGGGTCTCGGACTGAGCATCGGACAAAGACCTTTTGGGCCTTAACCAGCTGTAAACGTATAACTGCTCATTAAGTAATTAGAAACTTCTGTAGAGCCGGTGTCTAATGTCAAGGCATCAACCGATGGCCCAGCAAATTCAAGCCGCACTCAGGTCAATATCCAGAAACTCAGTTCTCTTGAACATCATCCGTGATCAGTTGTCATTGCACTGTAACACAATATAACTAGAAGAAAATAAATTACTAGTCTTACTTTGGTCATTTTGTAAGCTGGAAATTGGTGACATGATCTTCTGACTTCTTTTGTCATTCAAATCGCATCACAATTATTATTTTTGTTAATATGACTCCATCTTGGAAATCGATTACCCTATATAAATGAAATTTGGCAATTGTGTCCAAATTTTCTGCTGCGTCGTGTAGCCGCTAAATTCATTCAAAGTGGTAGGCCTACTTCTAAAACAGGTTTCTTCTCGGACTGATGTCCATTCATTAGACGGAAGGTAACGGTTAAATCTTTATTGCAGCATCATAGAAGGCTACAGTAAATCTGATATTATTTTTATTTCTGCATCCATTTAGCGCCAATACCTAATGACTAAGCATTAATCGATGAGCATTTGAGAGCTAAGGACATGCTCAATGCCCCTATACAATGATCGTCTCAAGGAAGGTTCAAACCAGGACTCTCCGCGTTACAAGCCGATCGCTCTGACTAATCGGCTACAGAACCTCACAGGGGCACGGTATTTTCTGGGTGACTATTTTCTGATAATTAGTTAAGTGAAGAGCCTTTTGGGAGATGTTTTCCCATAGTTGCGATCAATCTTAATAACAAGGAAGAAAGCAAAATAATACAGAATGCATGTAGCGCATCAAGCCTTTTTAATGCCATTTGGAGATGTTGCAAAGTTTCCTGACATGTACCGACTTTCAAAGTATGTTTTGCGTTTTCGCGTAATGCATACTGACTGAGAAACTGCTGCGAAATGTTCTTTAAGTTTTGCTCTGAACGACTCTAAGGATTTTAGATGATGGCTTCATAGCAAAGTATTACACTAATGAAGTAGGTATATGAAATGCGTACAGTTTTTGTTTTCTTATAGCCTCTGGGTGTTCAAATATCATTCCGCCTGAAGACAGTTGGCTTAGACGAAACGGTGATGCAATTGTCGTACGCTGTCATAGCAATCGTCAAAAATGGCATCTCTCCTGTATAAATAATACATGGGTTGGAAAAATGGGAAGCTGTCGAGATGGTGATTGTCTTTGGTGTCAATTTTTGTAGATAGTCAATGTTGTAAATGTTTGTTAATTTCAAAGTCTAAAGCCTAATTTTGACGTCAGCCATCTCAAAACTGCAATTTTTGAGAATCGTTTGCTTTTAATGGTTTTTTCCTGCTTCACATATGCAACTTCCAAGATAGCATGTTGGGCCTACTTCCAACGTTATTAAAACCTGTTATTCTGCAGTTTTAATGCTTCAAATGACAAAGAAACCGTCTTCAGTGACAATTAAACCAAGAAAACAAATCAACACAAACTACATCTTCAGCTTCTTGAATTCAGCAGTTAAGCAGAACTCATTTGTGAACTTATGGTACTAAGGTCATCCTTGATCATGATTATGACTTAATAAAAGGTTAATGATTCTGTTGACGTAGGTGATCTTAATGGAACGTCAGCGCACACTGAAACCGTCATCAACCCACATGGTAATCGACGGCATAATTCATGTTTTGTCTGTTTGTTATGCAGCTAATCAATGCATGAAAAGTAAAGTAAAAGTACAGTAGCGGGACTTGTGGAGTAGCTCATTTTTTTCTTAGGCCATAGAGCCGGCAACGGACGAATCTCAAGGTTCTTAACGCGGTACCATTGCATCGCAGAACTTGCCGTTTACTTCCCGAACTCCCGCGGGTACTAAATTATTACGCTTTGTGACAAAGGCAGGTATGAGCAAACAACTTGCCCTCGGTCATTGCACGGAGTTCCGTTAACAGACTCGAACTCTTAACCGTTAGCTCACAGACCCAGCTCGCTAACGGAAACGAATTCAATAGACCACCGGAGCGCCCTTGTTTCTAAACCATACATTTCTAATGTCGATGTTTAGCTATAGTAATCCTTCCAAAGCGCAGTTATTGGAATGCATAAGTCTTCAGTCGATGGTCGCTTCTAAGCAAAGTCGCATTCGAAAATTCATTGGACAAAGCCAAGCAGTGAAGATAATGCAAAAAGATACGCTTTAAAACTGTTGACGGTCTTATCCTCTGACTCTGCTGAGCAGCTTAATGATCTAATCAAAACGTCAACCCCCTCTTAATCAAAACATTCAGTGAGATTCTTGACGATTTTAATCCCTCTTGCAACCTCCAGTTATATATGTACAAATTACGCCTTTAAATGCGAACATTTAAGTAGAAATGTTTGAAATTGTCGCTCTGCAATTGCAGGCGTCTGGAGCTTAATCCCAGAACTCGTTACTGCGCTTACAAAAGCAATCATTCTAGTCTTGTTCGAAAAGCTCATGTCAGATAGTGCGGTTAAAAGCATGAATCACATTTTTAAGTTCTTGATACAAGTTAACAGTAGACACTCTTTCAATTCGTTGGTGCCCGCTGGAACACTGAAGGCGAAAGATTCGAAAGATTTTGGGCTTTGTGCCCCTTCAGCCGTGGGCGCCTCGCGCTCTTGAATTGTATATCCTAAATCTCCACCTCTATCTGAAATTTCCTAAATCTAACATACATTACATGCAATTATTTTTTTCAGACGATTTTAGAACTAATCTGATCATTTTTACTATTGCAATGGCTACCTTGATCATCAATGTTTCAATAATTACTTGCGGAGCTTGTATATGGAAACGAGATAGAGGTATGCATTTTGGCCAATGATAATTAATCAAACTGTCAAAGTAAAATCTAACATAAAAGTAAGCATCCTCTCGAATCACAATCAGCTTGCCATAGTTTACCTTTAAGAGACCTCACAACAGGATTATACGAAAGGCATTTGAACATGAATAGTGCGAACGTGATAAGTTATGTCCTTATATGGCGATCCGAAAGCACACGGAGTATGCACGAATACAGAATATAAAAATAACTCAGCATTATCAGTTGTTGGGCGCCATTAAAGATGATATAGTTTCTGCTGGACTGAGTGGCATTTATTTAGTTTGTCAGACAGTTTAATGGAATGAATTCCAAAATGGAAAAATTCTTCGTCAGCAATTCTAAATTCGATATTACCCAATATACTAACAGTAGAATTCCTATGAAAACCGTTTGTCATTACGTCGGCCTAATCTGTGTAGACATTTCAAATGTTACCCTTATTACCTCGAAGATATAATTCTAAATTGACATCGATGCACATTCATCATGACTCTAGCCGATTTTTAATCAAATATTTTCTTCGCCTGTGAAACTGGTTGATTTTTTCAGAATTATTCCTGCACAAATTGGACAAGGCCAGAACAGCGAAAAAGACGAGCATGTCTACAAACACTGCTGGAAATGTAGCTTTGAGTTCTGGGAATCCAAACGTTCAGCCACAATTTACAAAAAGACAGATGCCAACCGGTGACAGAAAATCAACTGTCACATCATCGAGGCCCAACACATTTTTGTCTGCCAAAACTAATAATTTGACGACGAACATTGCAAATTTTCCTAAAAGAAACAAGAAGAAGGCTGCGGTCACTTTTGAGGTTATGCCGGTCGACGCTATTCTAAAACGGGACAACAGCCTTGAGCTTGGATCCGCTTCTGACTATTTGGTACCAAATGAAACAACTTGCACGCCTCATTTTCTAGATCTTGCAGAGAGTTTTTCACGACGTCCGCCGGTCAGATTTCAAAATCCTAATTCAACTGCCGAGTATTTGTTGCCAAGGAAATTCAGACCTAAGTCTCGGCGACACGAGTACCTGGATCTTGTCGAATATACCAGTCATCCGTCTGTCAGTTTTCACAATAGTGGTTCAAAATCTGAGTATTTAGTTCCAAATGAATTCAAAACCCCGTCACGGGCACATGAGTACCTGGATCTAATGGAAGATTCCGCTCTTTCCTATGGCAGATCTCATGACCATGATTCAAAATCTCAATATTTATTGCCAAATAAGTTCAGATGTCAGTCTCGGCGACATGAATACCTTGACCTGATTGATAACGATCCCATTCATTCCGAACTCAGACGCCGTCATTCTGATCCCACTTCTGATTATTTAGTGCCAGATGAATTCAGTCAATCAGTTTACACAAATGACTACATGTATCTTGATGGACGTGATTTAATCCGTCCGACTGTTTATGAATTTCTCTCACCGTCTCCAGCAGCCGCTACTAAACCAGCAACCTATGAATAGAAATGCTAACACCCGTGTTAGCCATGCCACTCATGGTGATGGGCAACGAAACGCCTATTATTTAACGACTACCGAATCTCTCTCTAGTAACCGAAATACATCGCTCAATTCATTTTGCGTAACCGGACGATTTGCTTAATTGGGATTATCCGATATCTATACTCACTAATTTGCTTATGTTATTCACGTATGCTTAAGCTAAGCATGTCCATAATATTTGAAACCGTCGATTGTTTTTGTTTGTTGTAACAATTTAATACTAACAATTTAAATTAGTAGTAGTTTTTTAACTGAAAGTGACGAATTTAGAAAATGTTGATATTTTAGAAGATAACTTTTAATTTTCAGTGAATTGCTAGTAGAAAATACGAAAATGTTTTAGATGCAATTATCAGAAACCGAATACACCAATGGGATATATAAGCAGTTTCCATATATTTATTTTAATAGTAGTAGTAGTAGTAGTAGTAGAAGTAATAATAATAATAACAATAGTAATAATAATAATAATAATAATAATAATAATAATACACGAGGCATGACTTCTCAGAGATGAACTATTTAATTTTGAAACCCTGAAGAATCATCTATATATCACGTAAAATAATAATACATGTAATACGATTCATACAGCGCCGAAGCACGGCCGAGGCCGAAAAAGGACGCGGTACATGAGTGTCAAAAATCAACGACAGTCATATAAAGGGAATAAATCATCACAAATTTTGTGTATGCATGAATATACATAACAGGAAAGGACTTTACTGGACAATACTGGGTTGGATCGTATTGGATCGTGTTGGATCGGTTTAATCGTTTAATCCGCAAGAGAATGCATCTCCATCTGTCCGATCTTAAAATGCTGCAGTTGCCGCACCTTACGTTACACATACGCATACACCCAGATACATTTGAAAATAAGCTTCCCAGCTAAACAATAAATGCAAGTTAAATTGCATATAAATAGCGAACAACTAACAGACGTGACCAATTCTGCTGTTATTGAAAGCAAGGAAAGGGAAGCTGTTTGTTAGGCAAGCTGATCTTTGCAATATGCTGCCTGGCTAGGCTATTTGGGTTTTTCTGACGGTCTAACCGCAGTCTATGAAAGATCATCCAGGTGTAAAGCAACTGACACATTTAAATACCTAAAGAATTTTTGACGCTAACAGAATTGCCTCAACTGCTGAATCATTAGTTTATAAATGCCTATTTATCATCTGCGTACTTTATAGGAAAGGACGTGCTTTTAATCTGGGGTATAGAGTTGATTTAATATAGAACCATGCGAAAGTGTCACCACTCTAAAAATAAAAATAGCAAAAAGAGCAATTGAAAACCAAAAAGCCTAGCTAATGCACAAAAGACACTTTCAAATTAAAACAACTTGAAGTCTGCAGACAAATCTTTCAAAAGTTCCTTGCAAATTGATTAAAAAGTAGACTGATCCCAAAACTGAAAAATTAAATTCATGAATTCTTTACAGTGTCAAAAAGTTAATTGTCAGAATATGTAAAAAATATATTGTGATTCCAGATAAAATGACTGTAAACGTGGCTATATTGTTACTACATAGCACACCATTTGTTCTCTTTGTAAATAAATATACATAAAACTATTTACACAAATGTTTCTAAATTAAACATTTAAAAATGCTTAATCTCAACTGTACTAAAGATATGTGCAAAACACTCCTTTACACATACCCCTTGCAAACCATTCTTGGCACGCTTGCTCACTATCAGATTAATATGTAATTTAATGCAACCATTATCCATTCCCTATGGCTAAAATTCTGTTGGCCAATAACATCTTGGCAATAAAACCTAAATAAAATACCCTAAGTTTAAATTCCGCTGGGTAATAAATTAATAATCCCCATGGGCAATAATCCCAGAAAAACAAGCCAAAACCAATAATCTCCAAATTAACAGGGAAGCATAATAGCTGACCATATTGTCTTATCAATCATGATTATTAGGTATTATTATAAATTACTTAGCAACGTTGATAGTGTTGGTGTCTACTATATAAGGCATCAACCTATAGCGCAACAAATTCAAACTGATCAAGTTAAATATGTGGACTAATTAAATGCTAATTACACTGTTTGTACATCTTCTTCTTGTCCATGGGTTTAACGACATCTTATGGCAACTAAGGCCGTTGACGTCTTCGACATGAAAATGTTTTTGACGTTGTCCATAAGTTCATTTCTTTCTTCTTATCGTTTCCTTTAAGATTTTTGTTTCCGTTAGTAATGCATGTATTTTTTTAAACTGATTGCAGCACGACATGGCTGAGAGACCAAGTGCAGGCGAAGGGGGTTTTGTTGACTGGTTGATGGCACCTTTGTCGACTTCTTGTTGGTTTTCTTCTTGTCGGAAGACTGTCCACTGTCCATTACGGCTCTTGTGTGTCCATTAAGGGTCTTCTCAGTTGCTATAAAGCCATTTTTTTCAATATCTGATTAATATATTTTCTGTAATTTTTTTTCACTGGCCATTTCGGTTTTTTCGTAGCCGTCAGGCTTTTTTGTGGCCATTTAAGGCTCTTTTGTGGCCATCAGGCTCTTTTGTGGCCATCGGGTTCTTTTTTTGCCATCAGGCTCTTTTGTGGCCATCGGGCTCTTTTTTTAGCCATCAGGCTCTTTTGTGGCCATAAGGCACTTTTGTGGCCGTAAAGACTTGTATATAAATTGATTTGCGCTTACCTGATTGAGCTGCCACTGTCATAGTAGTTCCAGTGTTTAACGAAAGCTTATGGCAACTAAGGGCGTTGACGTCTTCGACATGAAAATGTTTTTGACGTTATCCATAAGTTCATTTCTTTCTTCTTATCGTTTCCTTTAAGATTTTTGTTTCCGTAGGTAATGTATGTATTTTTAAAACTGATTGCAGCACGACATGGCTGAGAGACCAAGTGCAGGCGAAGGGGGTTTTGTTGACTGGTTGATGGCACCTTTGTCGACTTCTTGTTGGTTTTCGTCTTGTCGGAAGACTGTCCACTGTCCATTACGGCTCTTGTGTGTCCATTAAGGGTCTTCTCAGTTGCTATAAAACCTTTTTTTCAATATCTGATTAATATATTTTCTCCTTTTGTGGCCGTTAAGGTTTGTACATAAATTGATTTGCGCTTACCTGATTGAGCTGCCACTGTCATAGTAGTTTCAGTGTTTAACGAAAGCTTATGGCATCAAAGGCCGTTGACGTCACCCTCCTCCTTTACCCAGGCTTGGTACTGGCACTACCCAACTAAAAGGCAGTGGCGGAGTGTCCACTGTCATATAAGTAAACCTTATATATTTGTCTTGACACGCCGTCTGGAGATCAGAGTTCAGTGCATTAATAGCATATAGTTCTATTCTTTGAGCTGCAGACCTGACGAAGAAGTTTATCATTCGTCTATACATCGTCACTAAAATTGTAAAAAAAATTGTAATCTGTATACGTTTTTCTTTAGCGACCGTATGATCTCGACCCTATCGGGTGAGATCCTTCACCACCGCTACACGCCATTTAAGGTCCCCGTGCACTGACCGTGCCAGCCCGAGATTCAAATCTCTGAAATAATCAACGACCAGGACGCCAACAGGGGATCCCCAAGCACAGAGGCTTCCATCGAGTACGTGCTTACCGATGTAGCTAACTAGGCCACTAACATCCAATCTTTCGATATTCAAACTGTCACACTCTACAATATGTCAAGTGAAATCAAACGTTAAATATAACATCAATGAAAAATAGAAAAAAGTGTCTTTAGTTTCAGAAAGATTCGAATTTGTATTTGACAGCTAAAACAGATTTTACTGCAATTACAGACTTCGATAATCAATATTAATGTTATTTACAATGTAATTATTTAGCAACTGAAGCAATCCCGAATCACCTGAACTATTAGTGGCCAGACACGGTTTAATATCAAGCAGGAAGCCCTACTCTTTGACAATGCCCGCACACGAGTATTTTCTTCAGATCGGCATGCTTCACAGTTGAACGCATGCATTTTAAAATATTGATGCCAATCCCAGGACGAGTTATGCAGCATCTTTGCCGTAGCATCAATAGAAGATGATATTCCGGCAAATCCTCTGTGCTGCAATGAGCATTGACTCGGGTAGGCGAGAATGAAGCAAAAGGGTGATCGATTTGGATCGAGTGTACAAAGATGAGTTGGCAGGCAGTGCTTAATGGGGCTAACTTGAATTTGTTGGGGGATTCTGATAAATTGAAGCTAATTCAGGAGAGACTACAAGTGATGTGGTAATGCTTGGGTGTACTGGTGCGTTTTTATGGATAGTGAAACTTAGAAATTTAAATAATGCCAGCATTTACTTATTACTTATCAGTTATCATTACCATTTTTGCCAAAATCTATGATAAACTCTTTCGTATGCTATGTGGACCGTCCACTGAGTTTGATTTCTGCAACATGTTTTATTGCTCAAAATGTTCTTAATAATAATCTCATGAGGGAATGGAATATGTTATTGCAAGTTAAAATTAATCAAACAGGCCATTTTTTCCAAATTTCAGGGTTTTTTGCGTTTTCTCTTTAAGGAGCTCAGGTTTTATTAAGGGTATAATTTATTAGAGTATTGAATGCGCAAAGAGATAGACAAGCAAGTTTAAAGCTAAGTTCCTGAAATTTATCTTTTATTTTTAAGCTTTTAGACTTGAAAATCAATAAAAATGTGAAAATAGGAGCAACACTTGAAAATAGAAATCAAAATTTGACATTTTGATATTTTTGCTCTAAGAACAAATTTGTGTCCAATGTAGCCTTATTGTTTAAACAATAATATATCAATAATAATATGCTGACATTGTCCAGTTCTACTTGACATGTCAGCCATTTGACGGCTCGTGCGTCTAAAATGTAGGCCATCATGATGAAGTACAGGCCATCAATTTATCGGTGGGCACCCCATGGCCCAAGAACTTTTTCCAATTAAAGATTCCGTAACTTGTTTGCATACATTTGTGCGTGTCCGCATGTCGTTGACTGTCTATATATCTTTTGACGGATTATGATCTGTTGGTGTTGCTCTCGTTGTGTGCGCGAGTTTGCCACTTGTGACTCTTCTAGTTACATAAGCAAAGTTTACTAACGGATGAATATTCTATTCTTACTGACATTTAACATCGTTAAGGCTACCCCAGAAAGCACTTCTGATTAGTTTCTCTTAAAGCGGCGCCACTCAAACTAATAGTCATTTAGTTGAGAGATTTAAATTTATAGTGGTGGGTGTAAAAATAAATCACTTTCTATACGTAATCAAGGCGACACTGACACTGAACTGGACTGCCGTGGCAGACTTTGTTGTACACATGACACTTTGTTTTTTGCATAATTAATTAGAAATAACATTTATTTTTTTGTGAATTAAACACCAGGGGATATAGACACATGAAAATCGTATATTTACCTTTGTGTTTCGTTTCGTTTCCTTGGTTCTCCTGTATTTGCACCGGTGCCTTTATTTTGCTAAGGGTACGCCTTCACCTGCTAATATACAAGTATTATAGTAGACGCGATTCTTCAGATTCAGTTATACTACAGCTCTTTATAGCAAAGGCTTGGTTTCTTCTGAATTTAACCCTATTGTGCATTTGTTTGTAAAGTTTATGTTTGAACACAGTCGTAACCATAATCGTAATCTCCGGGTTTCTTCAGCATTCAAAAGGCCGAGTCGCAAAAACCAGCTTCTACACAGGCACTCATTCAATTCAAAATCGGTGAGGTTCATAAGGTCAGGTTCGATTCCGGGTCATTATCCACACTAAATTTTACGTCACTCACAGGTCTTTATTGCCCGTTTAATAGTATTCAGTAGGTTATAATATGCCCATTAAAAATAATCTACCACTAGCAGGAAGAGTGCATTGAATGCTAAGATTTCTTAGCTTATATTTTATTTTAACTTCTCAATTAGTCTCTGTGTGACATTCTGAAAGCAAGCAACTCTGAATGACACGCGGACTTGAACTGCAAAAATTTTCCGGACATAATAAGGACTTTCATACTGTCACCAACATAGGACTCAATCACTCAAATAGAAATCGGTAGTCAACAAGAAAGAGTAGTCGAGCGCCACGACTCCGCTGCTTGAAACGATAGGCTTACATTTCGACGAACGACACTGATGTGACGCAGTTGATAGAAGCAGTAGTTTCCTAATGCCCATCATCTGTGATGCCTCATACAGAAAGGAAAGATTGGCATACAATTTTCTGCTAGAAATACTGGTGTACAGAAATAAGTAACGGTGCAGTGTATGGAACGATTTAAATTTAATTGCCAGAAGATCTATTTAAAAATTAAATTGCAATCGTTTCATTTTAATTTGTAATATTGATAAGTACTATTAGACAAGATGCCAAATACCTGGCGCGTGTGGTGTTGATTTCTTATTTCTAAAAGTAAAATCACTCCAATATCATAAAAAGTTCAAATGTGTATTTCCATATAGTGACACTACAAGAAATTTGAAAGTTGTCGGATTAGGTCAATTGAAAGCCGTCACAGTCACAAATTTCCATCTTTTGTGACTTTTACGTTGTTCAGACTGGTCTACACCCCAGCATCTTGACCGAATGTTATGTTTAATTAACTGTATGACGCGAATTTTGGTTTTAGGTACCTAACAACTGACCAAATACTTTTAAGATAGGCAAATAAAGAAGCAAAGATTTAGAGTTTGTACAAAATGTTATCAATAGTGCATAGTTAATCGAATATTTTGAGTCAAAATTATATTAAAATGCTTACTAAGATGATTAGTCGTTTGACCGATTTTTATTTCCAAGAACTTAAAATAATAAATTCAGATGAAATTATTTGCTGAGGAATTATCGATTCTGGCTAACCTCTCGGTTGGGGCTGTATCAGTGAATTTAAGAGGGTCGTACACCGAAACGAACCGACGATTTGAAGGAACAAGGGAAAAGTTTATCTGCCCCTGTTTAAGACCCATCTCCCACTGGCCTTTTAATGATATCCTAGATGGGAACTTATATCGTCCATCACTGCACACTGTAGACATTTAAATGCAGATCCTCAGGAGGTCTTTCTCAAGGCCTACAGAGGTTTTTTGTAAGGGATAATCTAACAATCTGGCTATGTGAGAAGGTCTTGCGAATAGATAAAAGACCTAAAAGAAGGCAGGAAAGGTCATCAAAAATTTCGTAAGCTTGGTCTTTCAAGAGTCTGGCTAAAAACTTATAAAAAGGTTGTCAACGCCCTCTTCCAAAAAGTTCAGTCAGTCGGTCAGCCGTCCGCCCAACTAACTTACTCGCTCACTCATCCACCCAGTCAGTCAGTTAATCAGTCGGTCGGTCATTCGATTAGTTAGTAAGTAGGATCTGAGTATTAGAGATTTTCATTTTAAATATCGCAGCCTTGATCATTAATTTGCCAGGAGATCTAAAAGTTTCAGCTTGCGTTATTAATAGTTCTATTTACCTGCGAATGTATAGGAAAACAAATACAATAGTTGCGGCTACTACTGCCAATGCAGCAATCACAATTCCCACTATAACTCCAATGTCAGCGACTGAAGGTTTCCCTAAAATATGGAAAAATAGATTTAAATTTAATGCCCACACAACAAAGAAAATGGATTCGACAAATTTACAATAAATGAGAGAATGAATTTGGTCCATGCAATTCATTGATGCGTTACAAATCCTCGATCTATTTTCTATTTTCGAAATTACTGAATTGCCATTCACTGATTTAAAAAGTGCATTTTGCGCCTATTAGCATGCAAGAATTACCATTAATTTTAGAATACAGAGATTAAGCAATTAGCTGATTCAGAACATTACCTACATTCAGGTTATATACTAACAAATAAAATTATAAGAAAATACTAATTTCTTACAAAACTATTGCCTTTGAGCTATTTCAACACATTCTGTAAAATTATATATTAATGCGACTGGTTTAAGGCACTGCACATAACTAATGTTGAAATGGAAACCCTACACTATCCTACCATGAAATATCGCTTAAATAGGCAGTGATGATAAAAGTAAAACAATGAGCTGTTCAGCCTGTTCAATCATTAAATATATCAAACAATTTACTTGCCATCACCACATGTAATGTTGACCTTTACTGGCACAAATGTGCACTTATGTTTCTTACGAATCAAACAAACAGCTTTGCAGATGTACTGTCCGTCCTGAAGATTTTGCAAAGATAAAGCTGAGTCTGAACTTATTTGTTCAGATTTATTGTTAGTCCAGGTGTAGGAGCAGTAGTTCGTTGTGTTTGTTGAACACAGCACAGTTTGTGTTTTGCAGTCAGGGTTATATTCACGTGTTTCATTGAATAACGCTGAAAACAGACATCATCTCCAATCAGTATGAGTTGAAGCGATGAACTTGTCTCTACTTTGACACATATTTATCGTTATTTATTATTCAACGACACTATTAAAGAAGAGATACAAGTGTAATGGAATATGTACAAGCATCCCCGTAGTTTAATACGTAAAGTCGAATATAGATTACATTGTGTTCAGATACTTGTATTAAAGATCAAGTAAATATTTTAGTGCAAATGTGCTAAAAATAATTCAAACTTTTGTAAGTTTTAATTTGTGAATGCACATTTATATAGCATCTCTTTGACAAAAACCCTCAGAGGTGCTCCCGACCTGATCTCGATCGAATAGAATGGCATTCAACCACTGGCAAAATAGATTCATAGAAAGGACAATATTATGTCGCAGGTTACATGGAAGCCCGTTCCATAATGAGACGCTGACTGCGGCAAATATTTCATGTTACGTTATGGAAGTACGAGACGAGGAACAACCAGTTCACCCTGTGATGCAGAGGAATGAGCTTTGCGCCCAGATACTGGCTACACTGAAATAAAATGGAACACAACCAGCTAGGCCATTATGTATCAGCATGAGGATTCTTGTGTGGCAGAGCTGTTCTGTGTGGCATATAGGCCAGCTGCGAAATAAGCAGGCTAATCCTGACGAATAAGCAGTCGCGGACCAAACAGCAGCAAAGACTAACAGGGCGCGGTTTGGGACGTGGGTGGCACCGGTCTCATGGTAAAAGCCGCAGATGCCCCTTGACAGCCCTGCGACATGCCGAGTACAGGCCGCCATCCAAATAAGCCTGAAGCCCTCGCTGCCTTGCCAGTAGGTGCTTGCACCAAAGGCTAGGATCCCAACCGAAAATAGGGTTGATGTCAGGAAGGGCATCCGATCGTTAAACTTACTCCAACATTTTCTTACATGAATTCTTGTTTTTCTAGTAGACATATATGGCTAGGGAGACGACGCGCACCGTTGCCCGGGCGGTGTGAGAAGTGGGCAACCGACGAATTTAGAATCAAAATGGCCACCTGGAAAGTGGGAAGCCTCACGGGAAGGTCTACAGAGATCGTCAACGTGATGCAGAGAAGGGCAATAAACATTCTGTGCCTGCAGGAGACTAGGTGGACAGGACTGGAAGCGAAAGAACTGGTAGATGGATATAAGTTGTTGTATAATGGAGGGAAAGATAAGCGAAATGGAGTAGGAGCGATACTAGATTTGGAGCTGAAACAGAAGGTGATTGATGTCACGAGACACAGTGATAGACTCATGGGGATAAAACTAGTAATACAAGGACAAATATTCAATGTGGTCTCCGGGTACGCACCACAGATTGGAAGCACGCAGGAGGAAAAGGACACTTTCCTTGAAGATATGGAAGCATTGATCAGAAATATCCCAAGCACAGAGCACATAATGGTAGGAGCGGATATGAATGGATATGTGGGAACAGATGCTGCAGGTTACGAAGGAATACACGGATGACAAGGTTATGGCGACAGAAATGAGGAGCAGGAAAGATTCCTAGAGATGGCATAGGGATTGGATTTGGCCATTGCTAATACATACTTCAAGAAAATAGAAGAGCATCGAATAACATACCGCAGTGGAAATTGGTGAGACGTGAAGATAGGAAAAACATACGAGATTGCAAGGTAATTCCAGGAGAGGCAGAAGTCAGCCAGCATAGAGTCTTGGTCATGAATATACAAGTGCAGATTCAACACCAAAAAAGAAAGAAGACCAAGCAAAAAGAACATATCAGAACATGGAAACTAAAGGGAGATAAAAGAGACATCTACAGACTGGAAGTGCAAACACGGCTTGCTGATACAGAAGAAGTAACATGGGATAAACTGAAAACAAGTATGATAGAGGCAGCAAAGAAGATATGTGGTAGACAAGAGGTCAGAAGAGACAGAAACGAGAAACCTGGTGGTGGACGGGGGAGGTGCAGACAGCGGTAAAGAATAAGAAGGCTGCTTTTGAAAAGTGGCAGGCATATCGGCAAGTTGCTGCTCTAAAACCAACATACAAGATAACATGTAAGGAAGCAAACAAGGATGTAGCAATAGCCAAAAGCAAGGCATTACATCATGTATACGAAGAACTTAACACCAAAGAAGGAGAAGCAAATATATATAAAATAGCAAAAGCAAGACAAAGAAGTAAACAGGATAAGCAATCAGCGAATGTAATTAAAGATAAAGATGGTAAGATGCTAACTGAGGAGGATGCTATCAGAGCCAGATGGAAGACATACTTTGATGAACTGGTAAACTGCCAAGGGAGCCGCTAGAGAAAGCCTTTCCTGTGGCAGGACCGGAAAATGAAATTACTCGCAAAGAGATTGAGACAGCGATTGAAAAGATGAAAAACAACAAAGCACCGGAACCATCTGGAATGACCGCCGAAATGTTTAAAGCACTTGGACGTGATGGCATCGAATGGCTATACATCATTTTAAATGACTTTATGAAACAAGAAAGGTTGACACAAGATCTGAAAGAAAGAGAAATAGTAGCAATATATAAACAAAAAGGAAACGTACTGGAATGTAGTAATTACAGAGGAATTAAGCTGCTGGAAATTGGTCTGAAAGTGTACGAAAGGGTGATCGAGGGGCCCATTAAGGAACGGGTCAAGCTACATGATAACCAGTTTGGCTTTAGACCAGGTAGAGGCACAGCGGATGCAATCTTCATATTGAGACAGGTGCAGGAGAAAATACTAGGAGGAAACAACAAGAGATATTGGACTTTTGTAAATTTGGAGAAGGCTTTTAATAGAGTACCAAGAGAGGTCGTATATTGGAGTCAGAGGAAAAAGGGAGTATCGGAGAAAATTGTGCGACTGGTGAAATCAATGTACGAAGATTTACAGACTTCAGTGAGGATCAATATAGGAAACACCGTAAAATTTGAGATTCGAGTGGGTGTACATCAGGGATCCTGCCTGAGTCCTCTGCTGTTCATCATAGTAATGGATGCCATATCGGAAAATGTGAGAAGTACCATGGGATATGTTGTATGGTGATGACCTCATAGTGGCAGACGACGCAGCCACAAAGATACAAGGGCGTTTCACTGATTGGCAGAGGACACTGGAGAGCAAGGGTCTTAAAATAAATATTAATAAAACAGAGACCATGGTATGCTCCAAAACGGATGAGACACTTGCGGTCAAGGACATCACAGGAAATACATTGAAACAAGTAGAAACCTATAAGTATCTTGGGTCGACAATGAATGCTAAAGGAGAATGCAAACATGATGTTAATTAAGAACAGAATTAAGGCAGCACGGCAAAAATGGAAAGACCTATCGAGTGAATTATGCGATGTCAAAATGCCGTTTCAAGTCAAAGGAAAGGTGTACAAAACAATGATAAGACCAGTGATGATATATAGAGCAGAAGCATGGACATTGACAAAAGAGGAGGAGAAGCTGCTGCAGAGAACAGAAATGAGAATGCTGCGATGGATACTTGGAATCTCACTGAAAGACAGAAAAAGGAATGAGTATATCAGACAGAAATTGGGAGTGGCATGTATATCTGACAAGGTACGAGAAACCAGGTTGAGATGGTACGGTCATGTGATGAGGAGAGAGGAGAAAAACTGCATTAAAAGAATTATGACAGCAGAGGTTTACGGACGCCGCAGTCGTGGACGACAAAAGAAGAGATGGGGAGACATGATTCAGCAAGACATAAAGCTCCTCAGATTGAAGAAAGAAGATACTGAAGACAGAAACAAATGGAAAAGAAGGATTTTGTGGCTAACCCCTCTCCTAGGAGGGATTAATTCCAGCCAGAAGGAAGGATAAGGATTTTAAATTCAGCATGTGTTTGCACAGGCAGCCAACGCGGTCTCCCGGTTGTAGTTAGATATATGACCAAACTGTGGAATCCCACAAATTAGCCAAGCTGCAGCGTTAAAACGGACTGAATTTGATTAATCTGAAACAGAGGCAGGCCTGCATAACTGGCATTTTCATTGTCAACCCTAATGCATACATGAATGTTGAAGATACATAAATATTATACATATACTAGTTGCTTAAAACCATATTGCTGCTTTATAAAATTATAATCGTTAAAAAAGAGGGGGAAAACAAAATTAAAGGCAAAACACAAAGAAAAAGTGCAATTTAACTACAGGTAAATTATTAACCTATTAAGTAATGATATGCAACCAAAGTAAAGGCCCAATGTCCCATAGTGGAACATATGGTAGGCGCTTGTTCCTGTTCTTTGGCCATTGAGCTGGCAATGGACTAATACCAAGGTTCTGGACACGAGGTAAGTGATGTGTGAGGCTTGTTGTTTACTTCCCAGCTTACGTAGGTACCACATTCCACTGCTTGATGCCAGAGACAAGTGTGCTCAAATTACTTGCTCAGGGTTGTTGCACAGACTCAAATCAGTACTCGTTGTATTACAGACCAAGCCATTAACTAAGGGTCATAAAAGAGTTTCCAGATATTCATTATACATTATAATACATCCTTTATAAAAGATTTGTGAAGTAAGCAAGTTAAATACCAGTTATTACTAATCAGGAATTAAGCAGTAAAACTGATTGAAGACTTGTAGAAATGAAAAATAAAATCGAAGTCAACAGACTATGAACTTTTGAGGAACTTTGTAATATTTGCATGCAATCCGGATAAATAAAACCAGTAACATATTTTGTATTACTTAAAGCAAGAAGTCGTGATATATTATTGAGCTATTTACAATACTGTGATTAAGTAGAAAAGAGGCATACTTACTAGTAATATTGATTTCTAGCGTACAGGTGAAATTAGAAACTACAATGTAATTGATATATTTAACAAAACACGTGTATGCTGTACTCTTCAGTCGGTCAGCCTTCAAGATAACAGTGGAAACTGTTGTTCTGTTATCGATTGCTGCTATTGTGGATATTACTGAATTGGCACTGATTGAATTCCAATCCAAAGCAGCACGAAAATTCCCTTGATATCTGAGTGTGCAATTCAAGCGTACAGTGTCAGGTTCAATTTCATATGAATTTCTTCCGATAATGTCGGTACCTGATGTATTTGAAGCACACGACCGAGGGGAAGGATATAATTCTAAAAGTAAAGAAGAATAACTATACACTGCAGTAGAATAGATTACGATTATTTAATACTCCGTGTAACGACCATGGACAATTTGTTTGCGCACACCGTGCCTCCGTCACCGAGCAGCTGAATTTGGTAACGGCGTAAGCTTGCAAGTAAATGGCAAGTCTGGCCTAAGAAAAGAAAATGAGCGCCTCCACTACGTCTCACTTGTGGGACATGGGATACTTTACTTATTTTTCTAATTTTTACAATTTAGCGATATAATTCATTTGATCTCACGTTAGTTAATTAAACTGCATTCTTAATCATTGGCTAGCTAGCACATGAGCGGAGTCTCGTTCACTCGCTCACTCAATAGCTTACACTAAGCCATATGGATTAACTTAGTAATTGACTGACCGACCGGCCGACCATCACACTGATCTACACATTTACCCATCCTGCAGCATGTCCACCTACCGATTCACAAACCCGCCACACGCTAACTTGTTTACTCGCTAACTCAGTCACTCACTCACTCAGCTACTTATCATTCATTTACTACTTACTAACTCATTCACTTACTCTCTCGGTCAGATATTCAGTCTCTCACTCAATCACTCGCTCACTCACTCATACACTCACTCATGCACTCATTCACTGAAAACTCTCATTTGTTTATACATCGTTGAATCACTCATGGCCAGGCTTCGAAGCTACTGAGTCATACTTGCCAAAGACAATGAGTTCAAATGGTTGCATCTGAGTTCCACTGGTACATGTGTATTTTCCAGAATCCTCGAGGCTTATATTTAATATAAGCAGATTAAACTCGCCAACGTGACTGCCACGCACTCTGAATCTGCCTTGATAAGCCCCTAAAACTAAACCTTTGAAATAGACAATTTTTGCCATAATTAAACCGACTGGGTAGTGATGCCACACAACACTGCTGCTTTCTTCTTTGGCAAATTCGCAAGGGAAAGTTATGCTTGTTCCAACTGCGACCTCAGCAAATTGTGCGTCTGTCACTAGAAAAACACAGAAGAAAGAAACTTAAATTTCTTAGGATATTCTCAAAATTTCATCTTCTCATAACAACATTTCATTTGCAAGTAAATTCCGCATCGTAATTTTTGTTAGGGACAAATTGTTAGAAAGCAATTCTTAGGCGATTTTAGAATAGAGCCAGAGAGCAGTATTGTGATCACACGTTAGGATACCAATCTAAAGGAATGAATGAGCTTGTTGTGACTGAAGCACCAGCATGAGAATGCAAGGAAAGAGATGTCTTTCAATGCATTCTCTCGATGTTGCTTTTTAAAGCAAGACAGATACGATACGGGCATAAGCCAACATTTCAATATTTTCAAGCTATGTAAGATCCATTTTAACTAACTGTGAACTATACCTAGGGTTAAAATCCAGGCAAAAGAGCACAACTAAGCGAATCACAAAGATTTTAAGCTCTTAGTCACAAAATTCTGCTACTACGACACAACTTCTATACAATTCAAAGTTTACAATGAATGTTACATATTGGCCTTACCTGCGATCACAGAAATTTGAAATAATATGATCAAGAGAAGTAATAACATTCTGAAAAGAAAAGCATGTTGTGTCATGAATTTTCCTTTTCTAAATATAGGTTAGCCATTAATCATTTTGAGTTTATTACAATCTTTGAGAGCTGTTTCAAAATATTTTATTGTAACAAAAGGCACAAAGTTATGGTCAGTTGGATTAATCCAAGATCCTTTATTCCAGTTAATGAAATAAAATAGGTCACAGAAAAAGTTTTCAATAATGTCTGAGTTTTTCCAAATAGTCTTTGACTTCAGTTGAGAAAATCGCGAAATACATGTAATAAGTAAGTTATCTTTCTAATCACGAGAACAAACGCCAACAAATATTTCAGGCATAAACAATATGTGAAAAAGGCAGGTTTCTTATGCGTTATCAAAATGTGAGTGCTGTCCACAGTTGCTCCAAGTGTTTTATTCGTGTTTGATAACGGAATAACAGTGCTAGCAAGGGCAGTGTTCGAATGAGAAGGGAGAAAACGCAGGCGTTGACCTGAGCTGCTTGGTAAATGCGTGTAGCCTAAATATAAATTTTCCTCAGATCTAGCTGAGTTTATGGCTAAGACATTGAAACTGTTATATAGAAGAAAGGCACTCTTCAAGTGTTGCTTTGCCTGACGTGTCAGTGGGTGACAGAGCAATGTAAAGCTGAGTCTCATCAGCGTACTGCTGTAACTTCACTCAAAAGTGGTTGGCTATGCGGCTGACTGGTGAACTGAAGATTTGTAAGTAATAAGGAGCCAACGACCTGTGCCTGTGGGACAAACTGTAGGATTTTAACTCCCACCTTCTTCTATCCAATGGGAATATCCCTTTCGCCCATGTGGCTACGCTTAGTTAATACGAATAGCCTTATTATAAAGTTTCTTGGGTATTACCCCATAGCGCAAAGTTTCCCTTGCAATATTTCAAATAGTATAGTATTATATGGAAAATAACTTCAATTTAATATATTTTTCTAATAATATAATAGAATATAGATCTAGTCTTAATGGTTAACACTTTGAGGTACTGATAAAGCATAAAATGTAGCATCAAGCTATGTAAGGTCCATTTTACCTAACTGTGAACGATACCTGCTGTTAAAATCAAGATGAAAGAGCAAACTAAATGAATCACGAAGATTTCAAGGTTTTAGTTACACAATTCTGCTTTTACGACACACTTTCTATACAATTCAAAGTTTACAATGAATGTTACATATTGGCCTGACCTGTCGTAGGAGAAATTTGAAATAATATGATCAAGAGAAGTAATAACATTCTGAAAAGAAAAGCATGTTGTGTCATGAATTTTCCTTTTCTAAATATAGGTTAGCCATTAATCATTTTGAGTTTATTACAATCTTTGAGAGCTGTTTCAAAATATTTTATTGTAACAAAAGGCACAAAGTTATGGTCAGTTGGTCGACAAGATGCTTTATTCCAGTTACTGGAGGTCACAGTAAAAGGGCCTACGTTTTCATTAATGTCTGGGGCTTCTCAATTACACTGGACGAAATTATCCGTAAATGTACGGGTAAATGACGCGTCAACAGAGTTGAAAGAACATTCACCGTAAAATTACGGGCGACCCGAACTTTTAAGTGAGTAATCACGTTAGTCAACGCAAACTCTTAATCTAACACACGCGTAGATACGTCAATAATACGCACAGTTAATATAACAGTAAATTCTATTGATATTGCTAAACATGGCAAGAATATACTGTGACGATTCCGGGTGCTACTACTTCTATAAGGCTAGTGCGGGGTTCGACTCTGGTGGTCTACCTAGAGCTTTTCTCAAAGAAGAGGAAGAAGAAGAAGTCGACACCAACGTTGTAACTCTTTCCAACTTTTATTCCAACCAAACACTTAACTATAATGTCGACCCTGTAGGTTACGACGAAAGTAACTATGAAGATAATCCAAAGTGAACAAGAACTTGACGACTAAGAAGCACCGAAACGACAGACAACCGCTCCCTCTCTGTGTGTGTCCGACGACGACGACTCACCGACTGTTTTTCTACGACAGACCGACTCTCCTTATATCCGTTCCCGCCGGGGAACCGTTACCAAGGAAACTATTCCCGCCGTGGAACCGTTGCCATGGAGATTGTTCCCGGCCGTTCCGTTGCTATGGAGACGTTTCCCGGCTGTTCCGTTGCTATGGAGACGGTTCCCGGCTGTTCCGTTGCTATGGAGACGGTTCCCGGCTCCCGTTGCTATGGAGACGGTTCCCGGCCATCGTTGCTATGGAGACGGTTCCCGGCTGTTCCGTTGCTATGGAGACGGTTCCCGGCTCCCGTTGCTATGAAGACGGTTCCCGGCCATCGTTGCTATGGAGACGGTTCCCGGCTCCCGTTGCTATGGAGACGGTTCCCGGCTCCCGTTGCGATGGAGACGGTTCTCGGCTCGCCACAATACATAGACTCAGTCTACATACATTCACATGAAACAATGCTGAAATATACCTCAGAACATTTGCTGCATAGCCTACTGTAATTATTATAATAAAAATTCCTTCAAGGAAGAAAGTATTATTATAATAACAATATAAGTAATTTTTATTGTAAGGAGGTTTAAAAATTAATTTTAAATTGGCGACCCATGGGATCGAACCGACAAACTCAAATTTGACTAATCACAGTTCCGCATCACAGCAAGCTGAGCTAAACCCAACTTATATTAATCAACGCTTTAAACCTCTATTCAATTCTTTATTAATCTCAGAGCGGTGCGAACTTAGCATGCTTATCGATTTAGAAGCATTTGCTTATTTGTCAGTCTGTGTGGCATTCATTGTATTTTATGTCATATTATATGTCTCATTATATATCTTATCGCATGTCAGATACGGTTTTAGTACGGGAAAACCTTCTCACTCACTGCCGCATTGATTGAGGGGTCTGGCATATTCGGTGTGTCCCTGCGCAGTTTGCTTCAAGTAATGCGGTTTCTTCAGAAAGTTGCGATCGTGTTTTAGCGTTTGTATTATAAAGAGGTTTTAAAATAAATTTGAAAATAGCAATGCCTGAGATTCTAACCGACAACCTCGACCACTGACAGTTGCGCAGCTTAGCTTACCGAGTTGAGCTAACCTATACTTGTTCTATTAGACGCTTAAACCCCTATTCAACTCTATCTGTCACAGAGCGGTGCAAGCTTAGCGTTCACATACATTTAAGAGTGTCTGCTTATTTGTCCGCCAGTGTGACAGTCATTGTATTTTATGTCTTATTATATGTCTTATTGCATGTCAGAAACGGTTTTAATACGTTTAATGCGTCGAAATTTTCGATGTGACCGCCGTATTGTCTGTCATATTCGGCGCATCCCTGCGCAGGTTGCTTTAAATAATGAGGTTTGTTCAGCAATTTGCGATCATTTTATAATCGTGTTTTCGCGTTTGTGTTTATCTGTAGGAAGTACTGCATCATTTTAAAATGTTTAATTATTTTCTATAATTGTTTTTACAATGTTCAAGTCGCTAGCTTGCACGGCTTTAAACGAACTATGTTTTGCACAGGTGTATACAAATTATGAACAATGCAAGTAGGCCGAATAACGGGTCAAATAGCCCCAATGGTATGATAATTACGGGGAAGTGCACGTACACTGAAAAATGGGCTGATTCGCGTAAAAAAACGGGCAAGTGACTCGTATTAAAACGGAATTTTTTGCAGTGTAATATGTCTGTCAAGTTGGAACATACATTCAGATTCGCTTGTAGAAGACAGATTCGCGGTCTGCTTAATATCCATAATTGAAACCCCACTGCATTGTATGTTAAGCACTAACTTCATTTCAACAGCTGAACTGACATACTCATCGTCAGCAGATATGAAAGCTCTTCACAGATCATACGCCACATCCATACGACTACTCAAAACTCCTAACAGATTTCACTTACATTTACTAATGTCGTCGTGTCAACTCTTCAAGTTTCCCATGTAATTCAATGCATTGAGCTCTATGGCAAGCAATATTGCCACTTCGCGAACTAAAATGGCATACTCATCTCCAACAGAAATGAAAGCTTTTACAGACCACACGCCCCACTCATATTGCAACACAAAACCCCTAACAGATTTTACTTATATTAACTATTGTTGTCGTAGCAACCCTTCAAATTTCCCATGTATTTCAATGCATTGCGCTCTATGGTAAACAATTTTCAAATTTCGCGAGATGAAATGACATACTCGTCCCCAACAGAAATGAAAGCGGCAAACCGCCAAGCTTTCCATGCGGCGACCACATGCCACATCTATGATGAGACGAACAGGCGCCGACAAGGTTCGCGAACACTGCCACATCACCGCAAAATACCGCGAGGCCGCCCATGACGCCTGCAAACTCAAGCTGTGCATATACCCAGACAAGTGCAAGGTGCCCGTTGTCTTCCTCAACCTCCAAGGCTATCATATACGGTTTCACATCCGCAGCCTGTATCCTGTCGCCTCGACCATCTTTTGTTCATCTTTGCCAGTCGTTACCCCGCCGGCCTTGGGCGGCGTTATATGGGCGACGGGTTCACCGAATGGTTCAGCCGACTGATCTCCGCCTCTTTCCTCTCGGCGAACAAGGACAACGTTGCGGACATGGTAGGCATTGTGGCGAAATCTGGTGCTACAATAGCGGCTGCGGTTAAGCAGATTGTCAACGTCGTAAAAGCGAAACGTGCGGCTGTAGCAGCTGGGACGGATAAAAAGGCGCTCCCTCCCTCCGCTTCCCCTAGAGAAAGTGCTGAGCTGTAAAAGCATTGAGTTCCTGAATCAGCTAGCGCCCACAGGGTTGCTCTTCTGCCAGCGACTCGAGACGTTAATAGCCGCATTGCTTTGGGAAACGCCCTCCGAATGGTGATAGGCGAGGGGCAGGGACTTCTTTCTCGGTCCCCAATAGTCCTTCGACTCCGCAGGCCCACGCCGTATTGAAAACTTTACGTTTTTCCGCCGTACACTGACCACCGTAAGCGTGGATAGTGATAGGCTAGACATCGCCTAAGCGGTGCCGGTCAATGAGAGCAACGAGTCATTCGACTATTGCGAGTATGAGTCGCAGAACCATGCTGCCATCAAGAATGGACACGCCATACAGAACCAGGATGTATTCACACAACCGTCCCAGAGCTACCTTCTTGTGGAGGGTAGGCTCGCATCCACGGGCGTGGCCTATGTAGTCAACAAGCTGATCAAACCCATCAACAATGCTGTTCCATATATGTTCTCCCAGGTCTGGAACTTGATCAACGACAACACCGAGATAAAAAAAGGAATGTCCCTTGGGCAAGCCACGACGTTAAGGGGTATATTGATTTACGGCGACGACTTCTCCAAGGCGGAGGGTTTGAACATGTGCTGCCAAAAAAGTTAAACCAACGAGCAGCGAATCTCGGCTTCGAAGCGCGGTGACAGCTGATTATTGCTAGGCCAGACCCACCGGTTCGTTCTCGTTCGTCGTTTTTTGTAGTCCTATGGGTGGGGCATTTGGTTTGGGAAGAGCTTTCACTCCCGCTGAGGATGAGTATGCCGTTTCAGCTCGCGAAGTTGCAACATTGCTTACCATAGAGCCCAATGCATTGAAATACATGGGAAGTTTGAAGGGTTGCCACGACGACATTAGTTAAAGTGAAATCAGTTTGGGGTTTTTAGTAGTGCTATGGGCGTTGCGTGTGATCTGCGAAGAGCTTTCATTTCTGTTGGGGATGAGTATGTCATTTCAGCTCGCGAAGTTGCACTATTACTTAACATACAATGTATTGGGGTTTCATCTCTGGATATTAAGCAGCCTGCGAATCTGTTTCTGCTTGCGAATCTGAATATGTGTTCCAACTTGACAGATAGCTTTGACTTCAGTTAAGAAAATGGCGATATACACGTACATGTAATAAGCAAGTAATCTTTCTATTCGCGAGAACAAAAGCCAACAAATATTTCAGGCATAAGCAATTTGGGAAAAAGGCAGGTGAAGTCCTAGTATTTTAGTTGACTATAGTTGGACATTGGTCAAGGAAGTTCCTGACACTGCAAAAGGAAATCACCGTTTGCATCAGAAAGAAACGATTTCAGAATTTGCACAGTTTTCAGTGTATATGCTTCGCAACGGTACTAAATTATACGGTTGGTTATATTTCTAATATCGCCATCGTAATTATAATTCCGAGATTTCTACAGCGCCCAACGAAAGCCACGCCCCAGGGACCAGCTAATTCACAGGCGCTCAGTCAAAACAAAATCGATAGGCGAAAGGGTTCGGTTCCATGTCATGATCCAAAAGTCAGTTGGAAAGACAGCGTGGGTGTTACGGGTGTGTTGTTTGGGGTTGTAGAGCAGAGAGAGAGAGAGAGAGAGAGAGATAAGAGAAAGAAGGGGTGTCAAGATAGAATCTGTGAAAGAGGCATGTTTTCAGTTATGAGTGAAAGACCGAAGCAGAAATTTCAAGCGTTGGAGCATGTTATAATATTATGTTATGATATAATATAAAATTGCATATGAACGCCTTATGCTCAGAAACCTTGCAAGATACACAAATTCAGAGAAGACCAGTGTATTCACCTTGGCAAATTATATAAAAAGCGCCAAACGTTATTAAAAAACAGTCTTCAGTAAAATTTGCTATCCAATGTAGTTTAAAAACCCTTCAAGAATGACTCATATATGCATTATGTATTCAGGGTACAAATAAGGTGAGAGGAATACCCAAACTAGAGAATTTTATGAGAGGAGAAACCTCACGATGAATGGAGAAAGCAGACGTCACTGAACGCAGACTTGAGTGTCAATCTAATTTTATCTGTCAATAAATGTATATCTCCAAAAATAAACAATAACCGCGTACGGAAGCCCGGCTTATGTACCGGCGCTATATCAACCAAGTTCGCGTAAGCCAGGTTGTTTGGACAGTTTCAGTGCCAGACTAGAATCAGCGGTTAAAGCTCTGGAAACAGCGTAGTGCTACAATTGAAATCGTTGCAGATGGTGGTCAAGAGATGATGCAGGAGCGGAAGCAGTATAGGATATCTTGAAGATCAAGGTTTTCAGTCTTGAGTGAAAATCTGCAAGAGAGAGGACAAGCGGAGAAGTGCTCGTATTGACTTAGCTACATTATTTAACGCGTACGTCTAGGCGCCTCTGAGCGTGAGGATGCCGGTTCGCGTCCCGGTCGTGGCTTGTTTAAAAAGATTTGAATCTCATCTCGGACTAGCACGGTCCGTACACGGGGACCTTAAATGGCGTGGCTCCCATTCAAACAGCAGCAATAGTGAAGGATTTCAGCCGATAAATTCATTAAACAATGAGCAGGGTACAGGCCATACGGTCGCTATAGAAAAACGTGTACCATTTACATCAACATGACCCAACATGCAAAACTCATCGATGACCCACCGCTTGCAATTTCTGCTTCGGCCTTTCACTCAAAACTGAAAACATTTCTCTCACAGATCCTATCCTGACACCCCTTCTTCCTCTTATCTCTCTCTGCTCTCTAACCCCAAAAAACACAACGCATAGCTGTCACGCTGTCTCTCCGTCTGACTTTTGGATCTTGACCTGGAACCGGACCCTTTAGCCTATCGATTTTGTTTTGACTGAGCGCACTGTAGAAATCTCTGAATTACGATTACGATTACGATTGCATGTTTAGACAGGTGAGAAAGGGGATAACAAATTTGGTGCGCACTAGGTAGCTATCGGACTACTTCTGTGCAGCGAATTAGGTTGCCAGCAAGAGTTAAAATATTACTGCGCAGTTGCAGTGTGGCTGAGGAGAAGTGTAGTTTAAGGTTAACCGTTAACGCGTAGAAAATACATTTAATATGGGAAATTTTCTGTTGACTTACGAAGGTAGTTTCCCCGAGTAAGCTAGGCCTACAGCGCATCCGTGTCGGAAAAAGACATTTACACTTAGTGTGGCAAGGTTTCGCTTGAGTGTATAAACTTTTTAAGTTAGTGTAGCAACGAATAGTAATGGTAAAGTTATTATTATACCTCGCCTTCTCAAATAGCAAAGCTGATGACCTTTCGATAAGAGTCACAGGACAGCAGAAGCCTCCCGCCATTTTTCTTTGTTCAGAATATTATGACCGCATAATTTAAGTACCTCTCCTATACAACTAAGGTCTTCGTTTGTGGAACATGGTAGCCTGTTGGTTAGAGAGCTTGATTTGCGGAGAGTACAGGTTCGAGTCTCCCCTGATATGATTACCGTGAAGGGACCTCGAGCGAGTCCTTCACTCACAAATGCTCAATAAATGCACAAATAATACTAAGTATAGGGGCCTACATTTTTCATATCTTCTGTATCCTGTTTAGAGTTGCACATGCGAGGACAGTACTCGAAATGTGGCCAGAGCTATGAATTCTGAGTATTGAGCGACATTCCTGTTCCTATTATGCTCTTTCTAAAACTCATGTAGTCTTCGAGGCAATTTACCATGATCTCTTGAAAGTTTCATAACATCAGGCGAAAGTAGCCCTATTCTCTACTATTTTTCCTCATTTGCACTCTTTTGAGCAATAAGAACAGAATTGGGGAGCAGAAAAAAGAAGAGGAGAAGAAGAAGAGGAGGTGGAGGAGGAGGAGGAAGAAGAAGAAGAAGAATAAGAAGGAAATGAAGATAAACAGCAAGAATTAAAAGAGGTAATCTTCTGAGCTTACCTCTAGAGGCAACCATTGGTATCAAGTGTTAGCGTCGTCATTTTCTTAACATCGGCTCTTGAAGGCGGGCGGCTAATCCTCTCCGATGTCGACTGATTTTCCCACAGCGTATGGTTAATTTACTCATTGTTAAGGCAATTTAAAGTTATAATTCGTCAAGCTATGGACTCATGTATAATCATCCACAGCTACTTGACAATGTAGCTAGGTTAAACAGTGACGAACTACTTAAGTGGGCATCATCAATGGTCGCTTCAAAATAAAGTCGTACAGCTACAATAGAATTTGAGGCTTTACAGATGAAGTGATCCCAATAATATTCTCAAACATGAATATTTAACAGCTGATGCGTAGCCTTTCACAGTCCAAGTCTTTACTTTTTGCAGTTTGAGCTGGATTCCTGCAAGCTAAAATGTAAGTAGATTGATAAGATAGCCAAATAAGGGCATATCAATTAAGCCTGCTGCAGATCCTGCATTCAGTCGTAACACAGAGTAGTACACGGTTTTCTACGCTCGTCGATGCTACACTGTTGTTTTTATCTACAGATCAGACGAACTATTTATTACTGCGGCTGTGACGACCCGAGCTACTCCTATAGGCTTGTGCGGGGTTCGACTCTGGTAGTCTACCTAGAGCTTTTCTCAAAGAAGAGGAAGAAGAAGTCGACACCAGCGTTGTAACTCTTTCCAACTTTTATTTCAACCAAACACTTAACTATAGTGTTGGTCCCGTCGGTTACGACGAAAGTAATCTACCGAACGAGAGCTTGACAACGAAAGTAATCCACGACGACGTAAGTAATCCAAAGTGAACAAGAACTTGACGACTAAATTAATCCAGGCAATCCCTAAGACGACAGGCAACCGCTCACCGACAGACAGACGCTCGACGACAGACCGACTTCTTTGACGGCTCCGAATGCGTCCTTATATCCTTTTCCTAGGCACCGTTACCAAGGGAACAGTTCCCAACTGTTCCCGCTGGGGAAACCGTTGCCATGGAGATTGTTCCAATGGTTCCGTTGCCATGGAGGCGGTTCTCGACTGTTCCGTTGCCATGGAGACGGTTCACAACTGTTCCGTTGCCATGGATACGGTTCTCGACTGTTCTGTTGCCATGGAGACGGTTCTCGATGGTTCTGTTGCCATGAAGACGGTTCCTGACTGTTCCGTTGCCATGGAGGCGGTTCTCGACTGTGGTATCAAGTGTTAGCGACTTCATTTTTTTAACATCGGCACATGAAGGTGGGTGGCTAATCATCTCCGTTGCCGCCTGATTTTCCCACCGCTCATGGTTAGTTTACTCATTGTATGGCTAAGTTCGCTTGTGGCGCTAGTGGAACAGACACCTTGAAGTATCTTGCTGCTCGGGCGAGTATTTGAACCTCTGGTGTCTGGATCGAGGACCCAGCACGTGAGCCACTAGGCTGTCACGCAACCCAAGGCAATTTTAAGTTATAATATTCGTCGAGATGTACACTCGTGTCTAACGCATCCATAGCTACATGACAATAAATAGATGAAACAGTGACGAACTAATCAAGTGGGCTCAACGCAATGCATCATCGACGGTCGCTTCAAAATAAAATGATACAGCTACAATTATATTGTTGTATGGTGCCAGTCCCAAGCCTGGATAAAAAAGGAGGGCGACGGCAACGGTCTTTGATGCCATAAGCTGTCGTTAAACTGAGGAACTACTACTACATTTGAGGCTTCACAGATAAGATGAATATTTATCAGCTGATTCGTAGCCTATCACAAGCTAAGCCTTTACTTTTTGCACAGTGAGCTGGATGCCCGCAAGCTAAAATGTAAGTAGATTGATAAGATAGCTAAATAAGGGCATATCAATTAAGCCTGCTGCAGATCCTGCTTTCAGTCGTAACACAGAGTAGTACACGGTTTTCTACGCTCGTCGATACTAATTTTTTCTACAGATCAGACGAAGTATTTATTATTGCCGCTCAGATTAAAATGCATCACATGCTTCTGATGTTATTTTTTGTCACAGGTGAGCGGAAAACTGTGTTCTGCCACAGAAAGGAACTCGTTTAAATTGCACGAATGATTATAAATACATCTAACCATTAAGCAGGTCATGTCATGCTTTTAAGGTTTCTATTTGCGTATTCTATTAATATTTGGTAAGTAGGCCCTACTGTATGTCTTACAATTTAGAATAATCGCAAAACCAGAAAGCCACTTAAACTTTGGCAAGTAATTAAAATATCCAAATAATAGTGCAAAGTACAATTCAGCACACAATAGTGTAACATACAAAACCAACTCATGAATCTAAAACTTTTAGACCCATAGGCGCTTATATAATTAAAGCATATTATGGGCGTTCATATAGGCCTAAGTAAAGCTGACACTTTTAGTAAAACAGACAAATTTTATAATTTAAATGGCAATAATGTATGCGTTAGATAAGTTTCGCTTGTGACTTAGTTTTGGTATACAAAGAGCAGCGATTGCCAACAAGCCTTCAACTACTTTGAAAATCGAAGCCGAGTCGGTTGGAAGCAATGCTATTTATTCATGTGAAACGTACGAAACTGCTTAGTCGGAGTTTATTTAATAAGCTTGTTGTTGTTTATGAAAACAAACTATAATGAAGCTTCAGTAAAAATTTAGAAGTTCGAAAACGTTTAAGGGCGCATTAGCTGTAAAATGACAGACTTGCGAGCTTCATCTTTGAGCGAGACTTATAAATGCAATTTAAGGGACTAATTTTGAATTTAAAGCAAAAGGTTCGCGCATATACTGCGTTTAGACCTATGCTTGATTTGACAACGGCATTATATATGCACTCCCATGCATACATTATTAGTTAAGCGTTTATGAATAGTATATTGAAACTTAAAACTTTAAGCTTCAAATTTGCTTCTAAAAATTTTCAGACAGAAAATCTATAATACCATTTCTCTATCTATTATGCCATGACCGATTTGTATGCAAATTTGCTTATTAGAGGGCAACGGATATAAAATGTTAGGAGGCTGAAATTTTGGTTTTGGCCAAAAAACTAAAAGTCTTTAAAAGTGTTTTTTACCTATTTTAAAGCGCATGGCTGATAATAAAGTATCACGATAGGTAACTAAAATTAATTTTGCGCATAGCCGTATAAAATTCTGTTCATTAGCAAAAATTTCAACTAAAATAATAGTAAACGGTGAGAGGCAAAACGCAAAATAAGCCTTCGTTTCACACTAAGTGTAATTTCATTCCTACAGTAAACATCGTTTAATGAAATTAATTTTATTTAATGGGTTATGAGCAATTTTCTTCAATTTCACTTTGTTTTGAAATAAAAACATAACTTCAGATTTTGTTTAAAGAAAACTGTTCAAAAGTTTTAGATTCATGGAATTTTATCAATCACCTGAGCAAAGTGATAACATTGCACATTCGCATCTCCGTGCTATTCCAGCCTCATTTTCCTCTTGTAAATGCAAATAAAAATGTCCAGCGTCTATAGCACTCCATTTCTCAGTAACTATAAAAAAGACTTATTGCAACAATTTGATTTTCAATTGATACGATATTGAACCGCGCGTGTCTTTTAATGTGAAGATATCACAGTTTAACATGAATATTAGCGTCAATACTAGAACAATATGTGAAAATAGCAACTATTATATGTTAGTAGGCCTACTTTGGAAACGTTATTATTGGTTGCCTTTTCCAGCAGTAGGCATAAGCTTTGAAAAGTATTCCTCGCGATAGGGCCTCCTCACAATTCGGAAAAACACTTGTGACTTATTCTTAGACTAGTGTATTTTAAAGACTTCGATAGATTTCTGAAGGTACTGCATTAATAATATTCAGGTAAACCCGTACTTATATGTCTACTTATTACCACCGTCAGTTGATGTTGTAGCTGTGACTAAAGTTCACGAGGGACCGAAGAATGAGGCAGTCATTGCTGGTGAAGCGACGCAGATCACTTGTGCGCAGGATTCAGCAGCTGTAGTTTTCTGGTTTCATACATCGCCGAAAGATAACCTCGAACAAATTCTCTTTGATGGAACGAAAATTTCCCATGCCAGTTTTTCAAATATAAATGCAACGGGTCGAGTGCGTGGACAGACTTTAAATATCAATTCAGTGCAACTGGAAAACTCTGGAATTTTCAAATGCTTAGTCAATGGAGAGGAACTTTCTGCTCAACTAATAGTCTTAGGTGATTCTTCTTTTGTACGGTTATTCTAATTTCGCTATTCTGTCTTTAGTTCCATATGTCATTCATCAAATAAACCGCCAATAAATTCTATTGGCTGAAATAAATTCTTAGACATCTTTAAGCGCGGTCTGGAAGACATGCCAGATAAGGCTGTAACAAAGCAAAGCAATTGTATGACCAACCTGTCAGCATAACAGTCTTACTCGTGGACATTTCTCTCACAACAGAAAGTTGAAGGGCAACGAGTTAACAACCTGCAGATGATTCTATTAGCCGCGCACTCCAACATTCTATACTGTATGTTATCAATTGTAGTGGTATATTACCTTCTGTCTTTAAATGAAATATTTTGTCGAATCAACATAGTTTTTCTATCAAGTTTCAGCCTTCGGTGGAATGATAGTTTAGCAATAGGATCGCGAATGTG
Source organism: Norana najaformis (assembly GCA_964023275.1). NCBI lineage: Eukaryota > Metazoa > Annelida > Clitellata > Crassiclitellata > Hormogastridae > Norana > Norana najaformis. Next base: position 39,636,521 of record OZ029914.1, on the reverse strand, counting down.
ATGGTGCACTTGATATTATTGCTGTATAATAAAATCACTGTCCTTAACCACTTCTTTATCGCCGAGCCGTCAGTCTGTCCTCCAGGCTTCAACTTTTCTCGATAACTCAGGTCTGCACTTAACCGATTTCGAACTGACCAGGATTTCTCAGTACATAAACTCGTCAAATGAGGACAAACCATTGATCCTTCGTGCAGCTGTGGTGCAGTACAGACAATGGCGCACAGTGTCAATTACTATCCGCAAACACATTTCAGTGGCGGACTCTTGGCTCTTCATCTCGTTGCTGATGACGCTTGCAATTGGCCGGGTACAAAGCGCATACGCTATAAGAACTATTCCTAAATAAACAGCTTATAAATAAACAGAGAACCAGTGGAAGTTCTTCTACAAACGTGTCAGGATAAGCCATTGTAATGTTATGATGTAGACTACACATGCTTTTACTTAACTAGCTTAGCGTTTTGATACTTAAGGGTCTTAATGGTGATCGTCGGGGCTTCGTGGACTTGTGGTGTCGAGTAAACTACACGGGTTTCTGGCCTCCACGTATGCATTGGATGAAAGGTGATAGAAAATTAGAAAGCAAAGAACAGCGATTGCCGACAAGCCTTTCAACGACTCTGACAGTCGAAACCGAGTCGGTTGGAAGCAATGCGAGTTATTCTTGTAAAATGTACTTCGCAGCAGAAGACAATACGTTGAAAGACGAAAATCAGATAGTCAGGAATGTTCCAAACTTTACATTCGCATTCAGTTCAGGTACAATACGAAACAATTCTTGTGGACTTAAGTTTTCTAACAATAGCGTATCCTTGTTCGTGTCATATAAATCGCTGTTGCGATTTTTATTTGCATGCGAAATACGTTATGGTTATATCGTTCTATCATTCATATATTATATATATAATTTTAAATTGAAAGTCATCTGTAGTTAAATAACTGATTTCTTCACAGTTGCTGTTTACAATCATGCAACAAAGAATACGCAGCTGGATAATGACGTAACAACACAACACGTGCCTGTGAATAATAATGGTAAAGTCATCATCATGTATGCAATATTGTGATTAAGCTTATCGACAAAATGATAACGACTATGATATTTGTGGCATGATATAGAGCGTGACGCGTTAGAATGTATGCAGGCATGCATGTATGATTGTATGTGCTATGTGTACACATTGTTGCATGTTGTCCAGCAGCAGATTAATAACTCACTTGGTATTTGAGAAAAATCTGTTTACAAGTTTAACATGTCACAAGCAAACATAACTGTACCTGTTAACAAAAAAGAACAACGAAGTACAAAGTCGAAGCATTCTACACCAAGGATACAAGATATCAGAATTCTTAACAGATTCCTCAAACACAACGAGGACCTTTATATACATGTGCTTTAATTAGCGGAACCTAGGCACAACTAGTATCAGAACAGAGTCAAGTCTGACTCAACCTATACTTAACTAGCCAATCTCTCAGAACCAATGAGTCCTTCCTTTTTATAGGGTTAACCGCTTCACGCCAACAAGATACGGTTCCTTCTACCAACACTCCTTACATCCGACTCCTACCTAGACCGGCTTTAACAACATATATATATACATAAATATATATGCATGATTGTGTGGTTGTATGTATTTATGTATATACTTATACATGTATGTGACGCTTTTAAAGGACCTCTCAAATAAGTTGAAATACGCCTATCTAGCAGATCTAAAAGGGAACGATTTATTGTGAAGAGATCAGCTGCAAATGTTTTCAGAGCTGATTCTGGTGGTAACGTTCTAAATTTTAATGAAGTACTGTTTAGAAGGACTGAACGATGCCCGATAGAACATAAAGTATTCGAATCCGAATCGAATACCAAATCGGTATCCGAATCGCTGTATGCCAAGAGGTCCTCAAGTGTTGTAGGGTGCATTCTTGTTTACCCTAGATGGATTGTGACAGAATCACGTGTTTTTTGATGTTTTCTAGACCCGAACCGACCATCTAGGATCCCTTGTACGGAAGGTCTTGAATATAGTTCCTTCCTCAACCGGGAGTCATGTAGTGGCTCTGGCATTTTTTGTATTAATCCTTTCCGGCCATCTATGCGGCCCCATGTCCAAACATTCTCACCACCCAAAAACGTTTTCCCCATTTCTCTCACCGTTTTTTGTAAAATATTTTTATCCGTTTTATGCCCTCATTGTCTCCTCCGATTCTGAAAGTAAATCTTTTTAATCACAAAGACTGTATTTGTATTATATTTAACAATATGTATATCGCATTTTACAGATATATTGCATTTTAGCACTTCACGGGTTCGACTCAATACCAAATGCAACGCTCATTTACATGTGCGCAGTCAAAGGAATAGCTAAAAACAGGACGCTGCAAACTCATTGTTCATGGGAAAGTGTTTCAGATGCCATTTTGCCATCATACATTTTCTATTCAAGCCATTCGTAATTATTAATGTTGTGAGCGTTTTATGTGGAGCCAAAGTAAGCCAAATAACTGTTTCATTTTAAGCTGAAGGGCAAATGAAATAGATAATCATAGTTTATTCGCTTAATCTGTCACACAGCCTTATGACTTCAGCAAACACTATTTTAGGTCGCGGTTGTGTTTTCTGAACGATTATAAATTATTACATAAGGGCCGGCATGGCTACAAAAAATGACCACATACAGCTTAGTGTAACAGTTTAGCCGAAGAAAGAGTAAAACCTACTCAAACATGCAGTTACCTATTAGCATCAACATTATGAATGAATGAATGAATGAATATTAAGAGATTAACGTGCCAGACATCAAAAATAATTTGAATCAGAGGCACGGTCAGTCGCTCAGAGGGAGTCAGGCAGTAGCAAAAGGGGGAAAATAGGTGACAGATGACTTGGCAAAATAGAAGGTTTTAAGTTGCTGCTTGAAGCATGAGACTGATGGAGCGGATCGGATAGAGAAAGGAATGCTGTTCCAAACCACGGGCGAGGCCGAACAGAAAGCATGTTGCCCAATAACTTTGCCCAAATAAGGTTGTCGCAGCTTCAGAGGGTCGTTAGATCGTGTGCTACAAACAGTAACATGAAAACCAATTAAAGATCGGAGATAGGCAGGTTGCTGGGTATGGAGAAGTTGGTGGGTGATTGTAGCTATTTTAAAATCAATCAAAAATTATCACCATCGTTATCATCTTAATTTAATGACCTTCATCATCTTCATCAACATCAACTTTATGACCTTTATCATCATCATCATCATCATCATCATCATCATCATCATCATCATCATCAGAATAGGCTGAATTGTTGTAAATGCATTATGCACCGAATTTCTCTTTGCAGGTTATACATCATTGGCTTTGGTTGCGGCATTTCTCTCAGTTCCTCTGTTCATCTCAGTTTCTATAACTATCTCCGTCACGCTTTACTTTACCGTCTGCCGCGAGAAAGCGCGAGGTATGTGGTTATGTGGTTATTTTGCAGTATGGACAAGATAGTAAGCAAGAAACAGCCATCCGCCCATCCATCCAGCCAGCCAGACAACAAGTCAGTCAGCAAGTCGTTCAGTTAAAATCAGTCAGTCAGTCAGTTAATCAATCAGCCTAAACTTATGTGTCTAAGCTGTCATGGAAGTTGTGCTAAATTTGCGCTATGCTTTTCAAAACAGAACACTCTAAAGGAATTTCTCTACCCCAAAGGCCTTCAGAAATCGATGTGAATCTCGCCACTACATCCACCACCATTTCAACGGAAAGGGTGCCTCCTGTGGTCCCTGCTCACGAAGAGGTCGTCGCTGAGCATGTGGCAGAAACGGCTGCAGAGGAAGACACACCTAAAGGAAATGAGTCAGGTGTCGAGTACAATGCCTTGATTCGATCCGAAGTAACTCGCACACGAACTAACTACGAAACCATAGACCTCTTTATCACAGAAGCATCCCTTACAAGCCAGCAACGTAGCTCAATAGATGCTGAAGAAGCACGTTCTGTTGAATATGTTAACATCCCTAGTCGTTGATTTATCCCACGGGGCCCGTAAGGGTAGCTTTTGTTTTCGCGTGTGTTTCCAAAGACACCACAGAACTGCATTTAGATCGGTTCAGGTTTAGGGAGGCTGTGTTCGCTAGAGCGAGTGTGCTTTAGTTGCGGATGGCTAATGTGAAAAAATATTAGGTATAACGTCGATGCAGTTTTACTTTCTCATTTTGCCTTTAATCAATTATTAAGCTGTTGTTTAAACCACCGCTGAATCAGTCACTCAGGAATTCCTAACTCACAAAGTCTTTAAATATTGAACAAGATTTTGCTGGTTGGTTCGAGATGCATATGATCGAAAACCTCCCATGAACGCGTATTCCAGCTGTTTGAGCATAATGTTCCTGAAGGTGAACATTGTTTTTAACTCTGACATTATTTAGAATGGCGAAGAGTTCACTTAAGAGGTCCTAGCAGGCATGATATTACTATCCAGAAAAATACACATATACATATACTTGAACAAATTATGAACCATCGAAAATTTGTGGCCAAAAATGTCAAGGCAGATTTAAAAAGTGCTGTTTGACGCGTTGACGCCCGAATCAGTGCTGGGCTTTTATGATTGTGTGCCGTACATTTCCATCGATAGTCTTAATCTTTACGAGTAAAAGGGGCAGTACAGTGTTTGCAACAGCCATTTATAGGAGTCAGGCGTACTTGAAGTCCTACAAGCTGTATTTCAATCGTTTCAAGTCCGGTTTCCCCTTGCTGACGGTTGATATTCTGGTTTCGTTCCATGCCTTGCTGATTGTGCAGGCTAGGTTGTTGTATCAACAAGTGTTGAATTGGTTGCAATATCCTGCTATGGGCATCATTTGTTGGGATTCAAGCCCTACTTGATAAATGAGGATTTGTTAGCAGCCAATTAAGCCTAACATTTAAATGTGCGAAATCCTGGTGCCTAGCGATTGGGCCACGACGTAAAACCTATTTGCTGATGTTTTCATGCCAAAAAGGTGTCGTGGACCACTCAGTGAAATACCTGGGCATTATTTTTTTGTGCTGGTAATAAGCTAAGATGTGGATCGCATAATGTGCAATTTCCATGCTGCTAGTAATAATATTTTCAGTAGCGCTCATGGTTTATCGGAAATAATACAGCTCCATTTGTAAGCAGACATAACGTAGTCTCTCAGTCTTGCAATACAGCTCGATTACACTAAGGTTTACTCATACTCAACTGATGAATATGAATATATGTTTGAACAATGTGTACCATAAAGTATTGGAGTTGATTCACATGTGGCAGTTAATAAGAGTGTATTGCAGGTTTAGGCAGTGTTGATTCCATGTCTCTAAAATATGTTGCTATGCTAGTCATGTAGCATCACTCTGATTTCTTACGTTCATGTAGGCTATAGCTATGGGAATGAGTTCAATTCTTTTGTTAATAGTCCTGGTGTGTCCGTCAGGGACAGTACTTTAGATTGCTGTTAGATTGCATGTTTACGTAAATTGCGTCTCCAGTGTGGAAGTGGGTTGAGTTGGTTTTATAACTTTCTTTTGGGTTATTGTGGTTTTGGTTATATTTTTTCAGTCAGTCTGGTGCGAAATTAAAATATATACATCGCCTACTTTGCATCAAGTATGTACATATGTATGTGCATGTATCGCTAGACTTGTATAGCGCCTTTTAAGTAACCCACAAAGGCGCTGCAGCACGGCTACTTATTGGTCTCTAAAGAGGAACTTATTGAGACGGGCAGAAAATGTTTCCATCTTACCTTACCTTATCTTAACGACTCATTCACGTTTGTTTTGTTAGTCTGAATCGAAGACCAGTTAAGCTTTAATGATATTTCTTTAAACGACTTATTGAAAAACGACAGCACAAGAATATGACATTATTTGTTAATATATTTTTCCATAGCGTGATAAAATTCATATCGGACAAAAGATTTGGTTACAGCTAATTACTACATTGAAAAGAAACGTGTTTAGGTTCCAGTAAAATGTTTGAAAAATTTATTATTTATTAGTATTAAAAGTACTGTATGACTTCTGATTTATCTCACGTATTGGCTTTTGACGGGTTCCTCTATCGGATTACGTATTTGATTAATATTTCATTTAAAGCGACCATCGATTGATGCTGTATCATAATGATGACGGCGCTATAGGTTAGTTAGATTAGGTTAGATAATTATTATTATTATATTTCTATTTATTATTCTTATATTTTTTGCGCTTTCACGTAATAATCTTTAAAATAGTAGCATAATAACGTTAATGTTTATACATTAATCTATGCGATGTTGTATGAAGTCTGAAGGCACTTTGTAATATAATAATATGTTTCTACAACATCGATTCAAATCTGTGAACGGTATGATTTTTGGTAAACAAATGTTAACAAATGCATTACTTACTTACTTCAGTTATTCTAACTGGTTAGTTTCTATTCTGGGAGGGTTTGCCTTATATTTATAGACCCTTGCCTTTGACAGTGCCCATAATGAACCTGGTGGCTATACTTACCAGTCGAACATGGCGGCACAAATGTGTAAAAATTGCGCGAGGAGCAGGATTTTTATTTTCAGAACGATGTGTTTCCATTTTCAGGTCAAGTAGGGTTTCCAGTTTCAGTATGAAGGAATTTCCAGTGATCGAGGTAGGGTCTGAAGACTTTCTCCTTGTGGTTTCTACTTTTCTTCTTTAAGTGATGCAGGATTTCGATAACGAGTGGAACGGGATTTAAATGGTGAAGTTGAGTTTTGTAAACATCTTCCATATGATTAGAGTTCATAGATTCATGTAGAAGGAAGGACTTCTAAATTATCTTCTAGTTCCTCATTTTTAAGTATTAGCAGTGAGTAGCCTAGAGCTTGAACTTTCTCCACTGTTAGTTACTAAGCACGGTTTTATTGTTACACTGTACAATGGGTTAACCTTTTCAGAATAGATATGTTGGAATAGATAGAAATGTGAGGTTGAGTCTACCATTTTGCTCATTTACTTCGCAGTTAGATGGAGTTTCCGAGCTGAATTCAGTTTGTGGAAACCGTTTTGAGTATAAAATTTCGTTTTTTTGCTTTTGCTTTCCTTAGCAGTTGAATGGGATTTCATTATGAGTTGAATTCAGTTTGTGAATTCCTTTGGAGCTTAATGGGGGTTTCATTTATAGATTCATTCCGGTCTATGATAAGTCAACCCGTTCACGGTAATCTATCTTCGTGTTGCTCATTTACTAATTAGCTAATTGTTGTAATTGTAATTGTAATCTGACATTTATAAAGCGCCACTTCAAAAAAGTCATCGGGGCGCTCCTGACCCAAACTAGTGAGACCACTGTCAAATAATACAGACTTCAGGCGCTTGCGAAACTGCGGAAGGGACAAACTGAGAAGCTCGAACCTCAGCTCTCGGGAAAGGCGATTCCAGCTACTAGGTCCAACATAGGCAAAGCTTCTGGACTGAGCTGTAGCAGTGCGCGTACGACGGACAGTCAGGAGTCCAAGGGCAGCCGACCGGAAGGTGCTACGGCCTGGAACCAAGGAGACCAAAATGCCGAAGTCCCTAAGACATGATCGAGACAATTACGCATAAAGGTTAGGATCTTGAACTGGATATGCTGCTGAATGGGAAGCCAGTGCAGATTGTCCCGCATAAAGGAAGTTATATGGCCATACCTGGGTACGCCTCCAATAAGACGGGTAGCAGCATTGAGAACAGACTGAAGCTTGGAAATATTGGCATGAGAGTTCAGCAAAGATAGTGTTACCAAAGTCCACCCTGGTGCAGATAAGGGTATGAATTAGAGTAGTAACGGCATGAAAAGAGAGGGAGCAGCGGATGGTACGAAGCTGACGAAGGTGGTAAAAGCATGAGCGGGAGACATTCATTGTTAACATGGTCCGTCAAAGAGAGTTCTCGGTTCAGGACAATCCTAAGATCACGGACTTTGGAACAGAATAGAATGTCCGGAAACCTCTGAAGTAAGGGCGATGAATCAAGCTTAGCAAGCTGAGTACAACCACCAAGCCAGATGAACTGGGTCTTAGCAGAGTTCAGTCAGAGGCGATTAGAGGACATCCAGAGACCAAGGGCAGATGTTGCGTCAAGAATCTTCTCAACCAGAAAGGAAGCCGCTTCCGCTGGGCCATGAGCGAAGGCCTGAGTGTCGTCTGCATACTGATGGACAGCAACACCCATGGGAAGGAGAACCCGTGCCAGTTCGGCAGTGTACAGAATTCAAAGGAGAGGGCCAGGACAGAACCCTGAGGAAGGCCAAAAGGTATAAGGGACCAGGTGGAACGTGTAGGCCCAAAGATAACAGAATGAGAGCGGTCTGAGAGGAATGACTGAAACCAAAGAAGAGCAGTATCATCAATGCCAAAAGATTTTTCTAGACGCTCCAAAAGGATAGAGTGATCCACAGTGTCAAAAGCAGCATTAACGTCATTGAGGGCAAGAAGAGTAACCTGTCCAAGGTCAAAAGCTCCAAAGACATCAACCAGGAGACGTGTAATAAGTTATTCAGTAGAGTGGAACTTCCTAAATCCTGATTGAAGAGGAGGCATGAGCGAGTCAGAGTCAAGGTAGTCAGCCAGTTGTTTGATATCTTAGTTGAATCTGGTTTATTATAACCTTCTGAGGGTAATATTTCTTTGTTTTGCTCAATTCCTTCGCAGCTAAATGGGGTTTCGCTTATGGATTGATTCCGGTCTATGGTAAACGTAGTTTGTTATTTCGTTTGAATCGGATTTATTACAACCTTTTGAGTCTAATCTTTCTTCGTTTTGATCCTTTTGTTTGCAGCTATGTGGGAGTTAATTTCTGGGCTGATTGCGGTTCATGACACCTCCTTTGAAGGTAATAATTTTTCGTTTTGCCCATTTTCTTCCCAGTTAAATTGGCTTGATTTCTGGGTTGATTTCTGGGTTGATTTCTGGGTTGATTTCTGGGTTGATTTCTGGGTTGATTGCGGTTCATGGCAACTCTTCTGAAGACAATCATTTTTTGTTTTGCTCATTTCATTTGCAGTTAAATGGCGTTGATTTCTAGGTTGATTTCTGGGTTGATTCCGGTTCATGATATTGCCGCGTATGCGTATCAACTTCTTTCTCCAGGATTTTAAAAATGAAATTGAGAGTATAAATGGAGCGATAGTTTGATGAATCATCAACAGAAGAAAGATGACTTTTTGAGAAGTGAGTAAACCATGGCATGAGTGAAAATGGGGGGAAGCAGCCTTCAGCGAGAGAGAAATTAACAATGGATGTGACGATTGAGCCCAAGAAATCGAAGCAATCTTTTATATGGGCGGTCGATATAGCTTCCAAGCCACATTGTTTATAAGGCAATAAAAGACTGAGATTACGAAATTCAGTCAGGTGATGAATCCTTAGCTATACTATTCCTAATCTAATTCGGTAGCTTCTATAGCGCCGTTATATAATAACAATGTAACGTGCTACCGTCTCAGAGTAGGCTCGAACCCATACACTCAGTCCAACAAACCAAGCGCTCAAACAATCAGGGTTGGGATTTCGATCCCTAGGCCAAACGTTTACCCTTCGGCGATAATAAAATCCCCCGTGGAGGTCCATGTTAACTCCTTATCGTTCCTTTGCAAAGTTCAGCTTTTTACATATGGTCATATTCGGGGCGGCTGATTAAAGACTATCATAACAGTTTTTGAGTAAAATGTTTATTTCGGTTGATCTTAGTATACCTTTGCCCTGCTCCGCTCCAGGTCCCCAACTGACTGATTTTAAAGTCAACCATCTCAGTCTTCATCGAAAAGTTCATGCTAGGCTTAGCATTAATCTTTTGGCAAACTTTAAGTCATTTGCGCCTTTGAAACTTCGAGGCGGGGGTTGGCCGCGGGCCAAGTAGGAAGCTTAGGCATTAGGTTAAAATTAAATTATCGCACCCTCGATTGCAATGTTCATTCTGAAAAGTAAGTTTTAGTACACCAAAATCGAGTTGATTTTGCACAAATTACCTTTTAAAATTCAAATTTTCAATAGATATTTTCCAAGATTACGCTTTATTTACTCTCTGGTGGCCCGTTCTAGGCCCCAGATCTGGCAAAGAATCCTAATTGGTATATCAAAAGTCAACAACTCGTGATCGAAACGCTCTGGGCGGGATTTGTCAAATTGTCAATGTTTCAATCACCCTGCAATCTCTAGTAATTTATGAGCAAATTACCTGTCGAACGTAAACATATAACTTAAAATGTTCAAAAGATACGTTTAAAATTGCTGGCGACTGGAGATTCGCCCCAGACCACGCTCTAAGTGTAGGTCGACATCTAAATAAAAATTCGGTCATTCCAGTCTTGTCCTTATATCGCAAATTTTGACCTCTGCTCGAAATTTACAAATTCAAACATGCATGCAATGTTTTCAGATGAAATGAGAACTCAACTGATCACTGCTTGTATAGCATCGGTTACCTTGGTCATCTGTGCTTCAATATTCACTTGCGCAGCTTATATATTTACATGATATAGAGGTATGTACCTTACCGGCTGATAGTCTGATTGTCAAAGGTAGACTCAATCAATTTGACATCGCTGTTGGGCCTATATTACAAAACCTCACATAAATGTTATGCAAAAATGGAAGATCACGAAAGATATGTGAAAATGTAAAGCTTATTTCGTGTACCAACACATTAATTCAATCCTTAGAGGTTTGAATCCAAACCTTGAAGAAGCCTTAGTTGAAACAAAGCACTAATGGACTAATGAAATGCGCTAATGAAACCGGACTGTCTTCTATATTTATGGCAAGCTGTCAATTTTTTAACGTGCATCATAACGGTATAACAGAGCTACATTAGAATAGAAGTAAACTTACTTCATCGTCTATTTAGAACACGCATGTAAATCATTTGCTAAAATGGCATTAAAGGCAACAGTAGTTAGCAGTTACTAATGGACGGAATGACATTTATTCAGTTTATCTGTAATACATTTTAATGTACCGTTTTCCGAGCTGCAAACATTTTTTCAACATTTTTTCTAGGCAATTCTTAAGTTAAAACAATAATTTCAATTATAATAGATAGCTGTAAGAAATTCTATGATAGGCCTACTTTTAGTCATTACGCCATCTTCACCTGTACAGGCATTCAAATGTTAAGCATATTTTCTTATAGATAGTTCTAAATTGACATAAGTTCACTGTTAGTATAAAGGTAGCAGATTTGTTATCTGATATATTACTGCCACTTAAAGTGTATCACTGTTGCAGATTTATGCCTACACAGAAAGGCCAAAAGAGCGAAAAAGACGAATAAATTGATATGTGTGTGTTGGCAACACGAGTACCGTGATCTGATCTCTACTCAGAGTGATCGACATGTAACCTTATGTTCTGGGAATCCATGCGTCAACCCACAACATAGACCTACTGCACGAGGTATATCAGTCGGTTACAGAAAACCAGCTTTCAACTCTTCGATGCCCAACCTACGTTCGCTTGCTGAAAATACTAATATGGCGACGAACGTTGTAAATTTTCACAAAAGAAACAAGAAGCAGGCCGCAGTGACTTTTGAGGTTATCCCGGTCGACTCTGTTCTAAAACGGGACAGCACCCTTGAACCTGAATCCGCTTCTGACTATTTGGTACCAAATGAAACAAATTGCACGCCTAATTTCCTTGATCTTGCAGGGAGTTTTCCACGACGTCCGCTCGTCAGATTTCAAAATCCTAATTCAACTGCTGAGTATTTGTTGCCAAATAAATTCAGACCTAAGTCTCGGCGACACGAGTACCTGGATCTTGTCGATTATACCAGTCATCCGTCTGTCAGTTTTCACAATAGTGGTTCAAAATCTGAGTATTTAGTTCCAAATGAATTCAAAACCCCGTCACGGACACATGAGTACCTGGAGCTAATTGAAGGTTCCACTCTTTCCTATGGCAGGTCTCATGACCATGATTCAAAATCTCAATATTTATTGCCAAATAAATTCATATGTCAGTCTCGGCGACAGGAATACATTGACCTGATTGATTACGATCCTCTTCATTCAAAACTCAGACGCCGTCATTCTGATTCCACTTCTGAGTACTTAGTGCCAAATGAATTCAGTCAACCAGTTTACAGGAATGACTACATGCATCTAGTTGAACATGATTTTTTTTCCTTCCGATTGTTTATAAATTTCTCTCACCGTCTACGGCAGCCGCTACTAAGCCAACAACCTATGAAAAGAAATGCTAACAGCCGTGTTAGCCATGCCATTCATGGTGATGGAAAAAGAAACGCGTAATATTATTTAACGACTGCCGAATCTCTCTCTCTCTAGTAACCGAAATGCATCGCTCAATTCATTTTGCGCAACCGGACGATTTGCTTAATTTCAAATTTAGTTATTCGATAAATATATACTCACTAGTTTGATTATGTTATTCACGTATTCGTAAGCTAAGCATGTCCATAATATTTGAAACAGTGGATTGTTTTTATTTGTTGTTACAATTTAATACCTAACAATTTAAATTAGTAGTAGTTTTTACAATTAACTGAAAGTGACGAATCTAGAAAATGTTGATATTTTAGATGCTATAATCAGAAACCGAATACACAAATGGGATATATAAGCAGTTTCCAGATATTTATTTTACTACTAATACCGCTGCTGCTGCTATACTACTACTACTACTACTACTACTACTACTACTACTACTACTACTACTACTACTACTACTGCTACTACCACTACTACTACTACCACTGCTACTACTACCACTCCCACTACTATCACAACTACTACTACTACTACTACTAATAATAATAGATGAGACCTGATTTCTCAGAGAACAATCATTTAATTTTGAAATCCTGAAGAATCATCTATATATCAGGTAAAATAATAATACATGTAATACGATTTATATAGCGCCGAAGCACGGCCGAGACCGAAAAAGGACGCTGTGCATGAGTGTCATAAGTCAACGACAGTCATATAAAGGAAACAAATCATCACAAATTTTGTGTATGCATGAATATACATAAACGGAAAGGACTTAACTGGACAATACTGGACTGGATGGTATTGGATCGCGTTGGATCGGTTTAATCGTTTAATCCGCAAGAGAATGCATCTCCATCTGTCCGATCTTAAAATGCGCAGTTGCCGCACCTTACGTTACATATACGCATACACCCAGACATATTTGAAAATAAGCTTCCCAGCTAAACAATAAATGCAAGTTAAAATGCATACAAATAGCGAACAACTAACAGACGTGACCAATTCTGCTGTTATTGAAAGCAAGGAAAGGGAAGCTGTTTGTTAGGCAAGCTGATCTTTGGAATATGCTGCTTGGCCAGGCTATTTGGGTTTTTCTGACGGTCTAGCCGCGGTCTATGAAAGATCATCCAGGTGTAAAGCAACTGACATTTAAATACTTAAAGAATTTTTGACGCTAACAGAATTGCCTCAACTGCTGAATCGTTAGTTTATAAATGCCTACTTATCATCAGCGTACTTTATAAGAAAGTACGTGCTTTTAGTCTGGGGTATAGATTTGATTTAATATAGAACCATGCGAAAGTGTCACCACTCTAAAAATAAAAATAGCAAAGAAAAAGCAATTGAAAACCAAAAAGCCTAGCTAATGCACAAAAGATACTTTCAAATTAAAACAACCTGAAGTCTGCAGACAAATCCTTCAAAAGGTCCTTGCAACTTGATTAAAAAGTAGAGTAATCTCAAAACTGAAAAATTAAATTCATGAATTCTTTACAGTGTCAAAAAGTTAATTGTCAGAATATTTAAAGAATATATTGTGATTCCATATAAAATGATTGTAAATGTGGCTATACTGTTGCTATATAACACAACATTTGTTCTCTTTGTAAATAAATATACATAAAACTATTTACACAAACGTTTCTAGATTAAACATTTAACAAATGCTTTATCTCAACTGTACTAAAGACATGTGCAAAACACTCCTTTACACATACCCCGTGCAAACCATACTTGGCACGCTTGCTCACTCTATCAGATTAATGTGTATTTTAATGCAACCATTACCCATTCCCTATGGCTAAAATTCTGTTGGCCAATAACACCTGGGCAATAAAACCTAAATAAAATACCCTAAGTTTAAATTCTGCTGGGTAATAAATTAATATTCCCCATGGGCAATAAACCCAGAAAAACAAGCCAAAACCAATAATCTCCAAATTAACAAGGAAGCATAATAGCTGACCATATTGTCTTATCAATCTATGATTATTAAGTGTTATTATAAATTACTTAGCAACGTTGATAGTGTCGGTGTCTACTACACAAGGCGTCAACCTATGGCGCAACAAAATCAAACTGATCAAGTTAAATATGTAGACTAATTAAATGCTAATTACACTGTTTGTGCATAAATTGATTTGCGCTTACCTGATTGAGCTGCCACTGTCATAGTAGATCCAGTGTTTAACGAAAGCTTATGGCATCAAAGGTCGTTGACGTCACCCTCCTCCTTTATCCAGGCTTGGGACTGGCAATACCCAACTAAAGGCATTGGCGGAGTTTCCACTGTCATATTAGTAAACCTTATATATTTGTCTTGACACGCTGTCTGGAGATCAGAGTTCAGTGCATTAATAGCATATAGTCCTTTTCTTTGAGCCGCAGACCTGACGAAGATTTATGAATGGTCGACGAAGAGCATACTACAGAAGTTCGTCATTCGTCTATACATCATCGTCACTAAAATTGTAAAAACATTGTAAATTGTACACGTTTTTCTATAGCGACCGTATGGCCTCGACCCTATCGGGTGAGATCCCTCACTACCACTACACTCCAGAGATTCAAATCTCGGAAATAAGCCACGACCGGGACGCGAACAGGGGATCCCCAAGTACAGAGGCTTCCATCGAGTACGCGCTTACCGATGTAGCTAAGTAGGCCACTAACATGCAGCCTTTCAATCTTCAAACTGTCACACTCTACAAACTGTCAAGTGAAATCAACCGTTAAATATAACATCAATGAAAAGCAGAAAAAAGCGTCTGTAGTTTCAGAAAGATTCGAATTTGTATTTGACAGTTAATAACAGATTTTACTGCATTTACAGACTTCGATCATCAATAATAATATTATTTACAATATAATTATATAGCAACTGAAGCAATTTCGAATCACCTAAACTATTAGTGGCCAGATATGATTTAATATCAAGCTGTAAGCCCTACTCTTTGACAATGCCCGCACACAGGTATTTTCTTCAGATGGGCATTCATCACAGGTGAACGCATGTATTTTAAAATATTGATGCCAATCCCAGGACGAGTTATGCAGTCGCTTCGCCGTAGCATCAATAGAAGATGATATTCCGGCAAATCCTCTGCGCTGCATTGAGCATTGACTCGGGTAGGCGAGAATGAAGCAAGAGGGTGATCGGTGTGGATCGAGTGTACGAAGATGAGTTGGCAGGCAGTGCTCAGAGGGTTACATTGAATTTGTTGGGGACTGTGAGCTAGTGAAGCTAATTCAGGAGAGGCTACAAGTGATGTGGTAATGCTTGGGAGTTCTGATGCGTTTTCATGGATAGTAAAACTTAGAACTTTAAATAATGTCAGCATTTAGTTTTTACTTATCAGTTATCTTTACCATTTCTACCAAAATCACTTTCATGTGCTATCTGGACAGAACACTGGTTTGATATCTGCTACATGCTTTATTGTTCAGATTGTTCTTAATTATGATCTCATGACAGAATGCAATATGTCATCGCAAGTTAAAATTGATCAAACAGGCCATATTTTCAAATTTTAAACTTTTAGTGTTGTCTCTTTAAGGAGTTTAATTTTATGAAGGGTGTAATTTATTAGAGCATTTCATGCGCAATGAGATAGATGAACAAGTTAAAAGCTAGGTTCCTGAAATTCATCTTTAATTTTTAAGCCTTTAGACTTGAAAATCAATCAAAATGCGAAAATAGCAGCAAAACACTTGAAAATAGAAAACAAATTTTCGAATTTCGACGTTTTCGCCCCAAGAACAATTTTTTGTCCAATGCGGCCCAATTGTTGAAACCAGGGTCTACCAATATTCGGATATCGTCCACTTGTGGCCTATTTGACTTGTCAGCCATCTGAAGGCCTGTATCCAAAATGTACGCCATCATGAAATGCAGGCCATCAACTTACTGGTAGGTACCCCATCGCTCAATAACGTTTTCCAAGTAAAGAGATCCGCAACTTGGTTACGTGCTTTTGCGCATGTCCGCCGCCATATGGGTTGTAGGCTCTCTTTATGTAATTCTGACAGATTATAATCCGTCGGTATGACTGCGTGTGCGCGCGAGCTTGCCAATGGTGACTTTTAGTTACCTGAGGAATGTTTACTAACGGATGAATGTTCTGTTCTTAATGGCACCTCTGATTAGTTTCTCTATAAAATTTCTGATTACAATTACAGCTCAAACTTATAGTTAATGAGTTAAGAGGTTTCAAATTTATATGCCATTTCCTATACTTAATCAAGTCGAAGCTAACAATGAGCTGCAATGTAGTGGCAGCCTTTGATGTACACAGGATGTGACGTTCTCGTTCGGGCTCACTGTACACGGGGTGAGGGTAAAACCAGCCCAGTTCTACGCTCAGAGACACTCGCCTCACTGCCCCTTGTATTTTCACTGTAAAATGGCCTTCCCGTATCTCTGCCAATAGTCTTTGTTCTCTCCAAGGAAGGTTTAGGATGGGCCGCTTCCTTTTAAGAGAATCAAGACTGTAGCACTCGGTCTCGGGATCCGACTCTGCCTCTTCCGCGGTCGCCGGATGGGCAACGTCCTGAGGATGGCCTTTACTCCGAACAGGGTTCCTTCCTCTACGGGCAATAGTCGTTCCCTTTCTGCGCGTTTTCCTTACCACGGACTTTCTACATTTCGTAACTCTCCCGCTATCGCCAATATTCTGATAAACCAGTCGTTTTCTCGGTTCCGGGAACAGGGAAGTCTTACGACAAGCCTCTGCGTCTTTCCGCCCTAGGTACATGGATATCGGGCGACGCATCTTGCCACTATCACCTGTCTCTCGCTCCATCTCCGTGTGTAGGACTTCCGGAGTAACTTTCCGTATCTGGTCTCTGTGTTGGCGATTATCGACCTACACTGCTTCAGGGGATAGGATACCCCTATGGAACACTCAAGAGAAGGTTCCCTCTCTAACCTTTTGTAAAACACACGGACCTTCGTACCGACCTACGCACGAGGGGCCCTTCCCCGCACTTCAGTCAGTCCTCTGATCTGTGTATGGCGACAAGTATATAGAGGAGTCGGTATCTTCCGTGTCGACTCCGGTGTTATCAGGGCACCGACCCGGGCTATGATGTACCGGGTATTTTCTTGGTCTGCGTTTGTGTCCGGGTTTTTCTTGGTCTGCGTTCTGATCCGGTCTCTTATGTACCGGGGCTTTTCGATTTTTTCTTGGACTGCGTTTGGATCCGCGGTATCTCCCCCGTATCTCTTCCTGCCGTTTGAATTTCGACAGGGAGAACCGCGGCCGCGTCTTTTCCAGAGTTTCGCACAACCCGTTATCTTCCAACTATCGTGACTTGCTCAGACCGTCTCGCGACTTCCTAACAGGGTGGGCCCGAGCCCTGCTGGACCAACGGAGCCAGTCAAAAATCAAACAGTTTGGTTTGTTTTGGTTACGACGTCTCAGGAGCGCACGGACAAATTTTCTATTACTGCACCGGTTATCTGTTACGGCAAATGCTATCCCTTATGTTCACACAGCCCTGTCATCGCGTCTTTCCGGGAGCTTCGCCCAGCCTCTATCTTCCAACTATCGTGACTTACTCAGACCGTCTCGCGACTTCCTAACAGGGTGGGCTCGAGCCCTGCTGGACCAACGGAGCCAATTAGAAATCAGACAGATTGGATCGTAACGGCTGCAACGTTCTCAGGAGCGCAATGACCAGATTTTCTTCTACGGGGTCAACGGGGTAGCTCCGTAATTTCCCACTCGTTTTCCAAAGATCTGTACTATCTGATTTCAGTGGAACTACCGGGGTACGCTTCGCGATACCACCCCTTTACTTGACACAGACCTGTACTTATTTCTCACGAACGGGATCTTTCCCCGGGTTCTGTTAAACCTCAACGTCCACCGCCGTGGCTCAGACTGCCTCCCGATCTAAGAGATCTACCTACTCCACGTTCTGATCCTGTTTTTCATTCTTTTTGTCGTATTAGTTCAATAAACATTGAACCCTTTATGCAAGATATCTCCTCTTCAGATTTTTGCTATATCTGAGTTTCCCAAATGAAACTTCATATAACCATTGGATCTTGTTTAACTGCTGGATGTAACTAACCGGTCGCGACCTGTAAAGTATGGCCTCGCAAGCGAGGCCTGCAGTCAGAGCCGAGCTGGCCCATGGGAGAATTTGGTGGCCTTCGATTTAGCGAGCAATCGAAACCAGGGACTCACTGGCGAATGTCACCTTTTGGGTCGACCGCGTTGAGCAGACCTCCGTGCTTTTTCCACAATGGGTATGGCCTTTTCATGAATGGGTGCCTAGGCTCTCCCACTGTCCGGTGGCCCTGGGCCTCTCACTGTCGTCCGGGTGTAGTGCTTGAACGTATTTGATGTAAAGGTAAGCACTCGGCACGACAGCATGGTCTCGTCAGCGGCATTGGCTCCCAACCTGCGGAGTAACCGAGACGTTGAGTGGTGAAGCGCTCCTCACCAATTGAAAACGACAGCCCCGAACTCACACGGCCGCCCCGGATGGATTTCAGCAACCCAGTCGATGATATCAGGTCTATTGTAGTAGTCGACCTTTTCGTTATATGGACCGCTAATATCATTACAGTCCGCAGTAATTGTAGCATCAACAAAATGGGCTACCCCATCCACTCAAGCCACCAGGTCAGGCTTGCGCCTCCAAACTCCAGTAACAATGGTCGGCCCACGCATCACTTAGTGACCCTTTGACTCGACCCTATTGACGATCAGGTCGAGCACCGAGTTGTGTCTGGCGGTGGTTTCTCACACAGCTCAGAGTGCCTTGGACATTGCACCCGGCATCACACCATACTGCACCCGTACGCCTCCCACGTGAGCTACGCTATGCAGACGGCAACAGGTTCCCCCGCACTCTTACAGACTGGATTCGCGTACGCTTCCTCCTTGCTCCCAGGAAGATCGGACCTGTAGCCACGCTCTGCATAATGGGTCTCTCAACTCCTCCACATTGGCCATGCGGCGAACCATTTAGCGGTGGTATAAGGTACAGCAGGCGTGGCACTTCCAGTCCTCCGTCTTCTGTTCTGGCATGGAAGTATCCGGTAGGAGTATCGTGCGGCAGCCGTAACCATTTGCGCACTGCCTCAACAAACCGGTCTAACTGCTCCATCGATTTAGACGTCAACTCCCCAAGAATCAGCCCGTAGCACGTCTTCAGCAATAAATGACAGCGCAATAGGAACATGAGCTGTTGGGGCTTTAGAGGAGCACGTGTTAACCGATCGAGCCCCACATTGAGGAAGTCGCGGTATGCCTTCCTCATACCGGACGCTCCTGCCTGCAGTCCCAGGTATCTGTAGGTCTACACTACGGTAAGGGATTTTACTGATGATTCACCATCGATGGAAAGAATCGGTGAATGATTGGCCACCCAGCGTTTAGCTTTCTCATCCACTCGACGAGGAGACAGGCACACTTTGCTGAGTTCAGTTTTAGTCCGCAATACCGCAGCGCATCGGACACCTTCGCTACCTGTTTTCGCAGGCCCTCAGCATTTGAAGCAATGAGGACGAGGTCGTCGGCATACGCCAAACACCGGTCCTGGTAATCCTTGTTCAGGAAATAACTAATGGCCGGGATTAGGGCCGACAACACTTCATCCATCACGCAGTTGAACAGGCTGGCAGACAGAGGATCGCCCTGACGTACGCCGCGGTCATATCGGATGGGCTTGCTTCTTTGACCGGCCAATTTAAGCACGGTCGACGTGTCGGCATACATCATTCTGACATACTGCACCAGCGGCGATGACACACCCAGCCTCTTCAGTGACCTAGCCAATGTCTCATGCGAAACACAATCGAAGGCTTTGGCCACATCGATGAAGGCTAGGCACACCGGTCTTCTCAACAAGCATAAACGCTTTCTGCCTCGGATCAAGTGGTACTTTCTCAGTTAGACGAGCTGCCACGATCTTATGAAAGACCCTCGTCACACGCGAGGCCATGATGGTAGGCCTATAGTTTGCCGGGTCATTATGGTCACCTTTCGGAATCAGAACACTCTTACCCTCGACGTAGCGCCTGGGAGTGTATCCCAGCGCAAGCCACAGATTTTAATAACCATCCAGAAGATTCGGGGAGACTGTCTTCATCTCTTTGAACGTAACACCTTCGGGTCCAGGCGCACTTTCATTGGAGTTGGCAATAGCTTTCACCACTTTCCCAGGGATAACAGGTTCAACGATGGACCAGTCCTCCCGCACCTTTGGGAATGGCCTCTCATCGACCATTGAAAGAGAGAATAAAATAAATCTCCAGAATCCCTCTTGTTCCATCAAGGTCAATGCCGGCTCTTCCTGCCCCCATTGTCCCTTGAGGACCATCTCAGCGCACCTCTCACAGTTTCAGTGTAGGTTTTCTGTACTCTAGCGTATGCCATCTGGCGGGCAAGACGTTTCGAGTTCAGCCTCTGCTTCGATTTGCCGTTCCTGGCGGCTTTTTGCCCAAAATTTGCCCTTTTCGAGGTTTGCTTCTCGGTCCTCTCCGGGCCTGACTTGAGGAGAGTGGTTAATCCCTCCGCACAACTATCGAGCAACGTCTTTGCAACAGCATCACCATCAGGTGCTACTTTCTCCGCCCCTCCACAGCTTGGAATAGGATCTCAACGAGCGGACTACTGCCCGGCTCCCCTCTTTCTTCTTGGAGGCCCTCGTTGACTGAATGAAGGACCTCCCTTCTCCAGTCCAAGCCGGAACAGTTTTCCTCGGCAGTCCCACTCAGCAAGTCTTCATCGGACTCCGCCTCACAAATAAGTGCACGTGCACGGGCTACAAGTAGTTCGACTTGATCCTTGTAGTCCTGCTTCTTGCGGAGCCCTTTCGTTGACTCGCGGGACCTTTCCTCAAAGACTTCTACTAATCGACTGTTTATGAGGGCCGGCTTCACCCCGGATGCAAGAAGGTCGGCCTCCAAGCGGGCCATACGCTCCCTTTCCTCCGAGAAAGGTACTTAAATTCTTTCACTACATGAATATAAATGAACTGTTTGGACGAATTACATTGAATTGTTTTTAATTAAACATTGGAAATATTCATTTAACGAGCCATACACTAGTTATAAACAGACAATAGAAAATGCTTGAGTGATATGTACTGCAACGTAATATCAATGTTTGTAACATGTAGCGGGCTCAAATATTTATATACCGCACTTAGCCATCTAATTTGAATAAGTTAGTAATCTATTTAGACAAAGAGAATTAGTTAAAATGAAACTAGACCGCTACAATGCCCAAATAACATTACGTATGCCACGAGGCTTTGGCCCTACTCTTCAAAACCGTCATCTATTAGAAGCTTACCGTTCTACATCCTTTTTGTGTTTCACACGTTCGATGTCATGGGCGCAGCCTTTAAAGCAGTACAAATCAGTGTTAAAGTTATTTCACAGGAACTTAACCGAACGTGATGCATATGCTTATCATTTATAATTCAGATTTTCTTTCCGCGATTTGCAAATTCTAGTTGGATACATTGAAATGTAATTTAATTTTATACTTGATATTCCGATAGTTCCTACGAAATTTTCATTGAGAGGCAATATTCAGAACTAGTCTTCATAGATACTATACATGGCAAGCATGTTTGAGTATATCAGGGCAAACTGATGTTTTATGATTCAGACAAACATTGCAGCTATATACTTATGACCGCTGAAGAAGTTTTTTCTTTCATAGCTGACATGTTATATAATTATGCAAATTTAGTAAAATAAGCACAAAATGAATCAACAAATCCTCTAAAACGATAGATAGCTGTTGGGCAAAAGACATTATTTTTTAACTGGGAAAATTAGGAAGCATTACCTCTGACTGGAATCGATCTTTATTTTGAGGATTCTTTTTACAATTTCCCCTAAAAAGAATCACAACTGGGTTAATTGACCGGTTATTCATTAGACTTCACATTATTGGTTTAGGCCTCTATTCTTGGTATCCAGATTTATGCATCTTAAATATGCACCAGTTGTCGAAAGAGCATTATATTATGTGCAGAAATCAGTAATAATCTATTTAAATAGTTTTTTAAAATTTTGTTGCAATGTTTTCTAGTAAAGACAGTCAGAATCGAATTGTATCTGCATGAGTTTGGGTTCAATCACAGACTCTGTTGAACATATTGAAGCCCATAGGATTGAGGAATTTAAGTGGCTTTAAAAGGGAAAACCAAAGAAAACAAGCCCAAATAAAAATGAGAAGACATACGGTCAAGATGAAAACAGGGCTAAATTAGTTGAGAATTAAACAGCCTGGAGGTTGGGTTAAAGACAAGTATCCGCATAGATCAGACTTCAAGTCGGGTTGGAAGTTTGATAAGTCTAGTAGAGAGCAAAACTCTGGTCAGGAACAGAAGAGGTATTGCTGGGGATGTGGGTTGTATTCACATCTAATTGAAAACTGCCCCAAGAGAGATGGAGGTTGATAGACTCACATAGTCGTATGTGTGCAAAGGGAACCTGAGGTCATGAGATGCGAGTTCCATGATACTGTAGTCAAAACTACAGGCGAAGATGAAGTTAGTCACTGTAGACTAACGTATAGACTAAAGAAAGTTTAAGCATTGCACATGTCGATGTAGGCCTTTCAAGCTAGTCTGCTTGGTATCTAAGGTGTTGAGCTAATAATCCGTCGATAAATTCAGCCAAACTTAACATATTATCACAAATCTTTCAAAAATAGTCTGCTGTGTTCTTTTATTTTTGAAAATCGGTCATAGTTTCACAAGTAGTGCCTTGGCATTTTATTTAGCAATTGCAAGGCAAGTGCAAATGGCTAGTAATACAAAGTGTTTAACAAAGGGTGTCTTAACAATTTATTAAATTTCATTTCAATGCAAGTCAAAATAGTAAATAATAAAAATATTTAAAATGTATTTCATCTAGTCACTGCGCATTCCGTGAGACTAATGTTATGGATAAATAAAAAAACTAGCCGTCAGTCGTGATTGATATTAAAGGTGTTTGTGTAACTCAATTAAAAATTTTATTTAGATTGAATAATAATTAGCTGAGCTAGCCCTAATATATTTCATTGAAAGTGTATTGATGATCCTGAATATGTTTACCAAATTGCATTAGTCGTTTAACATTGATATTTTACAAGTTCATAAAATAACCTTCACCACAAAACTATCTCACATTGTAAGCCTACTTTTCTGTATATAAAACCGGCGAATACGAGCTTTTAAGCTGAATGAGCTGCCTTTAAGCTTAATTATATAAAATTGTATATCAATATGATTCGCAACTCCATCAACGATAACCTAATAAACAAATGAATGTGAATTTATCTTCTTGGTTTGTCGTATACATTGCTTTGCGCGTCAAAGCCCATGCTACTATGTTTGCTGAACGACGAACTATCAGATCAAATTTATTATTTACAAGGACAGTTATATGGATGTTATATACCTAAACAGCAGAAGTATTTAGATAAAGTGGTCGCGAGAACATTGGACCTGAATGTAACAGATGTAGAACCATTTGCATTCTGTGTCTCACATGGAATTGCTCAGACAATTTTTGTAAAATTTACGAAAAGAAGGGTTGAATAAGTGCAGTAAATAAAATATTTGAGCTAATAGTTAATTATTGTAAGCATACTATTATCCATTAGCAGGAATCATAAGGGTATATTCATCTAGATCTAAGTCTGGTAAGAAAACAATGTTTTTTGACTTTCTTCTACCACATTTGTCAAATGGTAAGCATAATCTTAATGAGGCTTTGCTTGTCTAGAAACATTGAAAAAGGCCCGAGAGAAAAAATTAATTCTAGTGTGGTGCACGCACACAAATTTGATAAGTTGTGTGTTTCCAAGTTTCTAGAATATTGTCACTGTAACCGATTGGTTGAACACTTTCCTTGTTTATTCATCCAAACCTTCACTCAGCAGATCACTTTGCCCTAGCTTAGAATTGGCCTTTAAAGTCAAATGGTCGGCGAGATTGATTAAATTTTGATATTACATGTATGTGGTAGGCCTAGATATACAAAATAATAAATAATATTTGAGCTAATAGTAAAACATCGTTTCTTTGCATTATTTAAAGCTTATGGGGTCGCAATTGAATGTTTTAAAGTTCAACAGTATTGTCGCAGAATTACGATTAACATTTTACTTATAAACACCACAAACATGTATTCCTAAATAAAGGTAGGCTTTGCTAAAATTATACTAAATAAATTTAATGAATAATTGTAGATCGTCTTCTTTGAACCGTTAGTAGCCTTATTTGTAGTCAAAACGTTCTGTTGCGTGTAAGCAAAATTTGCAAGTTAAATTATATTGGTTAAATTTAATATAACCTTTCTGGTTTCTACTTCTAACACGTTGCTGCTTAGTAAAGAATGTTTTGCACGTTAAACTTGCTCTTTAAAGTTTGCAACAAATTTAGTTTTTCTGCCTTTGCTACAGCTATCATTGTCCATGGACCTCAGAATACGGCGGTAGTAACTGGTCACGATTTAACTTTGACTTGTGAACCGAGTATAGGAACCAGTTTTGTCGACTGGTACTTTGCTTCGCTGGAAACATATGATAATCAGAAGGTTAATAACGGTGCTGTAGTTGTTAAGGACTTTTCGGAGTTTATTGTGTACGGTGCGATACCTGGACAGAATCTGAGAACGAATTCAACTCAGTTAAAGTGTGCAGGAACATATATCTGCACGGAAATAGTCACAGAGCCGGGACGAAAACAGACGACGAAAAGACGTTTGGCTCAAGTAACAGTGTTCGATGAGTTCCTTCCTTTTCATAACCTCTGTAAGCACTGTTTTACTAATTACAGTGCACTGCACTTAATCGAAATTCATCAAAGCATTATTCTTGTCATTCTTAGGGCATTCAATATCGATGGAAGAAGGGAATGCCAACGTAAGCTGATCTATAACAACGTAGTACTGGCATAATCTGATGCTACATGCATAAAAAAGCATCCCAAAATATGATAGCAGATGTCACATTCCAAGGATACTTTTAAACCAATATTATAATCGTCAGTAAGACTTTCAGATAAACACTGCAGAATGTAGTTAATTGCATTTTGAAGATGTATTTGTATTAGCATCAGATCCAGTAAGTACCCTAAGAAGTAACTTCATCAAGGAAGGTCAGCTGATTCCTCTAAGTTGCGTTGTTGTATACCGAGGGACCTGGATTCCTTCGATCCAATGGTATCATATTAAATTTGGAAAATCCACCAACATCCCAGAGGACAATTGCACTAAAATAGTAACTGATGGGAGCATAACTTCAAGGCTTAATAATAAAGCAGATGCAAGTCAACATAATACACAATATTCCTGTTCGACGTTCTTTACTACGGAACCTAATCGCAATGATACACCAACTGCTGTTAATGCACCAGACTACAATTTCACACTCTGCAAACCGTCAAGTGAAATTAATCATTGAATATAACATTCACGTAATATAGAAAAAAGCGTCTATAGTTTCAGAATAATTCGAATTTGTATTTCACAGTTAAATTCAGTTTCACCTGCCAAATATAGAAATGATAAACAATCAATATTAACGTTATTCGCAATATATTATTGTAGCAACTGAAGCAATCCAAAATAGTCTAAACTATTAGTGGTTGGACATGAATTAAAATAAAAGCTGCAACTTTTGACAATGCCCGCACGCAGGTATTATTTAAGATGGGAATGCCTCACAGTTAAATGCATGCATTTTAAAATACTTATGCCAATCTCAGAACGAGTTATGCAGTCGCCTCATCGTAGCATCACTGGAAGATGTTAGTCCGGCAAATCCTCGGCGCTGCAATGAGCATTGACTCATATAGGTGACAATGAAGCAAGTGATCAGTGTGGAAGATGAGTTGGCGGGCAGTGCAACAGAGGTTAAATTGAATTTGTTGAGGGATTCTGAGATAGTGAAGCTACTTAAGGATAGGCTACAAGTAACGTGGTAGTGTTTGGGTGTTCTGATGCGTTTTCACGGACAGTAAAACTTAGAAATTTAAATAATGTCAGCATTTAAAATTTAATTATTAGTTACCTTTACCATTTTTGCCAAAATCAATGATACACTCTTTCATGTGCTATCTGGACAGTCCACTAAGTTTGATATCTGTTACCTGATTTATTACTCAAACTGTTCTTAACAATAAAATATGTTATCGCAAGTTAATATTGATGAGACATGTAATTTTTCCAAATTTTATGTTTTTTATGTTTTCTCTTTAAGGTGTTCAATTCTATTAAAGGTATAATTTATTAGAGTATGAGATGCGCAAAGAGATAGACATATAAGTTCAAAGTTAGGTTCCCGATATTCTGATATTCATCTTTGATTTTTAAGGCTTTAGACTTGAAAATCACTCAAAATGTGAAAATAGGAGTGAAACTTGAAAATCGAAATCAAATTTTGGTATTTTGATGCTTATGCTCTAGGAACAATTTTTTGTCCAATGCGGCCCAATTGTTGAAACCAGGCTTTATCAATATTCTGACATCGTCCAGTTGTAGCCTACTTCACATGTCAGCCATCTGAAGACCTGTGTCCAAAATATAGGTCATCATAAAGAAGACCCGGCCATCAACTCACTGGTAGTTACCCCCTATTTTTTATTACAATTACAGCTCAAACTTAATGTTAATGAGTTAAGAGATTTCAAATTTATACATCATTTCCTATACTTAATTAGGCCGACTTTAGCACCAAGCTGCACTGCATTTGCAGCCTATGATGTACACATGGTACTTGGCTTTTGTGTTCTTATTTAGAAATAGTATATAATTTGCTTTGCGAAGCAAACTTCAGAATATTTGAACACGCAAAAATCGTATATTTATCATATCTCGCTTTCTTTCATCGGAGTTAATGCACCATCAGCTGTTAATATAGACGTATTGTAGTAGACGCAATTCTTCAAATTCAATAATACTACAGTTCTTAATAGCACTGCCTAGTTTCCTTCTGAATTCAACCTTAAGTTGCATGTGTGTGGAAAATTTGTTTGAGTACATTTGTTATCTTATCCTCCAGGTTTCTTCAGCATCTAAAACCTCAGTCATGAACATCAGCTTATTCACAGGCGTTCATTCAAATCAATCTAATCTAATGATGTCATAGCCCCGTTACCATAATGCATCCATCGATGGTCATTTCAAGTGAAATCGTAATCAAAATCATTACACTGGCCAACACATAATTTGTTGCCTCAAATGTTAGAACTGTTTCTGGGTATATTTGACCTGCTGATTCCAGAAAAGGCACCAGTTTTCTCCCAGCAGGTCTAGTTTTCGAGATATAGAACATTATGCCATATACCAGTCCTTGCCTCTGCTCGCCCATAAAACATAAGGCTATAGCTATAATTATGTAGTGCTCAATTTATTATGTGATACACTAAATAAACATAATAATACAAATACTTAAAAGAAAATGGTAGTACCTGAAACTGTACTTATATGATACCAAACAGAACAAGTTTGTTATGAAAATTTCAAGTCATTCGACACCGAAGAAGCTCCTTTTTGTACGATTTCCGAGTGTGGCATCTGCCGGAACAATCGCGCATAATATTCCAGCAATAGTCTGCCATCATGTGTGCATCCCATCTTCCTTGATATCGATTTTCCATTGTTTTGATGTCTTGGTGAAATCTTTCACCTTGCTCTTCGCTGAAGTCACCAAGATTCTCTGGAAAGCGATCTAAGTGACTGTGGAGATAATGGACTTTAATGCTCATGTTGCAGCCAAGCTTGTTGAAATGAAGAAGCATATCCTCTACTAGTTGTGCATAATTGTCTGCCTTCTTGTTGCCAAGAAAATTTTTTGTTACGAGAACAAAGGAAGACCAGGCACAAGATTCGATTTCATTCATTGATGGTATGAAAAGTGGGTCATTCATAAGTTGCCTGATCTGTGGACCATCGAAGATTCCAGCCTTCAATTTTTCCATTGTAATTCCTGGTAACTTGTGTACTATGTATTCGAAGCATGAACCTTCTTTATTCAAAGCCCTGACAAATTGTTTCATCAGGCCTAGCTTTATATGTAGTGGTGGCAGTATGATCCTATCTCGTGCCACCAAAGATTCCTTGATTACATTTTGAGCTCCAACCACCATGTCTTTCCTCGAAGGCCAATCTTTTCTTGTCCAATGTTCATGCTTGGCTCTACTGTCCC
Organism: Norana najaformis; assembly: GCA_964023275.1. Classification (NCBI taxonomy): domain Eukaryota; kingdom Metazoa; phylum Annelida; class Clitellata; order Crassiclitellata; family Hormogastridae; genus Norana; species Norana najaformis. The sequence goes on along the minus strand of OZ029914.1, from coordinate 39,608,096 downwards.
AAAGACACAAAAAGCAGGGATACTTTGTGTAGCCACTTTGTTGACCAAGGAGGAAATAAATTTACCATCTTCAAGTCTACACAAATTACCCATTGATGTTCTATGTATTTTATCTTTTTCAGTACTAAAGAGATGGCATTGTACTCTTCTTTCATCCTGGTGGAGTGACCGATTGGAATAGAACCAAATTTGTTGCCGATATTTAAAAGCACACATTTCAGACTACGTTTTGAACTGTCGATAAAAAGACGCCACTCATCTGGGCTGTAATCCGACAGACCAATTTTCTTCAATAAGTTGCTGATGTCATTACAGAATACTAGGTTGTTGTCTTCGGTAAAGAATGGCAGCAAATCCTTTTCTCTGTTTCTATAAATTGTAATTTTCGTTCCAGGCTGAAGTGCATTCTTTTCCTTTAGTCTGGACGCAAGCAATTCAGAGGACTCTTTGGAAAGGTTTAAGTCCCTGATCAGATCACTCAACTCTTTTTGGTCAAAACGTTCACTGTGTGAAGTTGATTGGAAATCACTGTCACTGCCCCCACTTTCGTCATCTTGTCCGATATTGGACATGCAAGTGTCATCGTCTGAGAGCTGAGGTAGTTCGCGAAAAGGTGGAACTGGTACAATATCCGAATGCGGAACAGGTCTCCTGGCTGAAGGTATATCAGGGTAAGACAACTTGTGACGATTATTTCGATTGATGCCTATGATATTAACCATACAAAAGTAACAGTCGTCGAAGTGGTTTATCTGTTCCCTCCAAACCATCGGTACACCAAATTTCAGGCAGCTTCTCTTTCCAGTTGTCCAGTGGCGCAATTGTTCAATACAAGTTTTGCATACTGTATGAGGAGCCCATTGCTTATCTTGATCTCCAAGTTTGACACCAAAATAACCTACATATGCTCTTTTTACAAACTCAGAAATCGGTTTCCTGTTTGCTTTTAGTGTGTATTCCCCACACATGTAGCAGAATATGTCTGGATGGTTAATGCAGCTCCGTCTGGAAGTAGCCATAACCTTAAGGATGTTCGCATCTGAGGAATTAAGTGACTAACCTAAAAAACATGTAGAACATGTAGTTATTTAATGCTCACATTCACAGATTGTTCTTGCGACCAACTCTTAATATGCCCTAAGACGACTGCGGCTGCTCTAGCTTTCAGGAGGCGGTTTATATAGGCTATAAATGCTGATTTCAGCATAATCTATTTACATAGTTCGAAACCATGAAACGCTGTATAAGCACAAATAAATTCTAAATGAGGCCATGAATTTAGTGCTGAGTAAACTGTAGGCTACGGAATAGTTATTTCGTTGAATCAGCAATATCTCAGCACGCGGCAAGATATGCTGATTTTACATTATAAGGATGTAGGCATTATATGAATCAGCAAGAATTATAATTAGCCATAAATAAAGCTTATTATGACATTTTAGTTTTGTCAAAGACATCGTTTAAAGAGTGGACTGGGTTTTCTTTACAAAATCGACGATATCTGAGAAACTAGACCCGATGCACTCAATCCAATGACATTTTCTGAATCAGCGCCCAAAATTATCCCAAGAACAGGTCTAAAACCGAAGGCAACAGGAAAAAAATTTTTTCTGTTGGCCAGTGTTATCCATTGCAGAAACCGAGTGGAATTCCTCTGGGTCAGAAAAACAGGTTATTCTACGGTAGGTAAGTTAGTTGGAACAGACGAATCTTAAGTTTAGACCTGAACGACATCACAAAACTGACAGAACAAATCGAACTTGGCAGCGCATTTCCAAAGCCGTAAACCAGTAACCGAGATTGCTCTAGAACCCGACACTGTTCTGGTACGAGGGACAACAAAGTGTCCACTGATCAAGTTCAAAATCTGTGAAGCACATAAGGGCAGGTTCGGTTCTGGGTCATTATTCAAACTAAATCTTACGACGGTCATAGGTTTTGATTGCCCGTTTAATAGATCTAAATAGGTTATGCAGCAGCTCTTTCTCAAGACCTACAGAGGTGTTTTCAGGGATATTCTTACAATCTGGTTATGTGTCAAAGTCTTGGAAAAAAGAAAGAAAGACCGAAAAGAAGCACATGAAAAAGACAGACGACTTGAAAAGGTCCTCAGAAATTTCGGAAGCTTGGTCTTTAAAGAGTCTGGCTAAAACTTCCAGAAAAGGTTGTCAAAAACTGTTTCTAAAAGATTCAATCAATCAGTCAGCGATCCACTCAGCCAACCTACTCACCCACCCACCCAGTCAGTCAAGTAATCCGTTGGTCAGCCAGTAAGTAGACACCTGAGTTTTAAGGATTTTCATTTTAAATATCGCATTCTTGATTATTATTTTGTCAAAAGAACTGAAAATTTCAGCCTGCATTATAAATAGATCTGTTTACCTGCGATACATGTAGAGGATAACAGATGCAATAGTTGCGGGTACTACTCCAAGTGTAGTAATCACAATACCCACAATGCCTCCAATGCCAACAACTGAAGGATTCTCTAAAATATGGGAAATTAGATTTATATTTAATGCCTACACAACGAAAACATGAATTTGACGAATTTATAACAAAGCGAGGAGGATTTTGCAAATCCTCAAACTATTTTCTATTTTCGATTTTGCTGAATAGCCATTGATTGATTTAAGAAGTGCATTTAAGCCTCTGGAACCATGCAATAGTTACTAATTTTAGATTATAGACATTAAAAATTAGCCGACTCAGAACAGTACTTACATCCTGGTTATATATTAGAAAATAATTATAAGGAAATACTCATTTCTGACAAAACCACATTGCCTTTAGGTTATTTCAAAATTTTCGGTAAAATTATATATTAAAACGACTGGTTTAAGGCACCGCGCATAACTAATGCCGAAACGGAAACTCCTAACTATCCTACCATAAAATATTGTTTAAATAGGCAGTAATGATAAAAGTAAAGCAATGAGCTGTTCACTTTGTTTCTTCATTAAATATCTCAAACAATTTACTTACCGTGACCACATGTGATGTTGACTTTTATCGGTACAAACGTGCACTTATGTTTCTTACGAATCACACAATCAGCTTTGCAGACGTACTGTCCGTCTTTAAGACTTTGCAAATCTAAAGTTGAGTCTGTACTTATTTTTTCGGATTTATGGTTAGTCCAAGTGTAGGAGCAGTTCGTTGTGTTAGTTGAACACGGCACCGTTTGTGTGTTGCAATCAGTGTTGTATTCAAGTGTTTGATTCAATAACGCTGGAAAGAAACATCGTCTCCAATCAGTCTCAGTTAAAGCGATTTAAACTTGTCTCTAATTTGACATATATTTATCGTTATCCATTGTTCTATGACACCATTAACAACGAGGTACGTAGTACAGTAGTTCATGCAAAAGCATTCCAGTAGTTTAATATGTAAAGTTGAATTTAAACTACATCGTAATTTTGTAATTTAATGTGATTGCACAGTTATATAGCACCTCTTTGACAAAACTCCTCAGAGGTGCTCCCGATCTGACCACGATCAAATAGAATGACATTCAACCGCTGGCAAAATAGAATCATAGATTATGTAGCAGATTGCATGGAAGCCAATTCCAAAATGAGAGGCCGACTACAGCAAAGATTCCACGTTGCACTGAGGCAGTATGAGACGAGAGAACAACAAGTTCACTCTGTGATGCAGAGGAATGAGCTCTGCACCAAGAAACAAGGACACTGAAATTTAATGGAACACAGCCGGCTAGGCAATTACGCATCAGCATAAGGATCTTAAACTCAGCACGCGTTTGCCTAGGCAGCCAACGCAGCTCACCCGCTGCCAAACTTTGGACTCCCACCAATCAGCCAAGCTGCTGCGTTAAAATTGAAGTTGATTAAACTGAAACAGAGGCAGGCCTGCATAACTGGCATTTCCATGGTCAACCCTAATGCGTACCTGAATGCTGAAGATACATAAAATATTACACATGTAGTAGTTGCCTAAAACCACATTTCTGCTTTATAAAATTAGAATCGTTAAAACAGAGAAACAAACAAAATTTAAGGCTAAACACAAATCAAAACTACAATTTAATTAAAGGTAAATTATTCGCCTATTACGTAATAATATGCAACTGAAGTAAAGGTCCAATGTCCCATAGCGGAATGTAAGGTAGGCACTCATTTCCTGTTCTTCAGTCATTGAGCAGGCAATGGACGAATCCCAAGGTCCCAAGGACACAGGGTAAGTGATGCTTTTTCTTTCCCAGCATACATAGGTACCACATTCTACTGCTTGATTCCAGAGATGAGTGTGTGCTATTAACTTGCTGATTCATTTCACGGACCCCAAACAGTATGCTCAAATCAGCATCATTAAACTAAGGGTCATAAAACAGTTTCCAGATAATCATTATATATTTTTACACGTGCTTTGGGAAAGATTTGTAATAGAATCAAGTGAAATGTCTGTTATAACTAATCAGTAAACGCACAGTAAAACATACTTAAAAGAATTGTAGCAAATGGGAATTGAAAATGAAGCCAACAGACTATGAACTTTAATAAATGTAGCACTTAGTAATATTTGCCATAATCCGGATTAAATAAAACCAGGAATGTGTATTAGTGATAGCAAGAAGGCGTGACAAATTATTGAGCTATTTACCACACTGTAATTAAATGGAAACGAAACATACTTACTAGTAATATTGAGCTCTAATGTGCAGCTGAATTGTGAAACTACTCTGGAATTGATGTATTTAACGAAACACGTGTATGCTGTACTCTTCAGCTGGTCAGCCTTTAAGGTAACAGTAGAAACTGCTGTTCTGTTATCAACTGCTTGTAGTGTGGATATTACTGGATTGCCACTGATTGAATTCCAATCCAAAGCAGCACGAAAATTCCCTTGATATCTGAGTGTGCAATTCAAGCTTACAATGTCAGGCTTAATTTCGCAGGAATTTCTTCCGATAATGTCGTTACCTGATGCATTTGAAGCACAAGACCGAGGCGAAGGATATAATTCTAAAATCAAAGAAGAATAGCTATACATTGCAGTAGAATAGATTACGATTACTTATTACTCCGTGTGACAGTTGTTTGAGCATACATGCCTCTGTTACCAAGCAGTATTATTTGGTAACGGTGTAAGCTGGGAAATAAACGGCAAGTCCTGCGATGCACTGGCCCCGTGTCAGGATCTTGAGATTCGTCCACTGCCGGCTCAAGGACCTAAAGAAATGGAAATGAGCGCCTCCACTACGTTTCAATTGTGGGATATGGGATATTCTACTTTTCTAATCTCTTAACTCTTTTACATTTTAATCTCACAGTTGTTAAACTGCATCTTTTGTCGTTGTCTTTGTCATGTGAGCGGAAAGTCTCGTTTACTCGCTCACTTATTAGCTTTCAATAAAATATACAGATTGACTTAGGAATTGACTGATAGACCGACCAACCATCACACACACCCATACATTTACCCACTATACACCCCATCCATAAAAAGCCACAAACCCGCCACACGCTAACAAACCTGTTCACTCGCTCATTCACTCATTCACTTTCTCACCCACTCATTTGCCAGTCAGTCAGTCAGTCAGTCGCTCGTTCACACTCACTCATTCACTCATTCACTCATTCACTCATTCACTCATTCACTCATTCACTCATTCACTCATTCATTCACTCACTCACTCACTCACTCACTCACTCACACAAAGCTCTGATTTGTTTATACTTTTGTTAAATCACTCGTGGCCAGGGTTCGAAGCTATTGAGTCATACTTGCCAAAGACAATGAGTTCAAATGATTGCATCTGTGTTCCACTTGTACATGTGTATTTTCCAGAATCCTCAAGGCTTATTTTTAATATAACAAGATTAAACTCGCCACTGCGACTGCCAGTCACTGTGAATCTGCCTCGATAAGCTTCAAAAACTTCACGGTTGAAATAGACAATTCTAGGTGCAATTAAACCGACTGGAGTGTGATGCCACATAACAGTGCTGCTCTCTTCGGCATACTGGCAAGGGAAAGTCTTGCTTGTTCCAACTGCAACCTCAGCAAATTGTTCGTCGGTCACTAGATAAGCAAAGCAAAAAAGAAACTTAAATTTCGGATAATATTCTCATAAATTAAAAAGAATAGCATTTCATTTGCAAGTAAAGTCCGCATCGTAATTTTTGTTAGGGATAGATTGTTAGAAAACAAGTCTTAGACGATCTTAGAATAGAGCCAGAGAGCAGTATAGTGATTACACGTTAGGCAAACAATTTAAATGAACCAGTGAGCTTTGTTGTGACTGAAGCACCAGCCTAAGAATGCAAGGAAAACAATGTATTTCCTTGCACTCTCGCTATTCCTTTTCAAAGCAAGATAGATCCGATACAGATGCAAGCGCAATAACAGTTCGTTGTTTAAGGACGTTCTTATTTTCCAGAGGTTCTCATGCTGGAAGCGCCTCTGGGTAATTTGTTCTGTAGGAAGAGCTATATAAGTTATCAAATACAAATACAAAAAATACAAACATTTAAATATTTTTAAAATTATTATTAGTTTCTATTTGGTTGCCAGGTGAAATGTAGTTCAGATGTTTGAAGGTCATTGAGAAATGGTGCGTTTCAGGCATTTCGTGAAGAGGAAAAAAAATTCAAAATTCGAAGAAATTATGGTAGTTGGTTCTATTAGTTGGGCCAGACAGGCCAGTTTGATTCTTATCCGGAAATTCTCCGGAAGCTATACAACTGCCTTAGTAGGGTTAAGGAGTGCCTACAAGGAGATGGACTCAGCAACACACATGCATGAGCCAGATATTTTGGATGCTTTGAAGGCTGTTGAATTCAGGATCTGAGATGCTTGTAAAAACTAAGTTTTCAGTGTCAAGGTCAAAACATACCAGACAATAGGTCCTGATTCGTGACATGATTTTGTCAAGACCTGACCTGATGTGACGTGCCACCATGATATGATAAAATCAAGATTGGCAGAGTTTTGTTATGCGTTGTCAAAATGTGAGAGTGATATCCAGAGCTGCCTCAAGTTTTTTGACCATGTTTGATAGCGGAATAACAGTGCCAGCGAGGTTAGTGTTTGAATGAGAAGGGAGAGAACTTAGGCGTTGGCCTGAGCCGCTTGGTAAATACGTATAGTCTAAATATAAATCTTCCTCAGATTTAACTGGATTAATGGCCAAATCATTTAAACGAAGCAATGAATGCACGGAAGAGAGGCACTCTAAGTTTTACCTTGCCTGACTGATCAATGGGTGACAGAGCAATATAAAGCTGAGTATCATCAGCGTACTGCTGTAACTGGACTCCAAAGTGGTTGGCTATGCGGCTGACTGGTGAATTGAAGATTTGTAAGTAATAAGGGGCCAACGACCTGTGCCTGTGGGACAAACTGTAGGTTTTTAACGCTTACCTTCTTCTACCCAATGGGAATATCCATTTCGTCCACATGGCTACGCTTGATAAATACGAGTAGCCTAAATATAAAGTTTCCTGGGTATTACCCCATAGCGACAAAGTTTCCCTTACAAAATTACAAATAATCTAGCATTACATGGAAAATAACTTTAATATAATATATTGTTCTTATAATATAATAGAATACAGATCTACTCTTAATCGTAACACTCCGAGGTACTGCTAAAGAATAAATGTTGCATCAAGCTTGCAATTTCTGCTTCGGCCTTTCACTCAAAACTGAAAACATTCCTCTTCACAGATCCTATCCTGACACCCCTTCTTCCTCTTATCTGCCTCTGCTCTCCAACCCCAAAACACCATTCACCATAGCTGCCGCGATGTCTCTCCGTCTGACTTTTGGATCTTGACCCGGAACCGAACCCTTTTGCCTATCGATTTTGTTTTGACTGAGCGCCTGTGAATAAGGTGGTCCCCGCGACGCGCGGCTTTTGTTGGGCGCTGTAGAAATCTTGGGATTACGATTACGATTACGAAGCTATGTAAGGTCCATTTTAACTGTGAACTATACCTAAGGTTAAAGACCAGGCGAAAGAGCACAACTAAACGAATCACGAAGATTTTAAGCTTTTAGTCATACAATTCTGCTATTACGACACAACTTCTATACGATTCAAAGTTTACAATTAATATTACATATTGGCCTGACCTGCGATTGAAGAAATTTGAAATAATATGATCAAGAGAAGTAATAACATTCTGAAAATAAAAGCATGTTGAGTCATGAATTTTTCTTTTCTAAATATAGGTTGGCCATTAATCAATCTGAGTTTATTACAATGTTTGAAAGCTATTTCAAAATATTTAGTTGTAACAAAAGCCACAAAGTTATGCTCAGTTGGTCGACAGGATGCTTTATTCCAGTTAATGAAATGCAATAGGTCACAGAAAAAGGACCTATGTTTTAAATAATGTCTGAGTTTTCCCAACAAGTCTTCGGCTTCAGATTAAGAAAATGGCGAAATAAATGGAATGAGTAAGTTATCTTTCTGATCGCGGAAACATAAGTCACCAAATATTTCAGGCATAAGCAATATGGGAAAAAGGCAGGTGAAGTCCTAGTATGTTAGCTGACTACAGTTGGACATTGGTTAAAAAAGTCCTGACACTGCAAACGGAAATCACCGTTTGCATCAGAACGAAAGGATTTTAGAATTTGCACAATTTTCAGTGTATGTGCTTCGCAACGGTACTAAATTAAACGATTGGTCATATTTCTAATATTGCATAGGAACGCCTTATGCTCAGAAACCTTACAAGATACACAAATTCAGAAAATACCAGTGTATTTAACATGGCTAATTATATTAGTAAAACAGTCTTCAGTAAAATCTGCTGTCTAGTATAATTTAAAAACCATTCAAGAATGAATCCCAAATGCATGTAGGGCCTATGTATGTATTCAGTGTACAAACAAGGTGAGGTGAATACCGAAACTAGAGGATTTTATGAGGGGAACCTCATGATGAGCGGAGAAAGCAGACGTCATTGAGCGCAGACTTAAATGTCAATCTAATTTTTCTGTCAATAAATCGTAATCGTAATTCCGAAATTTCTACAGCGCCCAACGAAAGCCACGTCGCTGGGACCAGCTTATTCACAGGCGCTCAGTCAAAACAAAATCGATAGGCAAAAGGGTTCGGTCCAGGTCAAGATCCAAAAGTCAGACGGAGAGACATCGCGGCAGCTATGGTGAATGGTGTTTTGGGGTTGGAGAGCAGAGAGAGACAGGAGGAAGAAGGGGTGTCAGGACAGGTTCTGTGAAAGAGGAATGTTTTCAGCTTTGACTGAAAGGGATGCAGTAATTGCAAGCGATGGAGAAATGTAAATCTCCAAAATTTCTCAGGGCTAAAGAATAACCGCGTAAGGAAACCCGGCTTATGTACCGGCGCTATATCAACCAAGTTCGCGTGAACCAGGCTGATTGGTCAGTTTCAGTGCCAGATTAGAATCAGCGGTTCAAACCGTGGAAACAGCAGGTGCTACAATGGAAATTGTTGGTGATGGTGGTCATGAGATGGTTCAGGAGCGGAAACAGTATGACAGCTTGAAGATCATGGTTTTCAGTCTTGACTGCAAAACTGGAAGAGGAGGGCAGGCGAAGGAGTGCTCGTACTGACTTGGGCGCCTCTGAGCTTGAAGATGCCGGTTCGCGTCCCGGTCGTGGCTTGTTTAAAAGATTTGAATCTCGGGCTAGCTCGGTCCGTACACGAAGACCTTAAATGGCGTTCAAACGAGCAGCAGTCGTGAAGGATTTCACCAGATAAATTCATTAAACAATGAGCAGGGTCCAGGCCATACGGTTTCTATAGAAAAACGTGTACCGTTTACATAAACACACACACGCACACGCACACACACATATACAGGCGAGAAAAGGGATAGACAGGCGAGAAATGGGGATTGCAGATTTGGCGCGCTCTAGGTAGCTATGGGACTACTATCTACGTTCTAGAAGTCGCCGGAAAGACTTAAAGGCTTGGATATAGGAACTGTACCAAGGATTGTTAGTGTCAGAGCTCGATTTCGTAATAATAGGTGCATGTTTGTCAAGAATCATGGACAGAGTGGTGCTGTACCAAGATAGGCGCCTCTGAGCGTGAGGATGCCGGTTCGCGTCCCGGTTGTGGCTTATTTAAGAGATTTGAATCTCGGGCTATCATGGTTCGTGCACGGGACTTTAAATGGCGTGGCGCCCATTCAAACGAGAGCAGTAGTGAAGGATTTCACCCGACAAATTCATTATACAATGAGCAGGGTCCAGGTCATACGGTCGCTATAGAAAAACGTGTACCATTTACATCAGTATTTATAGACAGGCGAGAAGGGGGATAGCAGATTTGGCGCTCACTAGGTAGCTATCGGGACTATTTCGAACTATGTCGCCAGCAAGAGTTAAAATATTTCTGGGCAGTTGCAACGTGACTGAGGAGGAGTATAGTTTAAAGTTAACTGTTGACGCGTGGTAAATAATTTAATATTGGAAATTTTCTGTTGACTTACGAAGGTAGTTTCCCCGAGTAAGCTAGGTCTACAGCACGTCCGTGTCGGAAAAAGACATTTATACTTAGTGTGATAAGCTTACGCTTGAGTGTATAATCTGTTAAGGCTAGTGGAGCACCGAATAGTAACGGTAAAGTTATTATTATACCGCGCCTTTTCAAATAGCAAGGCTGAGGACCTTTCGATAAGTCACAGGATAACAGAAGCCTCTCGTCATTTTTCTTTGTTCAGAATATTATAATAACTAAGATCTTCGTTTGTGGAACATGGTAGCCTATTTGGTTAAAGAGCTTGGCTTGTAGTGCGGAGAGTACAGGCTCGAGTCTCCCCTGATATGATTACCGTGAAGGGACCTTGAGCGAGCCCTTCACTCACAAATGCTCAATAAATGCACAAATAATACTAAGTATAGGGGCCTACACTTTTTATATCTTCTATATCCCGTTTAGAGTGTGGGTTGCACATGCGAGGATAGTACTCGAAATGTGGTCAGAGCTATGGACTGAGTATTAACCCATATTCCTGTTCCTATGATGCACTTGACCATTTCTAAAACTCATGTAGTCTTCGAGGCAATTTACTATGATCTCTTGATAGTTTCATAATATTATGCGTAATTAATCTCTACTGTCCTCATTTGCACTCTTTTGAGCAAGAAGAACAGAACAAGGGTAGCAGAAAGAAGAGGAGGAGGAGGAGCAGGAGGAGGAGGAACAGGAGGAGGAGAAAGAGGAGGAGGAGGAGAAGGAAGAAGAAGAAGAACTAGAAGAAGAAGGAAAAGAAGATGAACAGCAAGAATTGAAAGAGGTATTTTTCTGAGCTTACTTCTAGAGGCAACCATGGGTTTCAAGTGTTAGCGACTTCATTTTCTTAACTTCGGCACTTGAATGCAGGTGGCTAGTCCTCTCTATTGCCGCCTGAATTCCCACAGCGTATGGTTAATTTACTCATGGTATGGCTATGTTCGCTTGGGGCGCCAGTGGAGCAGACACCTTGAAGTATCTTGCTGCCCGGACGGGGATTTGAACCTCTGATCGAGGACCCTGCACGTTAACCACTAGACTGTCACGCACCCCAAGGCAATTTTAAGTTATAATTCGTCGAGGTGTGAACTCGTGTCTAAAGCATCCATAGCTACATGACAATGAGTAGGACATAGATGAAACAGTGACGAACTAATTCAGTGAGCTTAAAACAATGCATCATCAATGGTGGCTTCAAAATAAAGTCGTACAGCTACAATTGCATTTGAGGCTTCACAGATGAAATGATCCCAATTTAGTATTCTCAAACATGAACATTTAACAGCTGATTCGTAGCCTATCACAGTCCAAGCCTTTACTTTTTACAGAGTGAGCTGGACGCCCGCAAGCTAAAATGTGAGTAGATTGATAAGATAGCCAAGTAAGGGCACATCAATTAAGCCTAAGTACTGCCTGCTACAGATCCTAAATTCACAGAGTAGAACACGGGTTTCTACGCTCGTCGATGCAATACTGTTGTTTTTATGTGCAGATCTGACGAAGTATTTCCTATTGCTTCTCAGGTTAAAATGCATCCCATGCTTCTCATGTTATTTTTTGTCACAGGTAAGCGGAAAACTGTTTTGCCATAGTGAGGAACTCGTTTTGTTATAAATTATTATCACTTTATTATTTATTATAAATAGATCTAATCATAAAACGGGTCACATCATATTTTTGAAATTTATACTTGAATATGCTGTTGATTTAGTAAGCACGTCTTACAATTCCGGATAATCACAAAACCAAACAGCCACTAAAACTTTAACAAGGAATGAAAATGTCCAAATAATGGTGCAAAGTATAATTGAGCACACAATAGTGTAACATAAAAAACAAGTCAACTTATAGGCGCTTTAATAACACTGGTCAACATAGAAATCGTTACTGACTGGAAAAGGCCCTAATGTGTAGCATCTTGGTGTGCTGAACACGAATATAACCATAAAAATTTTTTATTGGCTCTCGTTTTGAAAATATTTCATATAGTTCATTTTTTATGTTTCACCATGTAAATTTATGCAGTAGGACTGCGACAATATCCTAAATAAGTCTAGAATGATGTAATATTCCACCTCATTGCATAATCCCATCATGGACACATCATGCACAGTTGATTACGTCATTTTCTGATGCAATGTAAAACTACAGCCAGTCGGCTGCTGACGTAAGATGACGTCAGCAGTGTACTATATAAAGCGAGTCGGAACGGTTGAGCATTTACAATATTACAGACTTTGTGCGAGACAGTTTAAGTTACTGTTTTATAAAACTATTATTACTTTATCCATTTAGATACAATACAGAACAGTAATGCCTCGGAAGTGCGTAAATACTGTGGACAACTTTTGTTACATTTGTGGGGAAGTGACATTTGCCAACCAGAAGAAAAGTATCACTTATCAAGTCAAGAAGGCATATCATGCTTACTTCGAATGCAAGGTTGGTGACCAAGACAAGCCATGGGCCCCGCATATATGCTGTGCTACATGTACAACACAGCTTTCACAGTGGTTGAATGGCAAAAGACCATCAATGCCGTTTGCAATTCCCATGGTGTGGAGAGAGCAAAGCAACCACGTAGATGACTGTTACTTCTGCTTGGTTCCTCCTCTTTCCGGTGGAATAACGAAGCAAAAGAAGTCGACAATAGTCTACCCAAACATTCCGTCAGCATTGAGACCAGTTCCACATGGTGATGGACTTCCTATTCCAGAACCTCCAGCAGAATATATTTTCCTTGATTCATCTGATGAGGACAAGGGTGAGCCGACATGTTCTTCTCCTGGTCCGTCAGCGTGCAGTGATCCCGATTTTCACTGTGGTGCATCATCAACCCCACACAGAATAACACAGGAAGAACTAAATGACCTTGTTCGTGATTTGGACTTATCCAAAAACAAGGCAGAATTGCTAGGATCAAGACTCCAACAATGGAATCTTCTAGAAGAAGATGTCACAATTACTTCATATAGAAAGCGCCATCAGCAGTTGGAACCTTTCTTTATGGTAATCTGGTATTCTGTTCCAATATTGACGACCTCATGAATGCCTTACAGATCACTCATGACCCACAAGAATGGAGACTCTTTGTAGACTCTTCAACACTGAGTCTTAAGGCTGTGCTTTTGCACAATGGAAACCGTCTTCCATCTATTCCATTAGCACATGCTGTCCACATGAAAGAGACATACGATAACCTAAAACAGCTACTGCATTCCATTGACTATAACAGGTACAAATGGCACCTGTGTGGTGATTTGAAGGTAGTTGTCATTTTAATGGGACTGCAGCAAGGATATACAAAATATATGTGTTTCTTGTGTGAGTGGGATAACCGAGCAAGAGAGTTGCACTACGTGCGGAAGGAATGGACTCCCAGACAAAACATGGCAGTTGGACAGAAGAATATCCAGCACCCAGCTCTGGTCGAGGCTCACAAAATCCTACTACCACCCCTTCACATCAAACTAGGTTTGGTGAAGAACTTCGTTAAAGCCATGGACCGCACTTCGCCAGCTTTCCGATACCTGCATGAAAAATTCCCTCGACTCAGCGAAGCAAAGATTAAAGAGGGAGTTTTTGTGGGTCCTCAGATTAGAGAACTCTTCAAAGATGACCGCTTCAACAACTTGCTGGAGGGTGATGCGAAACAAACATGGAATGCTTTTCGTCTAGTGTCTACAGACTTTCTGGGGAATGTTAGGGCAGAAAACTACAAGGAACTAGTAGAAGACATGCTCAAGCAGTACCAGAAATTTCGCTGCAATATGTCTCTGAAGATGCATTTCCTTCATTCCCATCTGGATTTCTTCCCTGACAACTGTGGTATGGTTAGTGACGAACATGGCGAACGTTTTCATCAAGATGGTTAGTGACGAACATGGCGAACGTTTTCATCAAGATATCGCAACAATGGAGCAAAGGTACCAGGGAAAATGGTCCACTACAATGATGGCTGACTACTGCTGGACACTCCGCAGAGATGCTCCCGAACAGCTGTACAAGAGACAGGCAAAAAAATCTAAGAACTAGTCTATGACCTGGTTTTTATAAATATTAACTGTAAGTGTATCACTATTGGCATGCATTGTGCGATATAAAATTACTTCATTTCAGATTACAAAAAAACTAGAGCCAATTCGGCATTTTCACTGTCATATTCGTGTTCAGCACATACAAATTGATAAGAACTGACTAATTTCATTTCAGTAACATGACTTTTGTAAAAATTTGTTGTCCAGTGTAAAGCATATCATAGGCGTTCCTAGAGGCCTAAGTAAAGCTGACAGTAAAGAAGACAAATTTACCATTTAAATGGCAACAATGTATGCATTAGCTCGGTTTCGCTTGTGACTTAGTTTGCGCTATGCTGCTTAGTCGGAGTTTATTTAATACGCTTGTTGTGGCTTATACAACCAAAATATTATAAAGCTTCATTAAAAATTTGGCAGTACAAACAAGTTTAGGGTAGTATTAGCTTTAAAATGACAACCTTACGAAGAGCATCTTTGAGCGGTACCTATAAGTGCTATATAAATGACTAATTTTGAATTAAATTTTGAATTTAGAATCGCAACGTTTTAAAGCAAAAGCCTTCAATATTTAAGCGTGTATTTCGGCCTATGCTTGAGTTGCCAACGGAGTAATATGTACACCCACCTATACAACTTGCATGCACTATTAGTTAGCGATTGTGAATAGTATATTGAAACTTGAAACTTAGAGTTACTGCTTCAAAATTTGTCACCTAAAATTGAAGCTGTTTTGACAGAAAACCTTTATGCCATTTCTTACATAAATGAGAAGAACTTACTACTAAAACATTATTTTAAAAGTTTCTAAATGGGGCTAATTTCAAATAGTCAATATAGCAGATATATCGTAATGGCATCGTGCCTTAAAAGCAGAAATCGTTGTTTTAAACCATCTATAAAGCCGAAGTCCCTGAAGCGATTGACATGATATTGATGCCTGAAAGATTATAGGAGCGAGTACGTTACCGTTGGCGCTCTCCGCTTAATATATACACCCACATATTGTCTTGTCTTGTCTTCAACCGTCCTCGAGCCGAGGATTGGCTGCACCATGGACAATTTTGTGCCATCTGGTTCTGTCCCTTGTCTCTTGTAATAACTGGTCAAAGGATAAATTAGTCCAAGACTTGATGCTATCGATCCATGTCATCTTGGGTATTCCCCGAGCTCGGAATCCAGGAATTGTGCCTTCGATGATCTCTTTCTCTAAGCACTCTCCACTCTTTCGTAGCTCATATACACCCACATATGCATATTTTAATTATTTTGCGGTTCGAAGTTATCGGGTCGGTCCATAGGTATATCAGTGGCGTACGCGGCTTTTTGGTCCGGTACCTGAATGCGAATTGAGGGTATCTGAGACAGCAAACGCCGATGTCGTGAATCCCCTAACTACTAGAGATTTGGGGAACGTCGTGAGCCAATGCATTTTGAAGCATTTGGTGTTAATTTGAGCACATTTAGGCTACAGGTTTGTGCAACATTTTTAGCCAAGGGGCCCAGTTCCTTGACGATATTTGAGACAATAAGCGCTGAAGACGCGAAGCCTCTAACGGATATGAAGCGCCTTTGGCTGTCCAAAGAGGTCCGGGGCTCCATCTCGGATGCAAAAGCATTTTGCCGAAATAAAACAGGCCAGAAATCAAATACGCAAAATCGGTTTGGAAAATACTCTTTATTGTTTGATACTTGTGTCTATCGAAAGGCAGTCAAGAGTCACCGAACTGGGGAGGCGGAATACGTAACTGCTATAACCGAATCTGCACCAATTCAACGTTGATGGTCTTGGTCTCAGGGGGGTCCGGACGCCAGAATTTTTTTCGACCAGTTACTCCAATGGGTCATATGCCATGACCGATTTGCACTCGAGTTTACTTATTCTAAAACATTGGCTATAGAATATTAGGAGGGTTAAAATTTTGGTTTTGGACAAAAAGCTGAAAATCTTAAAATAGTGTTTTTACCTATTTTAAAACGCATGGGTAATTATAAAGTATCACCGTATGTGATTAAAACTAATTTTGAGCAATGCCGTATAAAATTCTGTTCATTAGCAAAAATTGCAACTAAAATAATAGTAAAAGGTGAGGCATAGAACAAAAAATAAGTTTCACAATAAGCCTAATTTCAGCCACCCGTCTAAGCAGCGTTTAATAGATTGATTTCATTTAATGGGTTAAGAGAACTTTCTTCAAATTCACCTTTGCTCTAAATTGAAAACATAACTTCAGATTTTGCTTAATGAAAACTGTCTACAATTTTTAGATTCATCGAATTTTACCAAATCTAAATAAAGCGCTAAAACTTGCACACTCGCATCTCTGTGCTATTCCAGCCATTCCAGTCCCATTTTCCTCTTGTAAATGCACATAAAAATTTCCAACGTCTATAGCACTCCATTTTTATGTAACTATAAAAAGACTCATTATATTTGCACAAATTTAAGTTTTGAATTAATATCTTTTTGAACTACGCGTGTCTTTTAATGTAGTTAGTGCCAAGATATCATAGTTTAACGTGAATATTAGCGGCTATACTAGAAACGATATGTGAAAATAGCCTACATTGGGAAATTTTATTGCTGGTTACCTGTTCCAGCAGTAGGTATAAGGTTTGAAAAGTGTTGCTCGCGACAGAGCCTCCTCACAATTCAAAAGAACACTCGTGTGATTGTGGAAGAGGTCCCAAAAAACATATTTTCAGACTAGTGTTTCTTAACGTCTTTGATAGATTTCTGAAGGTAGCGCGTTAATAATATTCAGATAAACCCGTTTTTGTATTCCTACTTATTATCACCGTCAGTTGATGTTGTAGCTGTAGCTGAAGTTCACGGAAAAACAAAGAATAAAGCAGTCATTGCTGGTGAAGCGACGCAGATGACTTGTGCACAAGATTCAGCTGCAATGGTTTTCTGGTTTCATATTTCGCCGAAAGATAACCTCCAACAAATTCTCTTTGACGGAACGAGAATTTCTCATGCCAATTTTTCAAATACAAATGCAACGGGTCGAGTGCGTGGACATACTTTAAATATCAATCCAGTGCAATTGGAAAACTCTGGAATTTTCAAATGCGTAGTCAGTGGAAAGGAACTTTCTGCTCAGCTATTAGTCTTAGGTGATTTTCTTTTGTACAGATACTTTAGTTTCGCCTTTCTGTCTTTTTATATCCATATGCTATCCTTCAAAATTAACCGCCAATAAATTCTGCTGGATGGCATTAAATTCTTAAACATCTGTAAGCGTGGTCTGGAAGAGATATACATGTAAGATGAGGCTGTGCCATAGCAAAGCAAGGCTATGTATGACCAACCTGTCAGCATTACAGCTTTACTCGTCGGCACTTCTTTCGCAGCAGATAGTTGAAGGATAACGAGTTAACAAATTGCATTTGATTCTATTAGCGGCGCACTTTTACATTTTATAAGTTATAAAATGTAGTGCCCTAATAACTTTTGCTTTCAAATTAAATATTTTATCAAATCTACCAGGATTGTCTATCACGTGTTGGCCTTCAGGGGAATTATCCTCAAATAGGATCGTGTATGTGATGGCTGCAGTTGATATTAATGTTATAATAAAATCACTGTACCTAATCACTCGTCACTGCTGAGCCGTCTGCCTGTCTTTCCTCCACGCTTCAACATACCTCGACGACTCTGGTCTGCACTTAACCGATTCGGTCAGGCCAAGGTTGCTGTGAGAACAACTTCGTCAAATGGGGTCAAGCCACTGACCTTTCGTACAGCTGTGGTGCAGCGCAGATTATGGCGCATATTGTCGATGTCTGTCTGCAAACACATTTCAGTGGTGGACTGTTGGCGCTTCATCTCGCTGGTGATGATGTTGCAACTGAACCAACAACATGAAAATGAACAACATGAACATGTTGCAACATGAACCGCTTACGCTATAAGAACCATTCCTAAATAAACAGTTTCTAAAACTAGTGGAAGTTATTCTATAAAAGTGTTAGGATAAGCCATTGCCATGTTATGATGTAGACTACACATGCTTTCACTTAACGAGCTTAGACTTTTGATACTTTAGGTTCTGAACCAGTATGTGGTACAGCACCCAATGTTGATCGTCGGGGCTTTGTGGACTTGTGGTGTCGAGTAAATTACACAGGTTTCTGGCCTCCACGTATGCATTGGATGAATGGTGCTAGAATTTTAGAAAGCAAAGAGCAACGATTGCCCACAAGCCTTTCAACTACTCTGACAGTAGAAGCCGAGTCACTTGGAAGCAATGCGAGTTATTCATGTAAAACATACTTCGCAGCAGAAGACAATGCTTTGAAAGATGACAATCAGATAGTCAGAAACGTTCCAAACTTTACGTTCACATTCAGTTCAGGTACTACACAAACAATTCATGTAGACTTAAATATTCTAATAATAGCATATCCTTGCTCGTGTCATATAATTCGCTATTCGATTTTTGTTCGCATGCAAAATACTTTATGGTTATATCATTCTATCATCCACACACATATATATATATATCATTCTAAATTGATAGCCATCTGTAATTAAATAACTGATTTCTTCACAGTTGCTGTTTACAATTCTGCAACACAGAATACTCAGCTGGATAATGACGTAACCACACAACACGTGCCTGTGACTAATAATGGTAAAGTCATCAAAACGCATTGCAATATTGTGATAAAGCTTAGCGATCGAAATGATAACGACGATGATACTACTTGTGGTTATGATTGTCGCATGCGTTAGAGTGTGACGCGCTAGAATGTATGTATGCAAGTATATATGCATTATGTATATACACATATACATACATACAGTATACTTGCATGTATGCGTGTATGTATGTATGTATGTATGTGTGTTTGTGTGTATTCAAGTATCTGTGTATGTAACGCCTTTTAAGGGCCTCTCGAATATGTTGAAATATGCCTAACTAACACATCTAAAAGGGAACAATTTATAGTGATGAGATCAGCTGAAAATGTTTTCCGAGCTATTTCTTGCGATAAAGTTCTAATTTCAGTGAAGCACTGTTCGAGAAGGACGGTCCGATGCACGATAAAGCATGAAGTATCTGAATCGCTGTATGCCAACAGGTCTTCGAGTGCTGTATGGAACACTGTAGTATGACCTGGATCGATTGAGGCAGAATCACATGGCTTCCTGATAAATTCTAGGCCCGAACCGACCATCGAGTATCCCCCGTGAGGAAGGTCTTGAATATATTGCTGTCCTCAACCGGGGACCAGCGGATCTCACAATTTTAGTTTTAATCCATCCCGACTATCTATGCAGCCACCTGTTCTAACTTCCTCACCACCCCAAAACTTTCTTCCCAAATCGCTCACAGTTTGTGCAACATATATTTTCATCCTCACATTGTCTCCGACTGTGAAAGTAAAAACTATTTTTACAACATTAAGGTTTTTAATCACAAAGACTGTATTTGTATTGTATTAGGCAATTTATGTATCGCCTCTTACAGAAGCAATTACTCATGGGCGCTCCCAGCAAGCGAATTCCCAAGGAAAAGTGCCAAAAAATCTGCAAAGCTCAAATATATTTAAACTGTAACAACTATTTAATTTTAGCTTAAGAATTTGATGTTATGCAGTCAAGCTGTAAGTGAAAAATTACTTTTTAAAACATCATTCAGTTTGGTTAATATATATATATATATATATATATATATATACATTGTAACATTTCTCCTGGTTCGACTCAATACCACATCCGGAGCTCATTTACACGAGCACCATCAAGCAAAAGCCAAAATAGGTCGTTGCAAAATCATTACTCGTGGTAGAGTGCTTCAGATGTCATCTTACCATCATAAATTTTATAACCATTTTATAACTATTTTATATGTGCAGCCACAGTAAGCTGTTCCTTCAAAATAAGCCAACTAGCTGTTTCCTTTTAAGCTGAAGGACAAGTGAAACAAGTAATCATAGTTTATTTGCTTAATTCAGTGGTTACCCTAGTGGGTAACCACTAGGATAACCACTATCGCGGGTAAACGGCGGGAGTAACTATGACTCTCTTGTGTGAGTTTTGTTTGTCTATTCCCGGTGAGTCTTCCCCGCAGAGGAATTCTTAGCTGATCGAGTGGTGACCACTAGGGGCTAAGGTCGCTGCAATAATATCTGGCGGGAGCTTCACGGGCTTTAACGGTGCCACTCATATACATAGTGGCTACCCTAGAGTTCCAGTTGATTTGCTCCTCGTACTCTTCGCGGCTTGGGGCGGTCGGCCAATGTCAGATGGCGATCGGGCATCCCGCCTCAAGAGAGGCTGATTGGTTGGATACCATGAGAGGAAGAGTTTAGTAGTTAGTAGCTGCATGATCTCGTCGCGGCGAAAGCGAAAAGCTTGGATACGTGTGGCGAGGTCAGCTTCGACTCCCTGAGCGGGGTGCCGCAACACCCGTCTGCTCTATCTGTCTTGTCAGGCAACCATAGGCTCGTAGTGGGACCTCGCCTGCGACCGGCGTTCTGAGCGGTACTGTGTAATTTCTGCTGTGTGATCTCGTCGTGGCGGAAGCGAAATGCACGGAGCCGAGTGGTGAGATCAACTTCGACTCCCTGAGCGGGGCGCCACAAAACCCGTTTGCTCTATCTGTTCTGTCAGGCAACTAACAGGCTATTCACTGGTCTTGCCTGTCGACCGTGTTCTGTGCAGGACCTTATTCTTTACGGGACTATGTTCTGTACAGGACTGTATTCCGTACAGAACAGAGAGGGAATGGACCCAGCGCTGCCCACCTAATGCGGAAATATTAAAAGAGTTGGTCGAGTGCCAACCGATCGATGCAGTAGTGACCTGCACCTTTATCACTTGTTGTCATCGGGACAGAGTATGTAATCTGGGGTGGAGGGCTGTCACACACCATTGTCGATGGGCTACGATGGAGCACCTGAGGGGACAGGAACGGGTAGCCCGGTTCGAATTGGAGAGTGACAAGCGGCCGCCTGCAAAGAAAGTTGTTGTCTCGGAATGGGTCGCCCTGTTGCGAGCAGGGTGAAATCCTGGAACCCCGACCCCAGGGAGCAAGGGAGAGGGCACTACAGCATTCTTGGAACTGGTAACGGAAACTGTATCGATACACTTGATGGACGAGTGCTATATGCACGAATCCGCCTCTGGACCACTCCCGAGAGGGAGGAGTCTTACCTATGTAGCAGGTTGGATATGTCAAAGTGAAGAAATTAAAAAAGCGCAAGGGTAGCGGCCTGGCGTGACTAGTACTCTCTTAAAGTAGCATACAGTCTTATGACTTACTTTTATGCAAACACTATCTTAGGTCGCGGTTATGTTGTCTGAACGGTTATAAATTACTACATATGGGCCGGCATGGCTACAAAATGACCATATACGGGTTAGTATAACTGTTTAGCATAGGAAAGAGTAAAGCTTTCTCAAACATGCAGTTACCTATTAACATCAGCATTATCACCATCATCATCATCATCATCATAGGCTGAATTGTTGTAAATGCATTATACTCCGAGTTGCTCTTTGCAGGTGATAAATCATTGGTTTTGGTTGCCGTGATATTCGCAGTTCCTCTGTTCGTCTCAGTTTCAATAACCATCTCCGTCACGCTTTACTTCACCGTCTCCAGCGGGAAAGCACGAGGTATGTGTTTATATGTGCAGTATGGACAAGTTAGTAAACAAAAACAGCCATCGGTCCATCCAGCCAGCCAGACAACAAGTTATTCAGCCAGCCAAATCAGTTAAATCACTCAAATCAGTCAGTGAGTCAGTGAGTCAGTCAGGCATAGTCAATCAATCAGTTAGTCAGTCAGTCAGCCTAAATGTGTGTCTAAACTGTTATGGAAGTTGTGCTAAATTTGCGTTATGCTTTTCAAAACAGAACACTCTAAAGAAATTTCTGTACCCCAAAGACCTTCAGAGATCGGTGAGAATCTCCTCACTGCATCCACCGCCCTTTCAACCGAAAGGGCGCCTCCTGTGGTCACGGTTTACGAAGAGATCGTCGATGAGCATGTTGCAGGAACGGCTGCAGAAGAAGAGACATCTGCAGGAACTGAGTCAGGTGTCAAGTACAGTGCTTTAATTCGATCCGAAGTAACTCGCACACGAACAAACTACGAAACCATAAACCTTTCTAGCACAGAAGCATCCCTTACAAGCCAGCAACGTAGCTCAGTGGATGTTGAAGAAGCACGTTCGATTGAATATGTCAACATTTCTCGTCGCTGATTTATCTTACGGGGCCCGCAAGAGTTTCCAAAGACACCACAGAACTACATTTAGATCGGTTCAGGTTTGGTAAGGCTATATTCCCATGAGCCAGTGTGCTTTAATTGCGGATGGTTATGTGATAAAATACTAGGTATAACATCGATGCAGTTTTACTTTCTTATTTTGCTTTGAATCAATTATTAAGCTGTTGTTTAAACCGCCGCTGAATCAGTCACTTAGAAATTCTGAACTATGAAGTCTGTAAATATTGAACAAGATTTTTCTTGTTTGGTTCAAGATGCATATGATCGATAACCTCCCATGAATGCGTATTCCAGCTAGAGCAAAGAGCCACTCGAAGTATAATGCATTTACAACAATTCAGCTTATGATGATGATGATGACGACGACGACAATGCTGATGCTGATGCTGATGATGATGATGATAAAGGTGATAACGATGGTGATAATGCTGATGTTAATAGGTAACTGCATGTTTGAGTAGGCTTACTCTTTTCTATGCTAAACTGTTATACTAACCCGTATACGGTCATTTTTGGGCTATTTGAGCTCTTTCCTAGGCTAAACTGTTATACTAACCCGTATATGGTCATTTTTGAGCTATTTGAGCATAAATGTGCCTGAAGGTTTACTTATTGTTTTTAACTCTGACATTATTTAGAGTAGCGAAGAGTTCTCTTAAGAGGTCCTAGCAGGCATGATGTTAATATCCAGAAAAATACACATATACATTGTTACATGTCACGGTCGAGCAGAGTTGAGAGTCAGAGGAGTGTCAACTTAACGCGGGAACGAGACGACCTCTGGCGGCGTAGAGAGAGTTTGAGGCAGAACGGTTGCTGTCTTCAGTCTGTTAAGACGTTTTGGTTTTGGTTTTGGTTCATGGGAACCGTTGTGTTGTGTTGGGTCTATGAGACCTTTTGAGGCGTTTTGTTGTGGCACGTTCTCGTTTGTTGAAGTCGTCTTTTGTTGTGTGACGACGTTTGACACCTCATGGAGGTTTGAATTGTGTTTTCTGTAAATAGCGTCTGTAAATCTTGTATATAGAAAAAAATACTTTTAACCAAATTCTGATGCTTATGTTCTTTTAAAAGTTCCCTAGGCTTTTAAACGTACCAACATATACGTGAACAAGTGTATGAACCAATGAAAATTTGTGGCCAAAATGTCAAGGCAGATTAAAAAGGTACTGTTTGACGCGGTGACGCCCGAGCTGGTGCTGGGTTTTTATGACTGTCATGTGCCGTGCATTTCCATCGATGATCTTAATCTTTACGGGTAAAGGGGGCAGCAGAGTGCTTGCAACAGCCACTGATATGAGTAAGGCGTACGATAGGCCATACTGTTAATCATTACAAGCTGTATTCCAATCGGTTCGAGTCCGGTTGCCCCTTGTTGGTGGTTGATATTCTGGTTCCGTTCCGTGTCTTCCTCATTGTGCAGGCTTAGGTTGTTGTATCAGCAAGTGTTGAATTGGTTGCAATATCCTGCCATAGGCATCAGTTTTTGAGCTTCAAGCCCTACTTGATAAATGAGGGTATGTCAGCTTCAATTAAACCTAATATTTAAATTGCCAAAACCTTGTGCCTAACGATTGGGCCACGATGTAAAACCTATTTGCCTGGTGTTTTCATGCCAAAAAAGGTGTCGTGGACCACTCAGTGAACTACCTGGGCATTATTTTTTGTGCTGGTAATAAGCTAAGATGAGAATCGCATAATGTGTATTTTCCATGCTGCTAGTAATACTATTTTCAGTAGCTCTCATGGTTTATCGGAAATAATACAGTCCCATTTGTAAGCAGACATAACATAGTCTCCCAGCTTGATTACACTAAGGTTTACTCATACTCAACTCATGAATCTGAATGTGTGTTGGAACAATGTATACTGTAAAGTTTTGGAGTTGATTCATATGTGGCAGTGAATAAGAGTCTGTATTGCAGGTTTAGGCAATGTTGACTTCATGTCTCTAAGATATGTTGCTATGGTAGAATTTCTTAGTCATGTAATATCATTCTTTGATTGCTCATGTTCATGTAGGCTATAGTTATGGGAATGAGTATAATTCTTTTGTTAATAGTTTTGGTGTGTCTGTCAGGAGAGTACGTTACATTGCATGTTTACGTAACTTGCGTCTCCAGTGTATAGGTGGTGTGATTTTTCGGTTGGTTTTGTAATTTAATTTTCTTTTGGGTTTTTGGGTTTTTGGCTATATTTTTTTCGGTCAGCCTGGTGCGAAATTAAAATATATACGTCGACTACTTTGCATCGTGTACTTACTTACTTACTTACTTACATATTTATGTATCACTAGACTTGTATAATGCCTTTTAAGTAACTCACAAAGGCGCTGCAGCACGGCTACCTGATGGCCTCCAAAGAGGTACGTGTTGAGACGAGGAGAAAATGTTTCCATCTTACCTTACCTTATCTTAACGACTCATTCACGTTTGTTTTGTTAGTCTGAATCGAAGACCAGTTAAGCCTTAATGACATTTCTTCAGACGACAGCAACAAGAACATGACATTATTAATATATTTTCCATACCGTGATAAAATTCATATGGTACAAAACATTTGGTTATAGCTAATTACTACATTCAGAAAAAACATGTTTAGTTTCCAATAAAATGCTTGAAAATATTTATACATTCAGAAAAAACATGTTTAGTTTCCAATAAAATGCTTGAAAATATTTATTATTTATTAGTATTAAAAGTACTGTATGGTTTATGATTTCTCTGACCTATTGGCTTTTGACGGTCTACTCTATTGGATTGTTTTTAATTAATATTTCACTTAAAGCGACCATCGATTGATCCTCTATCATAATAATGACGGCGCTATAGAAATCAATAGATTATGTTAGATAATTATCATTATATTTCTATTTATTATTCTTATATTTTTGTTGCGCTTTCACATAATAATGTTTATAATAATAACATAATAACGTTAATGTTTATACAGTATTCCATGCGATGTTGTATGAAGTCTGAAGACACTTTGTAATATGTTTCTACAACATCCATTCAAAGTCTGTGAACGATATGATTTTCGGTAAACAAATGTTAACAAATGCATTACTTACTTAATTCGGTTATTCAAACGAAGTTCTTTCTTATTCTGTGATGGTTGCCTTATATTTATAGACCCTTGCCTTTGACAATGCCCATAATGCACCTGGTGGCTATCCTTACCAGTAGAACATGGCGGGACAAATGTGTAAATCGCCCCAGAAGCAGGATTTTTATTTTCAGAACGATGTGTTTCCATTTTCAGGTCAAGTAGGTTTTCCAGTTTCAGTATGAAGAGATTTCCAGCGACCGAGCTCAGGGTCGGAAGATTTCCTCCTTGTGGTTTCTACTTGTTGTCTTCTTTAAGTGACGCAGGATTTCGATAACAAGTGGAACGGGATTTAAAGGGTCATCCGTCTGTCATTTTTCAAAATAGTGGTTCAAAATCTGAGTACTTAGTCCCAAATGAATTCAAAGCCTCGTCACGGATACATGACTACCTGAATCTAATAGAAAGTCCCACTCTTTCCTATGGCAGATTCAAAATCTCAATATTTATTGCCAAATAAATTCAAATGTCAGTCTCGACGACACGAATACCTTGAACTGATTGATAACGATCCTATTCATTCAAAACTCAGACGCCGTCATTCTGACCCTTCTTCCTAGTACTTAGTGCCAAATGAATTCAGTCAACCAGTTTACACGAATGACTACATGTATCTTGTTGGACGTGATTTAATCCGTCCAACTGTGTATGCATTCCTCACACCGTCTCCTGCAGCCCCACAAATAAAATTACCCATAAAAAGAAGTGAGTCGAGAAAGGCCATTCACGTCGGGTTTGATGAAGGATAAATAAACTTCTAATATACAGTATGTACTATTTGACGACTAACAAAGTTTTAGTAACCGGAACATATCAGTCAATTCACCTTGCGTAGCCGAATGATTGGTTATTTTCAATTTCAGTTATTTTAGATAATTATGCTTAAAAGTTGCTTGTATCATTCTAATATGAGTAAGTTTAGCATGTCGATAATATTCGAACCAATGGGTTATTTTTATTCTTGTAGATTGAGCTAGGAATTTCAATGAGTAGCAATTCTTGCAATTTACTGAAACTGACAAATATAGGAAATGCTGATTTTCTTAGAAGATAATTTAATTTTCAGTCATTCATTAGTAGAGGACATGAAAAAGTCTTATGAGAAATCAAATGTACAAGTAAGATACATAAACAGCGTGCAGGTATTTCTTTTGATAAAAATAATGAACTATTATTATGGATGCATATGTCTACAGATGCGCGCCTAGCGGTCGTCACGATAACACAAGGACTATGCTTTGAGTGACATTTATTCAATTATCTGTAGGCCTCACTAACTGAAAAGGACTGCACTTGGTCCAGCTTCAGTTTGACTGGATTAGATTGGATTAGATTGAATTAGGTTGGACAGGACTGGAAAGGAATGCATTGGATATTATCGGCCGGATAGTATAGGTTTGCTTTGGATCGGATCAGATCGGAACAGTTCAGGTAATATCTGATGATGTCATATTTTCTACATCCTTATTGTGATCGGTGTACAGGCAGCTGAATTAGTGTGTATTGAATGGGGACAAAGGCTACCGCAAGTAAATAATTTTTTTCATGACATTGCAGCTAAAATAGGAACGCATTAAATCAAAGTGTCATGGAAAGTGCAACAAAACAGAACGGCATGCTTTAAAATAGTACTGATGAAGAATATAAAAATCAAGATCCAGATTATAACGGATTGTGTCTCAGTTCTGTGCTTTCTAACTGCCCTGTTGAAGGTCTAGGGCACTCTCACTGAACTCGGGATCAAGACCGCTGACAATGGTGCCTTCGATTTAGAGATTCGGCACCGAATAAAGAAGGTCAGGCAGACCATAGCCTACCTCTATAAGGAAATTTAGATTTTCTTGATATGTAAAACTTGCAATGAAATATCATTATATCATCTGACTTTTTCTTGAAAATCGTTCTGCATATTAGTAGTTCAAAGGTTAAGGTAACTAGTTATTAACGTAGCAGTGTTACATTAACGATCCATGAAACCGGGCTAATTGCTAAATGTTCTGCATCACCAAAATTTGTGTGGATAGCTTTAAATAAGTTATTACATATAGAGAGGTTGAATTTATCCAATGCTACGTTTCGTCTATCCAAGAGCTACCCAGTAAACGTTTGGTCTTCTTTGCAGATAAAATTTCTGGTATAAGGCTAAAATTTGTTTATTACTTGGTATGTGATAAATTCCTTCAAATTAGTTCTTCACTTCCTGTTTTAGACTACTTTTGGCCAAAACTCTTATGGAAGTTCGCAAACTTATCTTTTTATCACCTAACAAAAAGCTGACTGCTTGATACCATTGCTATATCCCTGTAAAGCACAGGTCAGTTGGATCTTACAGATCGTTACAATTATACACGTAGTTCATAAAATGTCTGATGTCAAGAGTAGTGAATATACTTGGGGTCCATGCCGAGACTAGCTCTTCCATTTAAAAGAATGATTTAATATGCATTCAAACACAGTTCAGTCAA
This sequence comes from Norana najaformis, assembly GCA_964023275.1. Lineage (NCBI taxonomy): Eukaryota > Metazoa > Annelida > Clitellata > Crassiclitellata > Hormogastridae > Norana > Norana najaformis. The sequence continues at coordinate 39,579,766 of OZ029914.1, read as the reverse complement.
TAGGCAAGACCAATAGATCAATATTCTCACTTATTTAAGCCAAAATTAATTAAAATTTCTAGTTATTATTATTTGAATTGACCTCCTGTGTTGTTGGCATGTATGCTCGAACTTGGTTTTCGACATCTACACGCTTAGTAGGCGTGTAGATGTTGAGTTCTTTCAACGACTGACAATCTCTGCAGCTCGTTTGCGAAGATGTCCTGCACGCAGTTTCACACGAGAATGTCCAAATCACAGTCTGGCGTAGTTGTAGACGTCACCCTCTTCCTTTATCCAGACTTGGGACTAGCATTACCCGAGTACGGCAGTGGCGGAATTACTAATAATTAGCTCTTATTATGTCACATAATGCTAGCAGGAACTTATTTAATAACTGTATCTTTACAAATCATGGCTTTTATATATAATTAAATACACAGATAAATACTATATCAGAGCATTATGTCAACTATATGCACCATATCTATCTATTAATCATGTATACAAAACGAATGATAGCAGAAGTGTCCGGATCGCGATTTCTGCAGTTGCCGGTCCACCATGGTAACCACCCGACTATCACGAACTCAGAATGCAATGAGGAAATGCCAGCTAGATTGAACAATGGTCAAAGGAATCTCGGAACCGTGAACTAACATGAGACTTCTGAGAAAAGTCATAAGTCAGTCGCAGCAGTTGGGTGTGAATGATGGACAACCAAGAGAACTGTCGAAATAAATGTTTTTCCTGCACAGAGGGATATCCTTAAGAGCCGCAAGCAGTAAACCCTTCGCAAGCAACCTTCTCACGGCAGAGACCTCCACATCCTAATGATTCTAGAGCTGCATTTTGATTAAAAATTTTAATCGCAGTTAATCGCATTTTAATCGCATGTTAGAAAAATGAGAAATCCCAGTTGGATTGCAATTTTTATAGCATTTAATATTTCTAATTTATATGCAATATCCAAAGTAAAGGAAAGTAATTAAAATTTTTAATCGCAGTTAATCGCATTTTAATTGCATGTTAGAAAAATGAGCAATCCCAGTTGGATTGCAATTTTACAGTATTTAATATTTTTTAATTTATATGCAATGTCCAAAGTAAAATGTTTAAAATGGCTTTAAAATGTTTATTCTTTTAAATGCAACCAGTTGTTGAAGCAAACAAGTTTATCCACATTATTTGGGTCCAGTGATGCCAGCTTTTTATGAACAATGTGTCTTTACAAAAAATACTCGTTCACAAGGGGCAGCCTTTGCTGGGATGACAAATACTTTTTAGCCATGGTGGATGTTGACGGATCGGCCATTGATGGCAAACTATTTTGTGATGGCATTGGTTATGCTTTCGCATTTGCTCTGGTCCATTGGCTTAGACATCTCCCGCTGCTGAACTAGGGTAGCCTGGCGTAGTGCAGGTTCCGTTTTATCATCTGCTGAAGATAACGTTGATGTCTTATCACGTTCAGTAGCGGTAAACGCATGACTTGTACGCAGGCCATAGTTCAACGACGAGTTAATATGGTAGTACTTAATTTAAACACCCTTCCAATACTCACAAACGACTTGTCATCCGTATTAAAAATAAACTGTCCGTCAAATATTGTCTTTCGTAGTTTCCTTGACTCCATTCTTTACGTAAAACCTAATTTGTAACGCCCGAATTTAATACCACAATCGAATTTACAGAAAGCGAAAAAACGCGAAAAAATAGGAAACAAACAACCATAGTTATAATAAATGTCGACTCTGGCAAGGATTAAATAGTTTCTAGATGAATTTATATCGCGCTAATTTTGGTCGACGAGTGATCGCGGCAAGGAAGAAAGATTAAGTTCTTAAAGCGTTAATCGTTGCGTTAAAAATTTTAATCGCAAAATTTTTAACGCGTTAATTACACGCGTTAACGACGATTTATCAACAGCCCTAAATGCTTCCAATAGAATTTCAAGCCAATCGGTTGGGATATTTTGGATTTAAAGGAGATCAAGCTATGCCATTTCATGGATGTTAACACTTGCTGTTCTGCGGCGTAGCACACAATCAGGATAACAAAAAGCGCAAACCGAAACACTGAATGGTAGATGTTGTACACAGAACGACGTATAGCATTAAAACGATTGCGCCTTGTCATTTCTCGTATCATATACATCTGCAGTATTTGCTTTTTCGACAACAATTTCATTTTCAGACTTGTCTGTATAACCTTCTTGCATGGATCTGAAAAGGACAAAGCACTGAATTAAGAAAATTTGCAGTAGTTCAATTTCATGTGCAATCTAAATCAGTCTATTATTCGCAGCTATACCGATATTTATAACACAATTTTTATGTTCAGTATTTCTAAATTATTCATTTGTATCGAATTGATTTTGTGAAAGAAGTCGAAAATTGAAAGCTATTGAGGACGATAAACATTCTCAGAAGTTAGACGCTGATTTCCGGATTCTAGGGTATCAATAAGGTTTTCAGATGACTTTGAAGTCTACGAATGTAGTTAGTATAAATACAAGTATCTAATGCGTCACACGTCAAAATACGTGAAGGGAAGCGAGCTGTGAGATGTGATTAATAATGGAAAGCACCTTCGCCACAAAATCCAGCATTCCAAGATTCAGTTAGAAAAGAGATTGAGGGAGATTATAATATATCCAAAATGAAGGAAAGTGTGTCACACGGAGCAAGGTTTTGTTTAGAGCAAGATCATCTACCTGGTGTTTCAAAAATGTAATTTTGAAGAGGAGACCTGTTTCGGATGGAAATGAAAATAAGGTGGCAGAAATTAATAGTTAAATATGGCAAGAATCAGGATTTCACTCAAGATTACCTGAAAGAAGCATCAGAATGCAGACAAGCCGCACGTAATTCCGATGAGTTTTAGAATTTGGAGAATTCAGAGTTGGGTGAAGGAACATATCTAGCTAGAAAAAAGCGTGTAGGTATTTTAACCAGGTTAGATAAAATACAACAAATAAGCTTCAGATTGAGTGTGATATAAACTGACGAGTTTGTTCCGACAGCGACGATGCAGTATGAACGTGTGAATAAACGCAGGAAAAGGGAACACTAACAATGAGGCAGTAAATAATGCGAATAGCCCCTCTCAATTTTGAACCTATATGCTATAGCGACATCGGCTTCTAGAGATAAATTTTATAGGCAAAATAAAGAGTTCCGCTTACAGACCCACTCGCTAACTCACAGCAATTGAACGGTGACCTACACATGCTAGTTGTGGCCTATGACAGATTCAACCAAAGAAAAGGAGCAGCTCGAGGTGTGCAACGGATTGTCGAAAAAAACTAGATTCGGTGAGCGAAATGACAATAATACAAGAGATAAGAGGTACGCCAAATCATAGACCAGAGTTCAAAGTACGATACTTTTCTTGATAAAGCGCTGAAATAGCCACTTGCATATTTACAATCTTAAAGTTTAAACTAATTTAAGAAACGTTCTTAATAGCCAATTTAACTGGCCGAAATTAAAAACAAACAACACGTAGACAAACGTCCGAAAGTTAGCAACATAATTGTTCAAATTGAAACTAAGACCATAAGGATTAAATCTTTTGTGGCCAATGAAACAGACAGAACCAGTATCACGGCGTCTACGCGCTGTCTGTTCATCATGTTTTTCGAACTTTTGGCGCCTTTTCTGTTTTGATTACTTTTTCTATCATAACGGATTTATGTTTTCATAGGGTGAGTTCATTCCATGCTTAATTTTTTGTTACCTCTAACCCACTAGTGCCTGATATTTTGTTTATTCATGAAAGTGCGAAAAAACATTATTTCTACCTATTGAAAATCATTTCCAAGCACTATTCAGCTCAAATTTTGTTTTTACAGTTTTTTTGGCAATTTGTATTTTCCGTCCCCGTTTTGGGGACGCTAGGCACAAATGGATACGTGAAGTTTCAAGACTGGCATAAATCAACAGTTAAAATTTCATGCATGCAATCACAAAGATAAGCATCCATATAGCTAAATACACCGTTGGAAACATCAAACTCATTGTCTGGTACAATATCAATGCCAAAAGTCAAGTATTCAAAGAAAAATTACAAAAATGATGAACACAATGTATGCCAACGAGTTCGTCCAAATTATTTTGGCACAAGAGTGACTGTTATTGCAATGACTATGCGACAAGGCAAATGGCAGTTCTGTAGCAGTTCTGAATAAGATCTATCGCCTACTGGAGGAAGATAGTGAAACAATCCAGATGTAATCCGATGTCACATTTGCGGCAAATGCGCCTTGCTTTTAGTCGCAGACACCACAGCAATGTTGCATTGGACCTCAAGAAGTTTTTATTTTATCAGTGCAAATATCTGGTGGCACTTAATTTTCAACAACGTTTGGTTCGAGGACGTATTCAGGATCTGATGGATATGCGATAAGTACTGATGTTCTGGTCCATCCTATCGACTCTGCCCAAATGTCTGTTGTAGCGTTCGATAGCATATGGCATGGCGATGTCCATAAACACTCTTTTAGACCATGACTCTTCGCCGTAACCAGTGGCTCGATTTATGACAACTGGAAGAAGTGTCACCACACTGTAGTCGTTCCAGCGCGTCACCATTATTCCAGATGTTGTATTCAGTCAAATGTGCTGCGATCTGTTTTCTTGATCTTGTCCACAGACAACAATGGACAGTTGTCAACTCGATTTGCTTGAACTGTTCCCGTTGCCTGGATGTTCTTGTGGCTAAATATGAAACAATTGTCAAAATATGGTGTGTTTTTGTCATCAGCTTGAGACAGGCAGTCTGCAAACTTGATGACAGAGCTGCCAAGCCCAAGCTGGCTTTCGGTCACTCCAGCTCTCTCATACGGATCATCTGAATACAATACCCAAGTGTCGTGTTGACGCTTTATGCCTTGAAGCCAAATCTTATGGGTTTCCCACGAATAAATTCTGTTGCATTGTGTCTGTCATAGTATAATACAATTGATTTGTCAATTGTCGACTGTGCTTGAGATCGCGGAAATTCATAAGAATCGTCGATTCAGAGCATCAAAGAGAGACCGAACCTTGGCCATTCTGTCATTTGGTGGCAAGTGTTCGTTGTCGGCAACGTGTAGACACATCACTAGTTTGTCAAATCTGTTTCCTGTCATTGCGCAACTGATGGCTGAGTTGTTTACATCTTTTGCTGAATCCCAGTAGATACAATGGCGAGGCAGTGGAACATATTACTGCTCAGAAGTTGACGGGGCCACTTGTGCCTAGCGTCCCCAAAATGGGGACGGTATATTCCGTATAATAAAAAATCAACTAAGCATCAATCAACACTACAACAATAGATACAGATAGCTAAGAGACAAAATAACATATGTTTATACTCACATTTTTATTGTAATGCGTTATTGAAGGACAATTCAAGGCAATATCGATAACTTTACTGAAATTCTAGATTTACGACGATCGTCATAACAAAGCCCTCTGATTACCAATAACAAATAAATACTTGCCTTTTATAGTCCAGATGAAAGATAATCCAGTATATTGTCGGTGGCAATAGTTGGCAACATTCAAGATTGCTTTATATAAAAATAACTATTTCCAAACAGACGTCCCCAAAATGGGGAAGCTAGGCATTAATGGGTCCTATTCTTTATCTAATATTTGTGCTTACCTTGCGCCCTTTGTTCTTGCATGCCAACCGCCCTTTGTTCTTGCATGCCAACCTTCCCCCCATTTTGAATCTATCCAATGCACACTCCATTTCATTTTTGCCGCATAATGTATGTATCAATTATTCTTCTCATTTTCAGCTTGCGCTTTATGATCGTCTTCCATATCAGTTACCAATCCTCCCATCCTGGCTTATTCTACATAACTCCAATAGCCAAACATTTAACTTCGCCCAACTTGGCACTGAGAAAACTAAGTATGTACATCTATTCTCCATTTCTTTATCGTTTTTCCTAACTTCATTCCTCAGGCTAAAACCGCAACATCTCACTCGCCATACTCTCTTCAACATATTAATCTTGCTTTCCTGGGACATCCACCCAAATTCACCCACCTGAATATTTGCTTTATCTGAAACCTGGCTAAATTCAAACAAAACTCTTGCCAAATATCAAGACATTATTCCTCCTGGCTACCAGCTTTACACTACACCTCCTCCTTGCAAATCGTCAGCCTCCTCCAAAACAACTGGTGGGGGTATTGCCTTACTCACCCGGAACCGGCCACCATTTTAGATTTACCTGCTTATTGTTTTCACTTGTTTGAATGTGTATCTATAACACTTAAACTTCCTCTCACGAGTCTGAACATCTTCATTGTCTATAGCCCTCCATCCTCTTCCTCATACTCAAGTCTTCCATCAGTCTTCTTGAAAGAATTCACCACCCTCCTCTCCACTGCCGCCACTACTCCACATGAATTTCTTATTACAGGCGACTTTAATATACATATCGATGATCCATCCGATACCTTTGCTTCAGATTTCCACACCCTGTTATCATCTACCAATCTGGTCCAGTATGTCAAATTCCCCACCCACATTCACAATAACACACCTGACCTCATTATCACATCATCACTCCCCAGCCTATTACCTCACATATCTTTCTCTTTTGATACACCATCCGATCATTACCCCATCTTCACACGGCTTAACATTCTAATTACTCCACGTTCTGATCCTGTCTTTCATTCTTTTTGTCGTATTAGTTCAATTAACATTGAAGCCTTTATGCAAGATATCTCCTCCTCAGATTTTTGTTATATCTCAGTATCCCAAATGAGACTTCATATAACCATTGGTTCTTGTTTAACTGCTGGATGTAACTAACCGGTCGCGACCTGTAAAGTATGGCCTCGCAAGCGAGGCCTGCAGTCAGAGCCGAGCTGGCCCACGGGAGAATTTGGTGGCCTTCGATTTAGCGAGCAATCGAGACCAGGGACTCACTGGCGAACGTCACCTTTTGGGTCGACCGCGTTGAGCAGACCTCCGTGCTTTTTCCACAATGGGTATGGCCTTTTCATGAATGGGTGCCTAGGCTCTCCCACTGTCCGGTGGCCCTGGACCTCTCACTGTCGTCCGGTTGTAGTGCTTGAACGTATTTGATGTAAATGTAAGCACTCGGCACGACAGCATGGTCTCGTCAGCGGCATTGACTCCCAACCTGCGGAGTAACCGAGACTTTGAGCGGTGAAGCGCTCCTCGCCACTTGAAAACGACAGCCCCGAACTCACACGGCCGCCCCGGATGGATTTCAGCAACCCAGTCGATGATGTCAGGTCTATTGTAGTAGTCGACCTTTTCGTTATATGGACCGCTAATATCATTACAGTCCGCAGTAATTGTAGCATCAACAAAATGGGCTACCCCATCCACCGAGGCCACCAGGTCAGGCTTGCGCCTCCAAACTCCAGTAACAATGGTCGGCCCACGCATCACTTAGTGACCCTTTGACTCGATCCTATTGACGATCAGGTCGAGCACCGAGTTGTGTCTGGCGGTGGTTTCTCACACAGCTCAGGGTGCCTTGGGCATTGCACCCGGCATCACACCATACTGCACCCGTACGCCTCCCACGTGAGCTACGCTATGCAGACGGCAACAGGTTCCCCCGCACTCTTACAGACTGGATTCGCGTACACTTCCTCCTTGCCCCCCGGAAGATCGGACCTGTAGCCACGCTCTGCATAATGGGTCTCTCAACTCCTCCACCTTGGCCATGCGGCGAACCATTTAGCGGTGGTATAAGGTACCGCAGGCGTGGCACTTCCAGTCCTCCGTCTTCTGTTCTGGCATGGAAGTATCCGGTAGGAGTATCGTGCGGCAGCCGTAATCATTTGCGCACTGCCTCACCAGCCGGTCTAACTGCTCCATCGATTTAGACGTCAACTGCCCGAGAACGAGCCCATAGCACGTCTTCGGCAATAAATGACAGCGCAATAGGAACATGCGCTGTTGGGGCTTTAGAGGAACATGTGTTAACCGATCGAGCCCCACATTGAGGAAGTCGCAGTATGCCTTCCTCATACCGGACGCTCCTGCCTGCAGTCCCAGGTATTTGTAGGTCTACACTATGGTAGGGATTTTACTGATGATTCACCATCGACGGAAAGAATCGGTGAATGACTGGCCACCCAGCGTTTAGCTTTCTCATCCACTTCGACGAGGAGAGAGGCACACTTTGCTGAGTTCAGTTTTAGTCCGCAATACCGCAGCGCATCGGACACCTTCGCTACCTGTTTTCGCAGGCCCTCAGCAGTTGAAGCAATGAGGACGAGGTCGTCGGCATACACCAAACACCGGACCTGGTAATCCTTGTTCAGGAAATAACTAATGGCCGACAACACTTCATCCATCACGCAGTTGAACAGGATGGCAGACAGAGGATCGCCCTGACGTACGCCGCGGTCATATCGGATGGGCTTGCTTCTTTGACCGGCCACTTTAAGCACGGTCGACGTGTCGGCATACATCATTCTGACATACTGCACCAGCGGCGATGACACACCCAGCCTCTTCAGTGACCTAGTCAGTGTCTCATGCGAAACACAATCGAAGGCTTTGGCCACATCGATGAAGGCTAGGCACACCGGTCTTCTCAACAAGCATAAACGCTTTCTGCCTCGGATCAAGTGGTACTTTCTCAGTTAGACGAGCTGCCACGATCTTATGAAAGACCCTCGTCACACGCGAGGCCATGATGGTAGGCCTATAGTTTGCCGGGTCATTATGGTCACCTTTCGGAATCAGAACACTCTTACCCTCGACGTAGCGCCTGGGAGTGTATCCCAGCGCAAGCCACAGATTTTAATAACCATCCAGAAGATTCGGGGAGACTGTCTTCATCTCTTTGAACGTAACACCTTCGGGTCCAGGCGCACTTTCATTGGAGTTGGCAATAGCTTTCACCACTTTCCCAGGGATAACAGGTTCAACGATGGACCAGTCCTCCCGCACCTTTGGGAATGGCCTCTCATCGACCATTGAAAGAGAGAATAAAATAAATCTCCAGAATCCCTCTTGTTCCATCAAGGTCAATGCCGGCTCTTCCTGCCCCCATTGTCCCTTGAGGACCATCTCAGCGCACCTCTCACAGTTTCAGTGTAGGTTTTCTGTACTCTAGCGTATGCCATCTGGCGGGCAAGACGTTTCGAGTTCAGCCTCTGCTTCGATTTGCCGTTCCTGGCGGCTTTTTGCCCAAAATTTGCCCTTTTCGAGGTTTGCTTCTCGGTCCTCTCCGGGCCTGACTTGAGGAGAGTGGTTAATCCCTCCGCACAACTATCGAGCAACGTCTTCGCAACAGCATCACCATCAGGTGCTACTTTCTCCGCCCCTCCACAGCTTGGAATAGGATCTCAACGAGCGGACTACTGCCCGGCTCCCCTCTTTCTTCTTGGAGGCCCTCGTTGACTGAATGAAGGACCTCCCTTCTCCAGTCCAAGCCGGAACAGTTTTCCTCGGCAGTCCCACTCAGCAAGTCTTCATCGGACTCCGCCTCACAAATAAGTGCACGTGCACGGGCTACAAGTAGTTCGACTTGATCCTTGTAGTCCTGCTTCTTGCGGAGCCCTTTCGTTGACTCGCGGGACCTTTCCTCAAAGACTTCTACTAATCGACTGTTTATGAGGGCCGGCTTCACCCCGGATGCAAGAAGGTCGGCCTCCAAGCGGGCCATACGCTCCCTTTCCTCCGAGAAAGGTACTTAAATTCTTTCACTACATGAATATAAATGAACTGTTTGGACGAATTACATTGAATTGTTTTTAATTAAACATTGGAAATATTCATTTAACGAGCCATACACTAGTTATAAACAGACAATAGAAAATGCTTGAGTGATATGTACTGCAACGTAATATCAATGTTTGTAACATGTAGCGGGCTCAAATATTTATATACCGCACTTAGCCATCTAATTTGAATAAGTTAGTAATCTATTTAGACAAAGAGAATTAGTTAAAATGAAACTAGACCGCTACAATGCCCAAATAACATTACGTATGCCACGAGGCTTTGGCCCTACTCTTCAAAACCGTCATCTATTAGAAGCTTACCGTTCTACATCCTTTTTGTGTTTCACACGTTCGATGTCATGGGCGCAGCCTTTAAAGCAGTACAAATCAGTGTTAAAGTTATTTCACAGGAACTTAACCGAACGTGATGCATATGCTTATCATTTATAATTCAGATTTTCTTTCCGCGATTTGCAAATTCTAGTTGGATACATTGAAATGTAATTTAATTTTATACTTGATATTCCGATAGTTCCTACGAAATTTTCATTGAGAGGCAATATTCAGAACTAGTCTTCATAGATACTATACATGGCAAGCATGTTTGAGTATATCAGGGCAAACTGATGTTTTATGATTTAGACAAACATTGCAGCTATATACTTATGACCGCTGAAGAAGTTTTTTCTTTCATAGCTGACATGTTATATAATTATGCAAATTTAGCAAAATAAGCACAAAATGAATTAACAAATCCTCTAAAACGATAGATAGCTGTTGGGCAAAAGACATTATTTTTTAACTGGGAAAATTAGGAAGCATTACCTCTGACTGGAATCGATCTTTATTTTGAGGATTCTTTTTACATTTTCCCCTAAAAAGAATCACAACTGGGTTAATTGACCGGTTATTCATTAGACTTCACATTATTGGTTTAGGCCTCTATTCTTGGTATCCAGATTTATGCATCTTAAATATGCACCAGTTGTCGAAAGAGCATTATATTATGTGCAGAAATCAGTAATCATCTATTTAAATAGTTTTTTAAAATTCTGTTGCAATGTTTTCTAGTAAAGAGAGTCAGAATCGAATTGTATCTGCATGAGTTTGGGTTCAATCACAGACTCTGTTGAACATATTGAAGCCCATAGGATTGAGGAATTTAAGTGGCTTTTTAAGGGAAAACCAAAGAAAACAAGCCCAAATAAAAATGAGAAGACATACGGTCAAGATGAAAACAGGGCTAAATTAGTTGAGAATTAAACAGCCTGGAGGTTGGGTTAAAGACAAGTATCCGCATAGATCAGACTTCAAGTCGGGTTGGAAGTTTGATAAGTCTAGTAGAGAGCAAAACTCTGGTCAGGAACAGAAGAGGTATTGCTGGGGATGTGGGTTGTATTCACATCTAATTGCAAACTGCCCCAAGAGGGATGGAGGTGGATAGACTCACACAGTCGCCTGTGTGCAAAGGGAACCTGAGGTCATGAGATGCGAGTTCCATGATACTGTAGTCAAAACTATAGCCGAAGATGAAGTTAGCGTAGCATACTGTCTATGAATAGAACCAGTGAATACAAAAGGCGAACTGAATAAATTGAGAAATATGTAGAAGAGATGCAATTTAGACAGGGCGGTTATATGGAAGAAATCAATGTGAATAGACACAAAGTGAATTGTCTGTACAACTCAGATGCGAACTGTTACATCATAAGAACAAGCTTAGTAAACAAGTTTAGTGAAGCATAGGCAGTTTACAGGCCTAGAAACAATTGCAAATTTGCAGATGGATCGGTTAAGAGCTTTCAGGCCGCTAATGTGGATGGAAAATTGGTGATTTGAAAATTGGAGGTGGTGGCAATGGATATCCCTGTACGTGATATCATAATTGGGTTCAGTGTTGGCAAACAGAAATCAGGAAATGAAATCTTGAAATCGAATAATGATCGAATAATGAAAGATAAATCAGTCACCGTGCACAGAAATCAAACGTGTTTAAATGCTGAGAAATCGAAATCCGAATCTAGGTCGGATGGACTGAAGAAATGACAGAACGGGCTGTGTAATGCTAAAATTACCAGGAAAAACAAAGAAGATGACGTCATAACCGACAGGTCGTCATTTCAAATCAACAATGAAGTCAACGAATACGAAACGACTCAAGGACATGTAATAGCAGGCTGCGAAACACGGACGCAGACGTATGCAAACGTAGGGGAAAGGAGAGAGAAGAACTTAAGTATATCAAATTTACGGAACTTATCAGTCACAGCAGAAGAGATCTGTAAAATGCAGGAGTTAAAGAAACATGCGCTACCTGATTTGTTAAGAACGACGGAAAATTTAAGTGAGATACAGGAAGAAGTCAACAGGACATTAGATCACTTAAATGAAATGAAGGAAAGAAAGGAAATAACATGTCGATTGGCTCAGAGAGAGATTGAGCAATAGCAGAATGGAAACGAGTTTATTGACCACAGTGGGGTTGAACACGATGAAAGTGGAAACACAGAAATGACAGTCGAGTCAATAGTTGAAAATGTAAAGAGAAACGGCTAGCGGCATTAATAACTTCTGATCCATACCTACGATAGATTAAACCAGATACAACTGCTATAATGATGAAAATTGTAGCAAACACGACTGGAACTGCAATAAAGTTGGCAAGATTCTTATCCTGAGTCGGCGATAGTTCAGTGGTTGCACAGTCTAAAACACATTCACATTTTATACAAAATGGCATTTTCTCACATCGTCTTGCATCCCAAAAAGTTCATTTGAATATCATATGCAAAATGAATTGGAATAAACTAGGCCTCCAATGTGTGAGCCTCAACTCATTACACACTCTTGTCAACACACCAACTACATAAGCACCGACAACAGCAATACCGATGTCTTTAACACTAATACTGATGTTCAATGAAATTTTTGAAAACCACCTATTTCGATCAGCTTCTTTGTTTGTATTAGACACGGCATATTCTTCCTCTAAATGAATAGGATATGCTATACGGTTAGAACCTTGAACAAATACTGGAACAATCACTGGAGATGACACTAACTGCTTTAAGTTTGACTACAACAGGCCTACCAAATAAAAAGTTTCGAACTTACTTTTTGAGCAGTTTAGAGCCACTGTTAGTTGCTTAACAGAACATGTTCTGCCACGAATGTTGCATTGTGCGCTGCATGTGTACAAGCCGTTTGGCAGATCTGTTGGGTTTAGCGCTGTGTTTGGGAGAAAGTTGCCATTTGACGACTTCCAACTACTTTTGCAGTCAAAAGGAAGGAGCGATTTAGCACAATTAATTGTTTTCGAGTCACACCACGTGTTCTGGATGGTTTCATTATGCAATATATCTGAAATAGAAACATAAACAGCACCTTCAGCAAATTCTTAGCAGTAATATTTAATGTTGTTTGTGCATTATGGCAATTCACAATTCTTGAAGTGATTTTTAATAATTTAGTTTAATATAAGACTTACAGTAATTGATGGCCCATAACTAAGAAATAATTTTACTGGATATAGTAATCAAACGTAATTTAGTTTAATCACACAGAACCAAATTTGAATACGTAAAATAAATTTATGTACTATTTATATATCTGAATATTTAATGGCAACTTCTATGTACATCTCGAAGGCGCTCCTTCACTGCGATGTTAAAGTTCTAAAGAAACATGATCGCGATCGCGGAATTAATCCAGCTGAAAAAGGTCTCCAATGACGGTGGTGGTTTCCATTGCACTATAAGACAATAATTAGATTGTTATTATTCGTTACTGCATTTATTAAGCGCCACTATGAGTAACCATCAATCGATGGCGCTGAGTAATTGTACGTGAAGAACTTGCTCAAGGTCCATACACAGTAATCGTTTCAGAGGAGGCTCGAGCTCGCACTCCCTGCGTTACAAGTTGAGTGCTGTATCCAATCGGTTACCGTATTTTCACGAGATTGAAAGAAACGTGGAAAGAAGCGAACAGTTAATGTTGACTGCAAACCCTGAATGGTCACAGCAGAACCGAATCCGGTTGCATTTTACTTCATGTACTGTGATGTCTAATAAACATGCTTAGTTAGGCTTAATCTTAAGAAGTGTTTGGCAATATAGATTCATGTGTTGACAAAATTACATTATTCAGACCTAAGGATATCATGACCAGGAATAGAATCTGAACATTGTTCAAAATCGTACAAAACACCCATAACAGACTCAAAATAACTCCGAAATCATACATCCGACTCCGACATAGAGTAACTGAACATCCGAAACTATTCAAGAAAAAGCTGCAAGATAACGATACCGTATTCCAACTGAATGGCAAAGAAAATGACGGCCGACACGTAGGATAGCCATACAGAGAGTGAAATTTCAACTACGACAACTAAGGATAGAATGGCAGCTAGCCACATCCCATTTAAACAAATTCTTGCCAAACTATTTCGCTTTACTTGTAACTTCTTCAGTTAGTTTTTTTCTGATATTATACATAATCAACTAGAACGACACGGAAGGGTTACACCTACAAAGACATAGCAATTGTAAATAAACTATAAAATGCACTTACTGAGAACTTTTATGGATACTGTCCACCTGAATTTCGACTCGATGTCTGACGATAAATACTTTATATGGCAGGTTAACGTTTCGTTCGTAAAAGCTTTATGAATTAGCGTTGAAGTGTTGACATCGGCTCTGTTGGTAATTATCGACTGTAAAATAGATCCAGCGGCATTTTTCCATTCAACTACTGGAACTTTATTTCCCCGAAAACTATAATTGCATGATATGTTTATGTTATCTGGTTCCAAGTCGCAAACATTGCTGCCTACTGCGCCATATTGTGGGGTGATCACAGAACAAGTCTGGTTTGATGGAAAAGTGGCTAAAAAAGTAGAACAGCAAATATAGTAATCCTCATATGCAGTACTATCTATCCCATAACATCAAATACAAAAATAAGGTTGAATCAATCTAATGATATATATAATGACCAACAGAAACCCGATTTATGTGTCTCGTTGAAGCAAGAACATCAATTGTCATAATACACATGTGTTTAAGACAGTAGTTCCATAATTTAAAATAACAGTAAAAGTAAATCATGATCCGTCAGGCTACAAGCGACAACGACAGTGGCTGTTGTCATGATGAAAATAACGACAGCAACGATTACGCTTAAGATGATGACGATAACGAACCTGCGTAAGGTTCTTATAAGGTGCTGTATAAGTTTTCATATTGTTACGGGCTCCAGTCGGTTGAGTTAAACGAATGTCCTGGTCAAACATACCAGGACGAAACCCCAATTATGTTATGAGTTCAACTCTGTCGGACTTCTGTTTTCTCCATTATCTCTCCTCTTGTCCACCTGGCCTTCCTGTTATATCCTTCATCAATCCAGCGTTCTGTCAAGAGCGGCAACCATCCTTCAAATTCTTGCCTCCTTCTTCCTCCTTTTCACAGACAGAAGCATGGGCACGTGTCACCCTCAGACACAACCAACCTCTTCTTTCGCACGTGCCCTTGCGACAATATGCATACAGATACATAAATAATACTCCTTTAAAAAGAAACTCCAGATTACATCGCTCTATGGGAAATGCTAGGTAAACTGCTGAATCTGCAATGACTTTAACTCTGTGCTGAAGCAAAAGAACCTACTCGCTGATATTTTAGGCGGTGATAACAATACATACCGAAGACGATCAACTCTGCCACATGACTATCATTCTTGTGCATGCATCTGTACTTGCCGGCGTCATCAGAGCTAACATTGAAAATTATTAAGTTGCATTCGCCTTTCTGAGCGGCACCCCTAACACTAAATCTTCCTCTGTATTTAGGAAAAATAATCTCTTCCAAGTAAACTGCGTTATTTTGCTGTAAACCGTAAGGTGTGTGATGCCATTCAATTTCAGTTCCAACTGCATGGCTTATTCTGCAGTACAATGTGACAGTTTGGCCTATTCTAGATTCTGTGTCCGATGGAAATATCGAAATCAGGTCACCTGCTGCAATAAAAGAACAGAACCGTTGCAGTAATAGGTACGGTCAAATCTAGATCTTTGCTTAAATTGTTAATATGCCTGTATTTCACTTTAAGCATTAACTTTACAGGGGAATGTACACAGCCGATTGATATCAGAGGAGCTGCTGATGACATAATAATGATTACGTTGAATATCACAGCATTATTGATGATTTATTTAGACTATTAGTAGAGTATTTGAAATACTGAATGCTTTTCATCAAATTTCAAGTATACACTGAATTATTCAATTAGAGAGTACTATTCTTAGACGTTAAAGTTTATAAGGTAAAATATTTCACACAATGATATATGCGAAACCTACCATTAAACTTTATTTTCACTGGTAATCGCCCTTTCACATAAAAACTAGCTACTACGAATAAAAATCATTTCAGAAACTAATGATACAGAAACTAATAATATAGACAAATTACTAGAAATTTTTAAGAAAAGATGCTATCTCGTCAATGACTTTTTTGTGTAATAACGCGCTTCTTCCAATGCTTTTCGGCTTTGGGAGACAACAGGAAGCAACGCCGTTAATGTTGCACAAAGTCGATTGTGTTTGCATCAGAATAATTAAAACGAGTGCTTTGGGAATATTTAGAACACAGATAAGGGCAAGAAAAGGGTTTTCCGATTGTGCGAAAATTAAGTTATCTCGAGAAGTGAATGAGATAGGTTAAATGGTATTATAGAGCTGCAATAAGTGATAACGAGATCATATTGAACGACTTAAACAGAGGTAAGAATGTTAAGGAAGCCAGAAACAAGAGTTGATTACGTGTTGAAGTCACACTAAAGTCGTTGGGTGAGATGGCCGCAAGTGTGAGGAGCGAGCTGAATTTGTTGAAGAAGACTAGGTTTGGAGGTGTAAAAACGAAACGGATGGCGATAAGCATTGAATACTTTTAGAAAACTGAAGGGATACTGACAGTGATTGAGATGCATTTAAGAAGCGCAAATTATTACTTCAAAAGTCATGGACGACGGCAATTAAAACGAAGACTTCTGAAGGTATTGTCAAGGAAACACGGCTGACATGAGTCGCGCTGGAGGGCTAGACATGCGGCGCGTGTGCAAAAAAGGAAGCCAGTGAATGTAAACTTGCAGATAACAACAGATTGAGTAAATAAAAGGAACGATCTGACCTAACTGGCTGCAGTTGTAGATATCATGCTCACCACTTCAGCGGATTTACTCGCTTGATTACTCTAATAACTGCTCTGTTTGCTTTACTACTCTGTTTCTCAGAGGTAAAACCTGCCTGCAGATGACAACACCGCTTCGCTGGCGCCCTCTCTTTGTTACTTTAAGCAGTCCCTTAAGATAACCCCTAAAAGCAGCCATGAGCATGAAGTGCTAACGACTTAAATTTTCTTATCCTCTGATTATGAGGACGGGTCGCCATTTCTCTGATTTGCCGCCCAATCTTCTCACAGAGACTTACGGTCAGTGTACGTATCTTATAGTTGAGCTGGCTAGAGAGCGTCAGTGGGGCAGAAATCTTGAAACATCTTTCTGTCTATCTTCAACGCTAGGACTAATCATCCACTTCGCGTGGTTACGAGATGGACTGGGTTTGTACTACCGGAACGCCCAAATATCTCGTCGTGCATACCGATTTTGTTCGGTAATTGGGCGTAAGTCAAGTCATAAACTAGCAGTTACGTGGTCAAAATAACGTAAACCGTTAAAAATATTGCAAACCGAGACCTCTGCCACCATCTGGTACATGCACTAGATCTAAACTGTTATTTAAACCTCAAACCGTGGGGAAATCCGGTAGTCAATTCCACCAACCTGGGGAATTTCTATCGTCATAATAACTGCGTAGAAAATTGCATTCCTTTACTGTATCATTATATCGAAATTTGATTGTGGCTGTTAATATGACTAGTTAGTTGATAACTAGGCAGTTAGTTAATAATCTAAATAGACGTTTCCATTTCTGAACATTGCTGTTAAAGAGAAAAGTTGATATAATTCATTACCATTCTAAATAGCCCAATTTATACGGGCGCCACAACACTACGGGCGCGTCCTTTATTAGACCATTACCTTGAACTGCTAATGCTGGTAATATCGTTCTACAGTTCAGCACAGATTTTCCATTCTTTTCATCACAATACTCTTGATATTTGTCAGCAAAAGTGACTGAGCAGCTACTGTGCTATTGGCTAATTATAACTGACATACAGTTTGTTTAGTGTGACTTTAGCGTATTCCTTAATATGGTAGGTCTAACCTCTATTCGACAAAAAACTGCTTAGTAGTAGTAGCAGTGACAGTTTTGAAGTCGAAACTTGATATCTGAAATTAGTACTTTGTTTCGCTATTAAACTAGACTGACCTGATTCTTGAAAATATAACAAACTATAGCAAACTATATGAAAAATAGAACTACTGTGTTTCCAAAGCGACAGCGAAAGCCCTATAATCGCCATTTTGAATTGTAACCAGAAACGATAAAAGTGAAAGCGAAAATGATCCCTAAAAATGTAAATTTAGGCCTGCATGTTTTTATAGCGACCGTATGGCCACGACCCTGTTCATTTTTCAATGAATTTATCGGGTGAGATCCTTTGACACCGCTGCCCGTTAGAATGGGCGCCACCCCAATAAAGGTCCAGACCGCGCTAGCCAGAGATTGTGTCCGTATTAATAATTATGTATACACTGTGTCCGGAAAAATTCCAAGGCTCTAAAATATGAATGAAAAAACTATAGTAGATAATAATCAATTTAAAAATTTAAAAACCTTTTTGATCCGTACATAATTACCAACAAAATTCTTTGTAATTTATTAACGGCTCCCGTTTAAAATTACGTCACAGTGACGTATTTGAAACAGAAACATCGAAGAACTCCGCGAGCGAATTGTTAATGCTTGGGATGAACTTGATCAACTGGTCGTCGATGCTGCTGTTAGTCAGTGGCGTGTACGTCTCGAAGCTTGCGTTGAAGCCAATGGCGGACATTTTGAACATAAATTATAGTTCAATAATATTTCAGGATTAAACTGTTTTTGGAATTTTAAAAATCGATTAATGTTTACTAATTATTTTCATATTTACCGTAAAGCCTTGGAATTTTTTCGGACACAGTGTATATGTATGTGTATGTATGTATGTACATATGTATGTATGTATATATGTATGTATGTATATGTGTGTATGTATATGTGGTATTGTCTTACATACGGCATATAGAATGGGACCGAGGAGATTGAGTTGCTGCACATTGAACGCCTTCTAAACATCTTGGCGGGAAATACGACTAAATACGACTGTGTAAAGGTGTTGTGTATAATTTTGGTTCGGACTGGGCTTTGGTATTGGTCCTGCGAGGCCGTACTGTTGCCAGTCTCTGTCAACTATTTCTGTTTAAGTCTGCCTGCATGGTTGAATTGTTTGGTTTTCCCGGGTTGTTTTGGTTCTTTTTGAACAGTTTTTGTCATCGTATATTGGTGGACGTTGTGGTTTCTCTGCATGAGATTTCTGCAGGTTTTCTCATCGTCTGAGGCTGAAGTTTTATTACTATACCGGTTCTATCTCGCTTGCAACTAGTGTAGCTAACAAAACCAGTTTAACCAAAAACTGGTATTTTATTCCATCTTTTTTCTTTTTCTCCTCCGTCAAGTTTTCACCGACGATGAGGCTCTAACAAAACTTCTCCATTTCGGTCGGTCCCTGGCCAGGTCTATCGCCTCTCGCATTTCCCATCCTCGGGCTTTTATGTCCTGCAGTACATTGTCTATCCATTTCTTTCTCGGCCTTCCTCTGCTCCTCACTCCTTCCACCTCTCCGTGCAGCGCCTTTGCTGGTATTCTTTCATTCTCCATCCTGATCACGTGTCCGTACCATGTGAGTCTCCTCCTCCTTATTCTGTCCACTATTGTGTCCTTCTGCCCCAGTTCTTCTCGTGTCGTTTCATTTCGTATTTTTTCTCTTCTTGATCGATTTAGCAGCCCTCGCAGCCATCCCATTTCCGCCGCCAGCCTCTCGTCTTCCCTCTTTACACACCATGTCTCTGCTCCATACAGGAGGACGGGTATCAACAGTGTCTCATACAGCTTAATTTTTGTTTTGATTGATATGTTGCCTGATCTCCATAGTTTCCTTAGCTTTCCGAACATTGCAGACGCTAGTCCTATCCTTTTCCTGATGTCCTTTGTCGACTCCGCATCTTCTGTTATTACGCCTCCAAGGTATACAAACTCTTTAACCTGTTCTAGCTCCTCTCCTCCCAGTCTGATGTTTATCTTCTCTTTCTTCTTTCCTATTGTCATTGTTTTGGTTTTTTCTGCATTAATCTTGAGTCCGAACCTTTTGCTGCTTTCATGAACCCTGGTCGTTAGTTCCTGCAGCTTGTCCTCACTTTCCGCCAGTATATCTATATCGTCCGCAAACCTTAAGTTGTTGATTATTTCCCCGCTGATTCTTACTCCTATTTCCGTGTTATCCAACGCTATGTTCATCATTGCCTCTAAAATTAGGTTGAACAGGTATGGGGACAGCCCGCAGCCCTGTCTTACTCCCACATTTACTCGAAACCATTCCGTCAGTTCCCCATCTACTCTTACTGCGCTTATCGTCTTGCTGTATAGGTCTTCCAGTAGCTCAACTAACTCCTCCGGTATTCCATAATTCCTCATCACTCTCCACAGCCCCTGTTGCCACACGCTGTCAAATGCTTGTCTGAAATCTATGAAGTTGTTATATATCACTTTGTTTTTTTCATAGTATTTCTCCGCCAGTTGTCTGATCGTAAAAATCTGATCTATTGTCCCTCTTCCTTTTCTGAATCCAGCCTGTTCCTCTCCCACTATTTCCTCCACATACTTCCGTATTCGTTGTTGTAGGACTCTGGTGTACACCTTCCCTGGTACGCTTATGAGACTGATTCCTCGGTAGTTATTGCAGATTGTTTTGTCCTTTTTCTTATGGATGGGGACTATAATCGCCTTTCCCCAATCTGATGGGCACCTCTTTTCTTGATATATCTTGTTGCATAAGGTGTGCATCATATCTACTGAACACTCCTCTCCCTCTCGGATCATCTCTGCCGTGATGTTATCTTCCCCCGGTGCTTTTCTCTTTTTTTGATTTCTGATTGCTTCCTCTATTTCCTCTCTAAGTATCTGTCCCAGCCTGTCTCGGTTGTTGTTCTGTGGCATTTCTTCTAATACCGTTACGTCCGTTGGGTTCTCTTCGTTATATAGTTCTTCAAAGTGTTCTCTCCATCTATTTCTGATTTCTTCCTTGTCTTCTATCTTTTCCCCGTCCTTATTTCTTATTACTGATGATCCAGTGCTTATTGTTCCGCATATTTATTTTATTCCATATCTCTAGACAAACCGCGATAGTAAGTATGTGCAGCATGTATATATATATTATGTATATAAGTATGTATGTATCTGGCTATTTATGTAGCGCCTTTTAAGAACCTCACAAACGCGCTAAAACATGGCTATCTAACAGTTCTTTAAAGGTGCGATTTAAATAAGTATGTATGAATGTGTGTGCTTGTATGTAAGTATATGTATGTATGCATGCATGTATGTAATACAATATACAGAAATATATAAATGTGTTTTGATAATGTCCTCCTTACAAAGTTCAAAAGTATATGTTTGTCTGTCTATATGTATGTGTTTATGTATGCATGGATGCATGTATTGTATTTTATGTATGCGTAGGTGACGGTGACAAAGAACGTGCATGCATCCACTGATGACACGAATCTTTGTTCTTTGTTCCACAGCGGCTGCAAGTCTGACGCAATTCAACTTATCTAATGCTCTTGCAAATCCCACTTTGTTTTACTTTGTACAATTATCTTGCTTAGTTGCCTATTTGTTGTTTTGCACTACCAATAGAAATATAGATCTACTAACATTCAGCCATATTCAAACAGAAAATTTACGAATAATAACTGGTAATCAAAAATAAAATTTAAATTTACGTCTGTATCCAATCTTTCTGACTGGACTTTCTTCACACTGTCTGTGTATTTATGCATAGGGCCTAGTGTCTGTCTGTCTGTCTGTGTATGTATGTACGCATGTACGTATGCGCATATAATTGTAATTGCATTTAGAATTGTAATTAAAAATTTATATAGCGCCGCGTCAAGTGAAGTAATCAACTGCTATCTACCCTAGCGTAAACAATGTCATTAGGAAAAGAAAGTTCATCAGCTAGCAAGCAGTTCTGATATAACTATTATAACTATAAAAGTCACAAGTGGCGGTCTCCCGCACATACTGATAGCCCTATTAGCGTATTCCCATCCGCATTTGACAGAGGACACCATGTTCAGAGTTCTTGGACCGCGTTGCATCGAGGATGAGCAAAGATGGCAGGCGATATGGTCGCTTAGATGGCGACATTTTATGTTATAAAAGTTTTAAAGTTTGAAATTTTGTAATTTCTCAATTTTTGAAAATTTCCAATGTTATTGAACAAATATGTGATATATGAAATATGTTGCGAGAATGTCTTACACATTAGTCATGGGTGAAATACATTAATTTTGTTATGATCATAATTTCATTTTGTTCCCTTGTAGGATGGTACAGAGGGGAAAAGAGAGCCATGAAGTTTGCTATCCCAAGAATTTGGCGAGAACCCACTGACCACTCAAGCAATTGCTACTTCTGCATGTGGATCCTTCCAAACGTCGGATTAGCAAGAATGCACCTGCTATCCTGTATCCGGACCTTCCTTCATCCATCACCCCTGTGCCACACTGCCCTGAGCTTCCCGTACCCACTCCTCCGGAGAGAAAGCAGCCGTCTTCAGAGGAGAGCAGTAAGTCAGAGAGCGAGGAAGACGTTGGAGATCCAGATTACAATTTCCGAGCTGAGGAGAGAAACCCATACTATCCCAACTAAAAGTACTTTAACGACTTGATCAGAGATCTTGGTCTCACCAAGTCCAGTGCCGAGCTTTTGTTGTATAGGCTCTAGCTGTGGACTTTTTTGGATTAAACTGTGCAAGTCGAAAATCAGTGGAAGCGTCACCAAGCTTTTTCCAGCTTCTTCACCAGGAGTCGGCAGCCTTCAAGTACCTTCAAGACTTCTTCCCTAAGTATGAGGCAAAGATGAAAGCCGGTGTCTTTGTCGGACCACAGATAAAGAAGATACTGGAGTGCAAAGAATTCTACAAGAAGCTCACTAGAAAAGAGAAGGCGGTTTGAAACAGCTTTATCGCAGTGGTTAGGGGTTTCCTGGGCAATCACAAGAACGAAAGCTATGTGGAGCTGGTTGAGACTCTGGTGAAGAACTACGCAAAATGAGCTGTAGGCTGTCCCTCATAGTTCGTATCCTTCATGCTCATCTTGATAATTTGAAGCAGAACATGGGAGCGTACTCAGAGAAGCAAGGCGAACGCTTCCATCAGGATATATTGGACCTTGAACGTGGCTACCAAGGACAATATAACGAGAACATGATGGGAGACAACATTTGGGGGCTGATTCGTGAAAGTCATTTACAGTATAATCGTAAATCTAGGAAAACTACTTCCTTCTAAATCTTTTGTGGTCATTTTTGTATAACTGTAAATACATGTCAATATTGATTCATATGTTGTTTTTTTTACTTTATTTGCACGAAGACACGCAAATTCGCCCTAAATTAGAAGTGTCTTCTTCTGGAAATCGGTAAATTTCGAAATATCATTGTCCTGTTCACAAAAGCAAAGTTTGAAGGGAATAATATCCATTTTCTATACCTTTGAGGCATAAGCCAGTAAGAAATAACATTTACTACCCTATCACAAAAACTGTGTTACTTAGCCTAGTGTAATTTATGCACCATACTATGGTTTTACAGGCAATCCAGGTTTATGGTAGAAAAACAACAATTATTAACGTAAAAAACTTCAAAGTTTAGGAATAGATGCTAACCGCAATTATGTTACCCATGGCACATACAAAGAAACAAAAATAAGGCGCCTATACTTTTCGAACTATATTGCTAGGACCAGGCTCGGTTTAAGGGCTGTTGGTAAGGTAGATCTTCCTCTCTTCTCCCTCCGGGAAGCGCTAAGACCGAAGGTGAAAGGTGTCTGGGGCCGTGTTGAGCTCTTGAGGGGGTCTGGGCCGAAGCCCCGGTCACCAACGCTTTACCATGCACCATTACCATGCTAATCTGAGCTTTCTAGAGTCAAACTTGATTTCGATTCATGTGGTGGACAGATGATCTAAATTTTCCACTCTCATTCAACTAATTCCACTATTCTCACTTTCACTTTAGAACCATCTGTCCTCAATCGTGGCATCACTTTCGACCTGCACCTTTCGTTTTCAGACCACGTCTCCAACCTTTCCTGTACCTGCCTCATTCACATTCGTGACCTTCGCCGCATTCGATCCCTGCTCAATTTCAAAACCGCCTCTGCCACTGCTACCTCCATTGTTCACTCCAAGCTTGACTACTGTAATTATCTTTTCCTTAACCGTGAATCAACCAATTCAAGCTTCTCTAACTCTTCCAAAACTGACTCCTTCGAGCTGTAACCGGACACCCAGACATCCCCATATCACTCCTATCCTTAAATCACTACACTGTTTGTTAACTTCTCAATGCATTCATTTCAAAGTTCTTTTGCTAACCTGTAACTCGTTGTAAGGCAGAGGGATGTGCCTAAAACTGAATTATGCTCGTTTATTTGTTAAATAAATTTGAGACTTATGACAGAAAATAATGTTCTGATGGCTTTAGACCGTAAGTAGGTCATGCAAACAATAATTATAGGCTTCGCTAATATGATTTAATATCGGGTCCTGCATCTTACGTCGCCTTAGATCAAGCGGCTGTATTTGCACTTAGACACCAAAATGCTACGGAAAGCATGGAAGTTGATCTCGATGGTTTTCCTTCTTTTTGTGATGACTTTAAAATATGGTATGCTTGCATATTTAAAATACGTTAAACTCTACGTATCAGTGTATGAATACAGGTCTGTTGTGTATCAAGAAAAGACAGCGTTGGTTGGAAGATCCAGACAGATGCTGCTGATTGGATGATAACAGACGGATACAGCAGGCTGAAAGAGGAGACTCAGCACCGACAGAAATGGCGTCATCGGACGTTTGAACCTGCCTGAGGGCAGAGAACCAGAAGAAGAAGAAGAAGAAGATCGGTCCATGTAGGCTAGTCATGCCGTGTGAAATAATCAGGCCAACGAGAACTTATAATGAATTTAAATGAATGAAGAAAACCAATTTTGGGGTGAAATTTCAATTTCTCACAAAAAGCTTTAATTAAGTTTCTGTATTCAATGCAACTGTTTCAGGCGAAGCGACTTTTTCATCAAGACTCAGGAATATGGCAGTGCTCGTTGGCAGCAAGATGAACATATCGTGTATATCAAATTCGAGAGGCAAAGTTCATTGGTATCATGTAAAAGACATCGTTACACTTGATCCGAAGAAACTTAACGAAGGCGATAACATTGTATCACCGGATTTCTCTAATTTTGTGGTGAATGGTGAATTACCGGGACAGACTTTGGAAACCAATTCCATCCGTTCTGAAAACGCAGGATTATTACAGTGTAAAGGCGCAGAATATGAATATGAGGCACAACTAACGGTTCTTGGTAGGTATTATAAACAGTTTAGTTCAGAGCTGCCGTAGTGCCTCATTTAACTCTAAACGTGTTAATGTTCCGATGAATCTCAAGAACGAATTTGGATAATCATGGGCATCGGCACAATGAAATGTTCTTTATGAAGAGTTTTTGGTACCTTCTCGACTCCAAAAGGAGTTCAGAGGCAACGTTTCATGCTTATATTGTGCTTATTCTAAACGTCGCAGCCTGTGATTGTTAACACGTTTCCAAACCCAAAGCAGTTGGTGTAAATATATTTTAATAATTGGAACATCTAAATTATTCCACTTTATGGGACCTTTAAGTTGATCTATAAATTTTCAAAAATCACTCAAGCTGATTTGATTCTAGGTCATGTTTAGGGACGGTTTTCAGTTTCTTCAAAACGTATTTAATTTACAAATTCCACAATATAACATGTCTGCCTTACAGGACTACATTTTCTATTGTATGCCTTTTAAAATAGCAAACAGCAGTGAATACTGACTGCAATAACGAGGCAGTTTGTCTGTGCTGTGTAATCTAAGAGCTTTCGTTGAAAGACATGCTGGTTTCTTTTGTAAAAGACTCTGATCCTACCTGCAACGTGATAATTGCGTCTAAAGAATCGCCAACTCGTGCAGAGCTTTATTGCAGCGTAGGATACAGCGGATTCTGGTCACCAACAATGGAGTGGATACGCACGAAAGACAGAACAAAGATGAACGGACATCTCAACATTACTGCTAACAGAGTAACTCTGACGATGCAAATAGCCACTGACAACTCTGATTTCTACATCCAGTACTCTTGTAGGACATTCTTTTCTAATAAAACACGTCCAAGAATCGGAGCTTCAAACATTCCGGACTACAACTCTTTATGCACTCCAAGTATGTCTAAATTTTGGACAAATTGGCTTAGAACTATTTAATATCGGGGTGATAAGAGCGAAATATATGGTCATTGCATAGTCCAAGAAACTGACACTTACTTAATATTTTATATTTTTGAATTTAACCTAAGCTTTAAGCGATAAAGCTTATAAAACGGAAATATCCTTCGTAATTCTTTTACCATGGCATGCATAGTCCCCTTTATGCTTAAGCCCTATATACTGGAATACTACAGCAACACGCGTGACAGTCCTGCACAACGTTTTCTCCATTTTAACAACTGTTGACTGTCTTTGTTATGCAGCAAACAACATGGGGTCAACATCTGTTGCTGATGGTGGAACATCGGATAGAGAAAGTGGTGAGTCTCATTACAGAACAATATTTTCTCTTTGATTTCTTGCAATTTTATTCGAATCACTCACTCACACTCATTCATTGAACACTATATGATGAAATCTAATCTAATGATTTCTATAGCACCAAGACATCAATTGATGGTAGCTTCAAGTGAAATCGTGATCAAAATCATTATCCATTCGAGAAGCCAGATCGATTTCGATAGGTCAGAGAAACCAGAAGTTAGTCTACGGTTGGTAAGCAAGTTGAAACAGATCAGAGTAGTACAGCAATCTGATCGGTCTTCAGTTTATACCTGAATGACATGAAAGACCTGACAAAACGAACTGAACTGGGCAGCGAATTAGTCTTTTCTTTTTATACAACGCGATTATATTATATGACGTTTTAATTTAGGCCAGACAAAGGAGCAATCTTACACGTAAACCTTGTAGAGGGCTGGTCCAAAATGTTACTGCACATGCTGTAGGCCATTGCCCAGCAACGAAAATAGAGGGCACATTGTCTAACTCAATGGACAAACAACAAAATATGATTATTTGCAAAAGTATGGATCTTGTACTTTCACTTACCAACATAATAGTTAAATTTAGATTAGTTTTGTTTTCATTTTTTTTTTATTCAACTTTTCAAGTTTATCTGTCTATGTTAAAGAACACTGTTGATATTCTTCTGAGTATTGACCTGTCCACAGTTTGGTGTTCATGCGCTGTCGTTTAATGCATTGTGTGTTATTCATAGGCGCTAAAGAAAGCTCTAATTTATATTAATTATTTAAAAGTCATAATAATGTAAATGGCGCCATCAAACCCATAAATGTGAATGCTAATACTAATGATGATATTAAAACAAGGCTCGTGCATGCTTACGATGTACTTGAACCGATGATGACCTTACTTAGGATGAAATAAGGCTGGATTTCTTATATATCTGACGCCACAACTGTCGGGGTAATTTGTCGTTCGATTCATTGTAACCGTGACACTTGACGTGATGACTTTGTTCTTGTCATTTTTCGTTTTGATGAAAGACAAAGCTCTTCTTATTTTAGTATTAAACGGCTTTCATTCCATGATGACGTCTATGTTGCCTGGTTAACTCATTCTGCATGATAGGGTGAGCGCGAATGATGCAGTATCGCATGTCACAAAGCCTCCTAAATCGTCCTTGGGTATACTACTGAGGCATGCTTGCTCTGATGGTTTCACAGCTGTGCAAAGTAACAATCCAAATAATAAAACTCATCTCAAGAAGTCCCAATATAGTGTATTTAAAACTAATTGTAGTATATGCGGATGATATAGCAGCACATCTCTGTTTAGAGGAAATGGGCGCTAAAAATGTGCACCTAGACAACCACGTTACTTGAGCCCAAACTGGGCCTATATAGCAGGCCAGCAGTTATTTGTCAGCAATGTGGGCCAGCTATATGGGCCCAATGCACGTGGCTGTCTGGGGAGATTATATAAAAGGTTTAACAAGACAAATCTAGGAAAAAGTCAAACTTTAGACAGTGCAACCTGTGCAAAATCTGTAAAAATTACCGTTTTAAATTAATAACTGCCCATTTTTAAAATGTTGTCTTAACACTAATTTGTACACTCTAAATTTAAGAGAGGTTATTGTGATACCCTCAAAGTAAATATGTTGACCATATTACTTGCCGAAAACTGTGTTCGAATTTCTGTTTCTTTCCAGTATTCTCCGTGCAAGTATAGGTGCCAGCATCGTCGAGTTTGACCTTGGTGATGACCAGATTGTTCTCGCCATTTGTCACATTCGCCCATTGAATCTGTTAGATATGAAGCCGTTCTTAGATACAATCATGAAATCTTTTTCATTAACACCTGTTTGATGCCATTCAGTGGCTTCACCTGATGTGTGTACATCAGTACAGCATTCGAGGACCACAACACTACCAACCAAAGTTCCCTTGTCGTTCGAAATCTTGATGTCTCCTTCCATTTAAACAATAAAACCATTCCAATTAGGAGGAAAGCGTAATGGGTTCATAATCATACCTAGTGTCAGATCTGAGCGATGTCATAAATACATGTACCTGAAAATCTGTCATTTGCCCATGCTGTTCTTATTCTCTGACATCTTTTTGCTTATAACTTCAAATCATGAAGGACCTTAGTGCTTTTTACATCATCTAAATTCAAAATTCTGTGTTCATGAAACATTGATATGGCTTAAAAATTTAATGTCTTGGTCATGTTATACACTTTAAACTCCATGTTTAGTTGAAAGAATACCATCATGAAACCTAAGCGTATTCTAAAATATTAATTCAAAGCTAACGGTGATAAAATGAACGGCTCGGAGTCATAACCATTTTCAAGCTAGTCGATTAGCATAAAGCTAAGTCGCTATAAATGTAAACGTAACTGTAAACTTCCGAAAATTTTTCAGTCACCAAAAAAAAAACGCCAGAAAGATCAGCTTGTCCACCGGTGCTATATCAAGTCAAATCCGCAATAGCAAGGTTATTTGGTCAGTTTCGATCCCAGGTCAAGATAGGAAGGGAGGAAGGGGGAGTATCAAGCCGGGAAGACAGCGTGCGTGGTCGGAACTACTGTTGAAATCGATAATGAAGATGGTCAAAAGATGATTAAAGGTTATAGTATGGTTCAGGAGCGGATGTAGGATAGGTTAGCCTCGTTAGAAAATTCAGTTTTCAGTCTTGAGTAAAGCACTGTATGAGAAAGGAATAGCGAGGCAGAGCTCGAAATGATTAGTGGAAATGGAGGATTTTCAAACAGTAAATAAATATTTGAGTTGGCTTACAGGTCGTCGAGCAAAATGTTCGCTGTGCAAAACCGAAAACTAAAATGACTCACCCGCAATGATCAGGAGAAGGAGAAAGTACCTAATTAGCAGAACATGCTTTTTATCTCATATATACAAAATAATATTCCAAATACTGGGACGCTAAAACAATCAGAGTTTCAGGGGTTATCAAAATAGCCAAGTGGTGGATAACCACAGGAAAAAACCCACGACTTTCAAAACTACATCTGAGCATTCCTATCGCAAACAACGATTAGAAGAACACGAACTGCTAGAACAAAATAAGCAACAAAAATCGGAAAGGCAAACTGCGTTTCAGTGGTCATCCTTCGGTCCAACGAGCACTTCTAAAAAAAAGAAAAGCTGCAAGGAGGTAGAGGCCACTGCTTACAAAATACTTAAGGTTTGATTTTAATGATCAGTGTGTAGATATCTCGTAATGTGAATGTAAATGAAGATCCGTTTAAACGCGGCAGCGCGACTAACTGGTGGGAATTCACAGTTTGATCATATATCTAAGTACATTCGGCACTAGTTGCATTAGCTGCGCATCGAATATGCATTGAGCTTGAGATCCGTATGCTGATAGGTTACGTAACTCCATGGACTGTTGTGTCTATCCTAATTTAGGGGGCTATCCTTGTCTGGCCGCTGATTTCTTCGTTCTGCAACACGGAAAGATCTATTTGTCTCCAAGTTCCATATTTTCACAATGCAACACTGTAGCTTCACCGTGGTTCACCCCTCATTCCAGTCTGCTGTGTTCTTTTATTTTTGAAAATCGGTCCTAGTTTCACAAGTAGTGCCTTGGCATTTTATTTAGCAATTGCAAGGCAAGTGTAAATGGCTAGTAATACAAACTGTTTAACAAAGGGTGTCTTAACAATTTGTTACATTTCATTTCAATGCAAGTGTAAAATAGTAAATGATACAAATATTTAAAATGTATTTCATCAAGTCACTGCGCATTCCGTGAGACTAATGTTATGGATAAATAAAAAAAAAAAACTGGCCGTCAGTCGTGAATGATATTAAAGGTGTTTGTGTAATTCAATTAAAAAACTTTATTTATATTGAATAATAATTAGCTGAGCTAGGCCTAATATATTTAATTGAAAGTGTGCTGATGATCCTGAATATGTTTACCAAATTGCATTAGTCGTTTAACATTGATATTTTACAAGTTCATAAAATAACCTTCACCACAAAACTATCTCACATTGTAAGCCTACTTTTCTGTATATAAAACCGGCGAAGCCTTTATGCTTAATTATATAAAATTATATATCAATATGATTCGCAACTCTAATCAACGATAACCTAATAATCAAATGAATGTGAGTTTATCTTCTTGGTTTGTTGTATATATTGCTTTGTGCGTCAAAGCCCATGCTACTATGTTTGCTGAACGACGATCTATCATATCAAATTTATTATTTACAAGGACAGTTATATGGACGTTATATGTCTAAACAGCAGAAGTATTTAGCTAAAGTGGTCGCGAGAACATTGGACCTGAATGTAACAGATGTAGAACCATTTGCATCCTGTGTCTCACACGGAACTGCTCAGACAATTTTTAGAAAATTTAAGAAAAGAAGGGTTGAATAAGTGCAGTAAATAAAATATTTGAGCTAATAGTTAATTATTGTAAGCATACTATTATCCATTAGAAGGATTCATAAGAGTATATTCATCTAGGTCTAAGTCTGATAAGAAAACAATGTTTTTGACTTTCTTCTACCACATTTGTCAAATGGTAAGCATACTCTTAATGAGGCTTTGCTTATCTAGAAACATTGAAAAAGGCCCGAGAGAAGAAATTAATTCTAGTGTGGTGCACGCACACAAATTTGATAAGTTGTGTGTTTCCAAGTTTCTAGAATATTGTCACTGTAACCCGTTGGTTGAACACTTTCCTTGTTTATTCATCCAAACCTTCACTCAGACGATCATTTTGCACTAGCTTAGAACTGGCCTTTAAAGTCAAATGGTCGGCGCCATCGATTAAAGTTTGAAATTACATGTATGTGGTAGGCCCAGATATATAAAATAATAACAAATAATAGTTGAGCTATTAGTAAAACATTAGTTTCTTTTGCATTATTTAAAGCTGGTGGAGTCGTAATTGAATGTTTTAAAGTTCAACAGTATTGTCGCAGAATTACGATTAACATTTTACTTATAAACACCACAAACATGTATTCCTAAATAAAGGCATGCTTTGCTAAAATTATACTAAATAAATTTAATGTATAAATGTAGTTCGTCTTCTTTGAACCGTCAGGAGCATTATCTGTACTGAAAAAGTTCTGTTGCGTGTAAGCTAAATTTGCAAGTTAAATTACATTGGTTAAATTTAATATAACCTTTCTTGTTTCTACTTATAGCACGTTGCTGCTTAGTAAAGAATGTTTTGCACATTAAACTTGCGCTTTAAAGTTTGCAAGAAATTTAGTTTTTCTGCCTTTGCTACAGCTATCATTGTCCATGGACCTCAGAATATGGCGGTAGTAACTGGTCACCAGTTGACTTTGACTTGTGAACCGAGTGTAGGAACCAGTTTTGTCGACTGGTACTTTGCTCCGCTGGAAACAGATGACAGTCAGAAGGTTAATAACGGTGCTGCAGTTGTTAAGGACTTTTCGGAGTTTATTGTGTACGGTGCGATACCTGGACAGAATCTAAGAACGAATTCAACTCAGTTAAAGCATGCAGGAACATATATCTGCACGGAAATAGTCACAGAACCGGGACGAAAACAGACAACGAAAAGAAGTTTAGCTCAAGTAACAGTGTTCGGTGAGTTCCTTCCTTTTCATAACCTCTGTAAGCACTGTTTTACTCATTACAGTACACTTCACTTAATCGAAATTCATCAAAGCCTTATTCTTGGCATTCTTAGGGGATTCAATGTCGATGGAAGAAGGGAATACCAACGTAAGCTGAACTAAACCAACGTAGCACTGGCATATTCCGATGCTACATGCATAAAAAGCATCCCAACATATGAAAGCAGATGTCACATTCCAAGGATACTTTTAAACCAATATTATAATCGTCAGTAAGACTTTCAGATAAACACTGCAGAATGTAGTTAATTGCACTTTGAAGACGTATTTGTTTTAGCATCAGATCCAGTATGTATCCTAAGAAGTAACTTCATCAAAGAAGGTCAGCTGATTCCTCTAAGTTGCGTTGTTGTATACCGAGGGACCTGGATTCCTTCGATCCAATGGTATCATATTAAATATGGAAAATCCATCAACATCCCAGAGGACAATTGCACGAAAATAGTAACTGATGGGAGCATAACATCAAGGTTCAATATTAAAGCAGATGCAAGTCAACATAATACCCAATATTCCTGTTCAACTTTCTTTACTACGGAATCTAATCGCAATGATACAACAGCTGCTGTTAATGCACCAGACTACAATTTCACATGGACATCGCCAACTATTATTACATACTGTAAGCCATTATGGTTTTTGTGTGTAATATATCGAACAGCCATTTATTATGAATAACACACTGACCCTCTGTAATGCAAGTTTGCTTAATAATAATTATTATTACTACGAAAAATATTTAAATAGTAGTCACTTATGCTTTGATGTAATAATATATGCAGATCTATTATCCGCACGATTACTTGATTTTTAAGCCAGAGTAATGCATAGTTTGGGTGTTCTACATGTGTTAAATACCGACTGTAATCTTTATTAGACGGCTTTTTCGTAGGTTTTCTACGTAACCCGACAATAATGTAACAGAAGATTTGTTACAATGTGTTTTTCTGTCCACATTCGAATAGCATCAGTTTGGTTACTTTACATTTCTACAGACGGACCTTTCAATGTTACTATCAATCCTGTCAAGAATGAATATAATCCTGGTGATCAACTGAACTGTTTGGCGGAAAGCAATCCCGGTCCTTTGTTTGAATGGAAGAATCTTGAAACAGACAACATCCTTGTTGGGCCAACGATTCCTATTGACACATCAATGATCCGAGAGCAGCCATATCAGTTTCAATGTTTTGCCAGAAATAATCATACTTTAGCTCACGCCAAAGGAAATAAAATTTTGTTCAGAGTCAAACGTAAGTTCATGAACCCTTAATCAATTGATGTCGTAGTGCTTATGAAAACATCAAGAGGTTTGTTTACTAATCGCCGAATGCTCACGAGTACAAATTTCACCATAGGTATCTTAAAAATTCTAATCAACATATATGTTCTGCAAATGCATAGCTTAATAGAAGGAGTTTGCTTGCTTTACTTGAAGTAAGCGAAGCCAAACTTTAGGCATGATGGCTGCGCTATCATCATTCTTCGTCATATGCACTCTTACACAACGTCTCTCAATAAGCAAGTTACAACCACGACATTCTTTCATGTTAGTATGAATAACACGAAATAATTAACAAATGACATTATTAATGAATACTTTGTTTCTGTTATAGAAAAGGATTCTGTAGTTTTAGTGTTGGACGTTACCATAGCTGTGCCCGTTATTGTGGTGACGAATGCCATTTTCATAATTGTTATAATAGCCCTATCAGCATATATTGTTGCAGTGAAAAGAAAAACTAAATGTAAGTTATTCAATGTTGTTTAATCATGAAAATAATTCACACTATTGTGATTAAGTTTGTAGTAAAACACTATTCAATATCGCAAACCGACTCACAAAGCAGTTTATAAGTGCAAACGCAAACCGCTATGTAAACGAATATCTTCAATGGAGAAACTGGTCTCACATGGGATAATGAATGAAAAGCGGATACTTTAATTATAACAGCTTCATATTTCCAGTTTGAAACAGGGAAATATTATTGAGCAAAAGGTTTTCTCAAAATTCAGTGCTTGGGATCGCACTGATTGTATATGGTATAAATGACAAATAGTGAGATTATATGGAAACTTTTTAATATCACTAAGCTATGTAATAAAATAATTGATAATGAAGACGTTCAGACATCAAATAAAACTACATCTAAACAGAATGTACAAGTAGCGAAATCGGTGGCATATGCATTTGATGTGTGCATGCTATATGTGGTACATATAACCATATGTAACACAGACAGCTTGCATACTTCAAAAGCATATGCCAGCGTTCTTGGCAACATGTTCTTGGACCTTCAAAAACATGTAGCCCTGCAGCTGCTGTCTGATTGCTTTTGTCGTGTTTCCGTTTCAGGCCTGAGAGTAGTAATATTATTGATGGAGGCAGGTAATAAAGTCGCGATTACAATATCTTACTCAATCTGATATCTGCTGTCTTTTTAGCCTATGTAGATCTAAGAGCGAGGGAAATGACGGGCGGTTCAGCTTACTTGAGAATCACAGCTGCTGAAAGATTAGATTCACCAGCAACTGTGACGCCGTCTGCGTCTCATTCAGTGGCTGTTAATCCGTTCTCGAGTAGACCTGTCATGAACGTAGACCAAGCAGTGGAGCATACTTCAGAGTTTCTAGATTATGAAGAGATGGATGTGGTAACGACGCCCTCATTGATGATGCTTCCAGTAACGCATGAAACAACGGAGGCAACGGGAAACACCGAGGCAACAGACTCAGTTGATGGACAGACTCTCCCAGTGATGGCTTCAATTTTGTCCTCTGAGAATCGAACACCAACCGGCGCCACCTATATGGTTCTGGCTGAGAGAGAATTAGCGGCGGCTACTTTTTATTCACCTCTGCAAAGACAGGCTTTGGAACAATCAAAAGACGAAATCTCACTAACCCATTAGACTTCCTGAGGTTATAAAACACAATACCGATGTTGCATAGATGTAACATGTACACAGCTACTGCAGTGTGCTAACAGATCAAGAAAAAACCCTAACGCATGATTTCCGTATAATGACTGCCATCAACTGGTAAAAACAGTTACACGCGACCTTAGAGCGATTCCTAGAGAACAGTCATTAAACAAGACGACATAAAATACCGCTATGTTTCTTTATGTTAACCGGTTGAACAAATAGAAAAATGAAACAAGTAGACATTGTTGTCTAAGATAGATTGCATAATAGTTCGTAATATCTGGCCAAAGACATGATGAACCTCGTGTATTCAGGTGCTGCCGTAGTTGCTTGTTTTAAACTTTAGTTTGTTACAAACTGTTCAACTTTGTCTTTTATAAGATTAGTTCTGTTAATGAGCTAAGCATATCTATGAGCTATCTGACTTCCAACTCACTGCTAAAAATGACCTACTTAAGTTTTTTATTATATAAGATGCAGCGTCAAGGTCTTTTAGATTAAGTGATAGGCCTAGTATTAATATTTAAGATGCTGTTTACTTTCCTTTACAGTTCTGTAGGAGAAAATGTGAACTTAATATTTTGCTCATTTTCATTGCATTTGAATTGGTATTGTGCACAAGAAGACAACCTTGCGACCCGGTTCGAATCCAGGTGTCAACATTTCGCTTTATTTTCTCTTGCCAGAACGACACGTGTTGCGTTTAATCAGAAATGATAGCTATATAGTTCTGTCCATGGTAGTAGCCACGTTGGTTGTTGGCTTGCCTTCGGTATCAATTTGGGGGATTTTCGTCTTAATGATGAACTTGCTCTATAATTTCTGACATGTTTGGACATTTGCCATTAATATTATGTGTTGCTTCTACGCACTGACCTTTCGGTTTCATAGGAAGTCACAATCAACTGCATGCATCAAAACATTGCTGTAACGGAATGCCCCGGGTTCGTAGTTGAAAGTATTTTCTGGATTAAATGCACCGTGAAGAAGTTCACGAAACTTAGAGACATCGTGCTTAAGTACTGCATTGTAAATTTTAACTTCATCTCCTTTTCCAGAAAAATTGAAGGTTTTCATATCTGGTAATCAATCGTTCAAATATCGTTCAAATCTTAAAAGCTTTGATATCCAGACCAGAGAGTCGCATCTCGCTCGATATTAGCAGTAATCTGGGAAGAAAGTTTGCTGGTAGAAATGACATAGATGTACTGAAACTCTCTGAAGACTCGTAAACAACGAAATATTATGGCGTTGATATTAGTACATAACAAATTTCATTAGTTCGCCATTGCCTATGCGTCATGCCTAAGCTGAGGTACATTTTCCTATTATACAGGCAAAATCATTTATCTATTAGCTATCTGACTTCCAACTCACTGCTTCACCAACATCTGTCTGGTCGTATTAAATAGCATTCGACTGAAACCCTGTACACTTCCCTCTGCATTAAGCTTGTTTCTGCCATTTCTCATCAACAGGTTTCTTGCGTCTGCCTCCTTCATATTTCAGCAGCCATCAATACCACTGATCACAATAGCTTAACATTCTTGGACCTATTCTGTTTGTGCTTTACTCTACCCCACTCAGTTCAGTTACTAAAGGCTTTTCAAGTTTTGTTTGCTTATAGCCTCTGCTTGTTCAGATTTCATCCCACCGAAAGGCAGCTGGCTTAAATGAAAAGGTGATGCGATTGTCGTAGGCTGCTTTAGCAATCGTCACCCATGGCGCTTTTATACATGATACATGAATTGGAACGCAAGGAAGATGCAATACCAACTGAACTTGCACTCCTCGCGTATTCTGAAAACGAGCTCACCTCACCTGCCCCACACTCCAGGCCAAAATCTTGGAATCACCTTTGTTAAAGGCAGTAATCTTGGAATTATCTTTGTTAAAGGAAGTCCTTTTGCTGACCATATCACACTAAAACTGACCCAACAACCTCGCACTTGCGTATTTAATCTGACTAACGAATAAGCTGGTCTTCTCCAGAAGGCAGGTTTTGTGTGGGAATATACATTATATCACAAAATTAATTATTATTATTATTTGTGCAATTATTAAAAGCCCTTGTCTAATGGCAAGCATCAATCGATGGCGCTGAGCAATTGTGAGTGACGGATTTGCTCAAAGTCCCTGCGCACTAGCGTCTCAGAGTAGGATCGAACCCACACACGCAGTGTTACAAGCCGAGCTCTCAAAACAAAAGTCATGGTTGAGGTTTCGACCCCATGTCAAACGTTTACCCTCCGGCGACAAAAGAGTCGGCCAGAGAGGTCGATGTTAACTCCTCACCGACCCCAGGCAAAGTTTAGCCCCATCATTTTTATAGTCACATTTGGAGCTGCTGATTAGAGACTATAATGACAGTTTCAGCTAATTGTTTAGTTTGGTTGATATCAGCATGCCTTTCACCTACTTCGTCTCATGTCTCTTAATTATTAATTTCAAAGTCAACCATGTAAAATTCATGCCAGATTTAGCATTATTCTTCTGGCAAACTTTCAGTCAAATGTGCCTTTGAAACTTGGAGGTTGGGGCTGCGCTGCGGTCCAGCTAGGAAGCTAATGCATTAGGTCAAAATCAATCACCCATGCTTCATTTTCATGCTAGTTCTGTAGGGTAAATTTTAATAGACTAAGTTCTTGTCGCTTTTGTGCAAATTACCCCATAAAATTCAAATTTTCAGCACATATTTTATAGGACAATAACCCCCCGGACAATAACCCCTGGGACAATAACCCCATGCCAAAAACACCCCGACACTAACTCCCTATACTGATATATTAGCTATATAAGTATACAAATATTGTATATTAATCATACAGATTATATATTAATTTATTAGACATATATGCCTCTTTTCGCACTCAAACGACACTACACCAGTTGCTAAATTTTTCTGCTTTAAGTATAGATAACCTTCACAACTAAGTTTATCGTTTCCTCGTCACGCTCTGTAACTGTTGGTGGCCCGTTTTCCGCCCTGGACCTAAGAATCACAAATTCAACCCTGAAAAATCGAAAATGTTATAGATGCCAACATCATAAAAAAACATACAAGTATAATGTATAAACGATTTTAAGATATTTCTTTTAGTAATGAAAATCAGTCGTCACAAATTTTGTGTAACCATCCTCGTACATATTGAGGCGGCTTTAGCGGTCGCCACCATTAAACGAATAGCTATTAGTATTGAGTAACATTTGATTAGTTTACCTATAACTCATCATCAGCACATAGTTTAAAGACAACATTGACATCAATTTATTCGTAACTTATTTGAATGGACTGCATTTAGACTAGATTCGTTTGGATTCGATTAGATCGAAATTAAAATAGATTGAATTGGACGGAACTGGAAAGGACTGAATTGGATAATGATGGACTGGATCGTGTAAGGTTAGACTGGATAGAACCATGTCGGATCAAGTTTGATCGTATGTACCCAGATTAGATTTTCTAGATCCTCATTGTGGTCTGTGCATGAGGAGCCTTATTAGCCGTAATGATGCGTTTGAATGGCTGGGATAAACGACACCCTGCTTCAACAGTGTTGTTATGATATTGCAGGAAAACAGCGACTCTTTATATAAAAGTGTTATGGAAAGAGTGACGAGACAGAAATGGTAGATGTCATACAGTTCTGAACGGGGACACATGGCTTACTTTATCTTTTTACTGCTAAGGTATTTTAAAAACCATGATCTAGATTACCACAGATGTGCCCCAGTTGAGATTGTCCTGGACATGATGAAAGATATGGGTAGTTTCATTTACCTCGAGATCAAGACCGTTGCCACTGTTGCCTTCGATTCCAAATATCTTGGCCGAACAGAGACGGCCAAGTAGTGCACGACCTCCTTTGATAAGGGAATTTGATGCTCCAGCACTTAGCTCTGTACAAACTACATTTTGCAAGTGTTTCTCTACGGTTGTGCGACCATAGAACATCACCTTATTCTAGTATAAAACCAGAATAAATTTGACACGTTTTAGGGTCCAATATTTTGGAGATTTACATTTTGCGCTGAACGCTCTTTTTAAGGAATAAAATATTTGGTATTAAATGTGTGATTTCTCTGGCTTTCTCTGATCCATTAAATAGGAAAAATTTATCCATTTGTTGTCACTAGTTTAATTTGCAGGTCCTTTGTTGCAAGTGTTACTGTTATCTCTGAATACCTACGTTTCGCATTAACGTAAGCTTAGTAGTAGGTTGTAAGCATGTCATACTTGCATACCATTTGTTTTTAAACGGATCTCTATACATAATATACGCTCTCTGACCCACTTACGGTCAAGTGCGCAGAGTCAGCAACACAGATAACCTAAATTGTTAACGTAGCCTATAATTATCTATGTGCCTAAATATTCGGCCATGTGTTTGTTTCGAGTACATCCGCTTTCTTTTACTATAATAGAACGTTATTCCAGACTTCAGTGGTGTAGAAGCAATTTTGGGGGTCTGATCTGAATTTAGCGTTATCCAAATTAGTATCTTACAGATGGTTGATTGGAACTGAATCAGACATAAAAATGGATATTCTACTTGCATTTCTAATTACATTTTATTTAGGTGAGTTGCCATATGTTGCTTTTTTCAAGGCACTTGCAAACTTTTTTTAAATTATATAAAACTAGCCTTGAATAGTTGCATTAAACTAGCCATGGAGCGTGATATCAGTTAACTGGTTTCTTAAAAATTGTTGAACGCATTTATAATCCAAATTTTAAAGCAATTCATTTTAAATGATCGTCTTTTGTGACTTTTTAAAAAGTTCTACTAGTTTTGTTCTTTTAACTATAACTACTGGCATGCACCGGTGGAATCGTCTATGAAACTGTCTTTGACGCCGTAAATTTACATTTACTAGTTTACATATTTCACAGTATTAGTATTACAATTGCTTGACTTGCTCACTCTGTCCAATTTGCGGAATCACTCCATTGTGTTTACTCACTTCGACTTGCCTTTATTCTATTGCCATCTTATAATATCGCTCGTTTCAGCCTGATCGAGACACATTAACCTTATTTCCCTGATTTAACTCACAAAAATCTCACACATCTTGCGTCAAATTAATAAAACACTCTCCTCGTCTGACTTAGACAACTTTGTTAGACTTGAATCAATTTGTAGAACATAAACTATCACTGATCTGCAATATGCGGCCTTTTTCTCGAAACCGGAATGAAAGGCAGACCTCAACACTAATTTATTTTGCGGAAGACTATATTCTTGGAGTGCTTGCTTGTCATTTATTTGGATGTGTTTAACAGTCTAAGAATTTACATAGACAATAAAACACGAGACTCCTTAAGAACAATTGCCTTCTGAAAAGAAAAGTTCATTTCTTGTTCTTATTCTGCTTATGTCTTAACTCATTATTTGGATATAACTTTCATGATTTAACTTTTGCTGGACACCTAATTTAAATTTTGTTTTGTCAGTTTACTTAATGTAGCAAAAGTTTGTTAAACACAAATACTTTGCACTGATGTGGGTGAACAGCGTTACTGCAATATTTGGCGAAAATGTTATTTTAACGCATAATACTAGAACGTTTTGTCACAAACCATGCTAGAATTTTTGTATAAATCATATTCCATCTCAAATAAAACGCAAATGACGGTTCGTCAAGAATTACAGTAGCGCTGTTTTCACGTTTCTACAACGCTTTAACGATTTTGCTAACTTAAATAAACTAGTTCACGTTTGATCACATGCATTATATCAACCACTGCTCTAACGTTATGGGAAAAAACAAAATAACGTTTCATTATAGATACTGTAATGTTCCTTAAACGTTTATGCAACGTTATATCAGCGTAATAAATACTAACAAAACAACGTTAAAATGTCGTATCAACTTTTTGTTATCGTATCGTATCGTATCATTTTTTAACGTTTACATGTAAGCGTTTAATCAATAATGAAAAACTGACAAATGTTTACTCGACGTTTCACACAAACATTATAAAACCATTACGATAACCATGAAATAACGCCAGAACAGCGTTGTATTATCGTAAATCGTAAGCGGGATAAACTCACGTTGTAAGCTTCAATCAACGCAAAAAAGAGACAAACCAGCGGTTTGTAAACGTTTTATGCAAACGTTAGATCAACGTTTCCCCAAACCATAATAAAGCGTTACATTAAACGTTTGTGTGCTGTCTGGATAAGCTAACCACGAGAGGCAGCCATGGGTATGAAGTGTTAGCGACTTTAATTTCCTTAGCCTCGGCATATGAGGACGGGTGG
This sequence comes from Norana najaformis, assembly GCA_964023275.1. NCBI lineage: Eukaryota > Metazoa > Annelida > Clitellata > Crassiclitellata > Hormogastridae > Norana > Norana najaformis. The sequence goes on along the minus strand of OZ029914.1, from coordinate 39,538,321 downwards.
CAGCCCCTTCCTCGCCGTTTGACCTTCTCACAATTTACGATCAGTGTATTCGTCATAGGTGAGAAAGCTATGAGGCGACAAATGTCTGCCCTGGTGGGGCATTTGGAATGTTACAGTTCATTAGATGGGTCATAGTTCCCTACGGCCACATTCATTTGTGCATGAGTTCCAGCATATACTAGACCTGCTCTAATTGTTTCCCAATTGCTAATGTACTTGACGTTAAAAAAGAGAGACGCAAAGTTCCTGGTAAGTTGTGTTCATGCTAACCCGATTATACAACTCGAGACCACACAATGTTAAGTCACAGGTCACTTTGGCATTCACATTTTAAATATTAGGATACATTAAAATGGAGCTCTATAAACAATTCTGAAAACTGATTATTTCTGAGTCGGTGTACCCCCACCAGACCAATCCAGATGCCATGTTGTATAAGCCTATAACTTCTTTTAATGATGCTTGACACTAACATTTAGCCACAAAATAGTGGGCTTCATGTAGTATAGAAAGATTCCAAAATCGTCTTAGATGGGCAATTTCAAACAGAGCAATTTATAATTTCCATGCACTGAAATTAAGGACTGTAGGGCATTTGCATCAAAGTGACACAAGCAATCCTGATCTTGTGATATCCCAAATCTAATGTCACAGATCATTCTGGCTGTTTAGCAGCCCTCAGTTTATGTTACTTCACATTTGAAAGTAAGGCTTTAAAGCTGCTTTGGCATCTAGTGGCGCACGGTGGCCGATTCGTTAGTTTGATCGGATTGTAACGCGGAGAAAACGGGTTCAAGCCTTCCCTTCGATAGTTACTGTGCAGGGACTTTGAGCAATCGCCTCACTCACAGTTGCTTCGCGCCTCAGATTCAGTTCTACTGACCTTGCGCCGCAAAAATGGAAAATAATAATAATATTGGTATAATTATTTTCGCTTGTAACGTTTAATACCAAACCATGCATAATTCCACAGGTCTTTTTGGTCTCTCTTAATGGTGCTATTGTCTAAACTAAATTGGGTGGGGCACCGAAAAAGTAGGAGACTGCGTCATTTGCTTTGGGGAATACACAACTCTGTATACATATGTGACTATCTCTAGTAAACATCGGCCTTTGCCCTACATATATGTATATATATAACTGTCTTAGTGGGTGACACAAGAATGTGATAAATATAACAAATATAGGGATGCTGCAACATGCTATGAGTTAGGGTGCTGTATTAATTTAATGCCCTTTAATACTATACATTAGTAAATGTTGACCTAAAAGTGACTTAGAGATGCATCGAATCCGGTAATATCGTCGATTGATACGATGTATAATATATACTGGCGCTATAGAATTTATTAAATATGTACGTACAGCTAGAGTGTCACGAAGTTTAAAGTATATTCGCAACTTTTATTAAACCGTATTGAGCTTAAACCGAAAGTTCATTCTGCTACAAGACTACAACTTTTTGGACATATTGTTCAGATCGGCGTGCAATCAGCGATTAAACATAGCTCTAACCATTAACTGGACTACAAAGTACCACGGCATGACAGAAAGTTTGGCATGAAACTGTTAGTAATACTTTTAAAATTACTGGCTGCCATTTTACAAATGAAGCGTATTGGTTGCTCTGTTATTGTCACATCCTGTTTTAGAACTTGTTAAGGTCAACTGCAACCGCTGGTCTCAATTAGAAAAGTTTCTCTTCTTGTAGTTTAGCATTATAACAGTCACATGGGTCAATTTTACAGGATGCCCTCTAAAAAGTTTAGAGTTGCAGTTGTTCAGTGTCAGATGCTGTTTCGGAATTAGCATAGGTTTACGGCAAACGCTGTGGTCCGCATGCGTAGGCCTTGTACTATCATCCTGGTTGTCTCAGTTCAGCATTATTGTTGGCATTCGGCAAACACTTAGTGTTCTTTAGAAGTATACAACTATCGTTAGGCCTTGTTATAAGGGCATCATTACATTTGCCAAGGGTGATGTTTATCTGCTAGGTAAAAATTTAAAAGTGACCAGCTCTGGAAAATTCCGGACTCTATCTCCTTCAGCTTGGACTCTGCCGTCACCCACATCCTTCAATACCAACTCTGCCGCCCAAAATTTAGGTGTAATATTTGACCAAACCTCAGCTTGTTCGATCAGATCACCCATCTTACCCGCTTTTGCATTATGCATATCCGTGACCTTCGCAGAATTTCTCCCTATGCTTGACTTCAAAACCGCATCTACCATTGCCATATCCATAGTCCATGCAGAACTAGACTAAAAACTTACTGCAATTCACTTTTCCTCAATATATATAACACTCAAATATACCGCCTTCAAGCTGTATGAAATGCTGCTGTTCATGCTGTCACCAGAAGTCCCCAACACTATCACATCACTTCTGTTCTCAAATCACTTCCCTGGCTCCAAGTACCTGAACGCTCAGAGTACAAAGTCCTTTCCCTTAGACCAACCTACAACACAATTCAACCTTCCTAACCCTCCTTTTTTCGTCTGTTATTTACAATCCAACCACCCCGTACAACCTGGTCCTCTTTTGTCTTGACATTTCTTTGCCCCTTCACTTCATCCTTAAAATTTTGAAATCGCCCCTTACCCAGCTGCTTCACTCCAGAATTACGACAATTATCTGACACACCTTACAAACTCACCAACACTTCACCTCGCAGTGGTTAGGGGTTTCCTGGGCAATCACAAGACCGAAAACTATGCAGAGCTGGTTGAGATTCTGGTGAAGGACTATGTTCAAATGGGCTGCAGGATGTCCCTCAAAGTTCATATCCTTGATGTTTATTTTGATAACTTCAAGAAGAACACGGGAGCGTATTCGGAGGAGCAAGGCGAGCGCTTCCACCAGGTTATACTGGACTTTGAACGTTGCTACCAAGACAGTATAACGAGAACATGATGGGAGACTACATTTGGGGGCTGATTGGTTTACATTATAATTATAATCGTAAATCTAAAAAAACTACTCACTTCTAAATCTTTTATGGTCATTTTTGTATAACTGTAGTTTAAATACATGTCACTATTGATTCATATGTTGTTTTCTTGGCTTTATTTGCACGAAAACACGCAAATTCGCCCGTTTTTTCATTGGAAATAGGTAAATTTCTAAATATCATTGTCCTGGTCACAAAAACAATGTTTGAAGGGAATAATAGCCAGTTTCTCTACTTTTGAGACATAAGCAATAACAGTAAGAAATAACACTTACTAACCAGGAACAAAAATTGTGTTACATAGTGCTATCAGTAAATGCTTATGCTCATGTCTATTTCCTGGTAAATTGTTTGTTGGAACCTGATATTAGAAACTATAATCCAAAAATGCGGGTGCATACATTTTTAGTCTTTTGTTTCATACTTCGTCAAAACTGTTATTTCTATGAATCGCGTTTTTTTACTTCAGCGCCGCCATATCTGGCTGAATCTCTTAATTTCTGAATGCATCAGATTAATCACTTATAATTTCAGTTTTGTGATTTGTACTTTGACGAATTCTACTCTTGTTATCATTGTTATTGTTGTTTATCGGATATTTATTTCGTGCTAATTTATGAATTCACCTCAATAGCGCGAGTAGATAGAAAAATGTAAATTTTCACCTGTTTGTGAAATGAAATAAGAGAAACATAAGGGTCCCTCGTAGCTGGTTGTAGTGAATTCCACAGATGTGGACCAACATATAAAAAGCACGGAAAAGACGTTTTTTGGCAAGTTTGTCTCTGGTGGGATTAAGTGCGAGTGGATTACAAAGTCTACAAGGTAGCTCGATGCTAGATCATAAAGTGTCATGTATACAAGGACAGCGACTTTAAACTGGACCCGAGTTGGAAAAGATAACCAATGTAATTTTGAAAACGTTAAGTCTGTAAGTGGAGATATTCGATAATATATCACACTGTTACTGAAGCAAACGTGTTTACATTTTGCTGTGTTCGAGAAAATTGTGTTCAATGAGTGTTAATGGAAGAGGGTTTATTGCATATCATATCAACAGAGAACTAAAATATTATTATGCACTAGTGGCAAAAATGTATAATCATAATATCATTTAGGAAGAAGCGTCGCAGGTTTTGAAGCGTCAAACGTCATTGCTGAAGTTGGGAAAAGAAAAGAACTGACGTGTATCACACAAGAACCGAATCCGCCTAGAATGGTTTCATGGTTTCGGACAACTAACGACGACGCAAGAAAGTGTCCTAACAGAACTTATTTCTTTAATAACAACGAAGTGTTCTGTGACCTCCTGACCAATAATCGAGTCTTGCAGTCTGGTTTCGGACGAATGTTCTCAGTATCTACTCTGGGAACTGTAAACCAAAACAGTTTGACAATAACCAGGGTTGAACTGTCAGATGCTGGAATATACACATGTTTAGAAAACAGCAACAGCAAGATCCTTACGCGGATTAACCTCATCGCTGAAGAAGGTCAGTTAAATCTATTCGAAAAATAATGTTGGCTTCATAGACGCTTAACACTCCTTAAAAATTATGGTGGATAATTTTGATGATGAAAAGAAGAAAAAGAAAGTAAACTGAACAAAAGACATAGATAATAATAATAATAATAAGACAATTTATATAGCGCCGTAGCACAACCGTGGCCGAAGAAAGTTAATGATTATGATGGTGGCTATGTTGAATCCTTATGTATACTTTTTTCTTGACCTGGTTAGTCTATCCTCACGCAGAGAAGCTTTCAGACTAGCTCCAGTTAAATACAAGTCTATCATATCAGAGATGTGTTTCGAACTTGCTAATATTACTTGATACTAAAAGCAGAATACGGGTAGTTCCTGGTCATTTGTGTCTAAGTACACGCGATTATACCAAACTACATCAGACCAAACCAAGTCGCAGGTCAGTTTGGTTTCACTTTGACCCTTAAATTTATATTTAGAATGGATTTTCATAAACTACTGTTGTATTCGTAGCCCGATGTATCAGACCAGATCAATCCAACGGTCATTTTGCGTCAAAAGTTTTAGTGATTTTAACATTGAAAAAAGAGCCATAAACTGTTGTCTTCTTCTTCTTCAGTGTTCTGCTCTTAGGCATGTTCAAGAATCCAACGACGTAACTCTTCTCTGTTCTGTGCCCTCTCCTTGACTTTTTTCTTCTTTCATCCATCATCCATCCCGGCCAACAGCATAATCCTTGGTCTACCTGGAATTTTCTTTCCCACAGTTCTTCCTTCAATCACTGTCCTCAGAAGGGAATTTCCACGTAGTATGTGACCAATCCTGTTCATTTGTCTCCTCTGTTGTCTATTACGCAATATTGAAACATGCCTAAATTCGAAAGAGATGTGCAATATTCAAATAGAGCAGTATTCTCTCCATGGGCAATAACTAAAGGTTGTCAAGTTGAGATAAGGGGCCATGACCCTATAATATTCAAATCCTCATGCCACAAATAATTTCGATAATTGCCACAGATAACACTGTGTAACAAATTTTAACTTTTGGTTTGTTCCTGGGTAGTTAGTGTTATTGACTAATTGCTTACCCCTCAAAAGCATAGAAAATTGCTATGATTCCAAGCAAACTTTGGTTTTGTGGCCAGGACAGTGATATTCTGAAATTTACCTATTTTGCAGAACATTGAAGATGAATTCAGTGTTCAGTAAATTTGGAGTTACTGCTAGAACTTTACTGAACTTTCGCGAATATTCTAAAACGTCCGAGAACCTTCTGGAACTTTCCAGAAACACAAATAGCACTATAAATACAGTGGGCTTAAGCCCACCAGTTCAGTTTAGTTGAAGCTGCTTAAATGGATACATATCTGTTATGGCATCAAGAGGGTGCTAGCATCCGCAGACGCATTTTGCTATGACTGCGGCCAATTTATAAAGACCAGAGGAAAAAAGTACTCTGTGGAATCATCTGCTAAGATGTGTGAGGCCTACAAAGCATATTTCAGCATGCCTGTCGGGCATCAAAACAAACCCTGGGCACCTCCTTTCACTTGTGAGCACTACAAAGAAATGCTGGAAGGTAAGATTGACAATTCACAATTAATACTCGCTTAGATTGCGATATTTGATGTTATAAAAGTTTTGAAAGTTTTAAATGTTGTCATTTCAACATTTTCTGCAAGTTTTCAATGTCATTGAACAAATTTATCATATGTGAAAAATGTTGCGAGAATGTCTTACACATTAGTCATAGGTGAAATACATTTAGTTTATTATGATCACAATTTCATTTTGTTCCTTTGCAGGATGGTACAGAGGGGAAATGAGAGTCATGAAGTTTGCTATCCCAAGAATTTGGCGAGAACCCACTGACCACTCAAGCAATTGCTACTTCTGCATGGTGGATCCTTCCAAACGTCGGACTGGCAAGAATGCATGCACCTGCTATCACGTATCCGGACCTTCCTTCATCCATCGTCCCGGTGCAACGTCAAGTGGGAGCCACTAGTGGATCCCAGAAGGTGCTGACGTCCACAACTGCACATCAAATTGAGCCTTATGAACCAATTTGTCACAGCTCTTGATAAGGAGTCAGCAGCCTTCAAGTATCTTCAAGACTTCTTCCCTAAGCTGTCCGAGCCAAAGGTGAAAGCCGGTTTCATTTGTCTGACCACAGGTAAAGAAGATCCTGGAGTGCAAAGAATTCCCCAAGAAGCTAACTAGGAATGAGAAAGCAGCTTGAAACAGCTTTATCGCAGTGTTTATTGGCTTCTTGTCGAAAACTGTGTGAAGATGGTTGACACTCTGGTGAGGAACTACAGCAAAACTAGCTGCATGATGTCGATCAAAGTTCAGATCCTTAATACACATCTTGATAATTTCAAGAACATGGAAGCGTACTCGGAGGAGGCAAGAGCTTTCACCACGATATACTGGACTTTGAATGTCGCTACCAAAAACAGTATAACGAGAAAATAATGGGAGGCTGATTCTTGGAAGTGATTTACAGTATAATAGTAAATCTCGAAAAACTACTCACTTCTAGATCGTTTGTGATAATTTTTGTATAAATTTAGTGTAAATGCATGCTAATTTTGATTCACATGATGTTTTTTCTGACTTTATGTGAACGAAAAGATGCAAATTCGCCCGATTTTTAATTGGAAATAGGTAAATATCAAAATATCACTGTCCTGGACACAAAACCAAATTTTGTGGGGAATAACAGTCATTTTCTATACTTTTGAGGCACAAACCAGTAGGAAATAACACTTCTTACCCACGAAAAAAATTTGTGTTACGCAGTGAATTTGCCCTCATGCAGTCTTTAGTGTTATTCTACTTTGCATTTAAAGTAATATGATAAAGCTGTTTTGGCCTCTGGTCACTTATGTTTGTATATATAACACCAAACCAGGCCCAGGATCCTATTGGCCTCTCTCTCTCCCTCTTTGTCGTTTTTATTTTGACTTAGCGCCTGTGAATAAGCTTCTGTTTGGCATATAGAAATCTCGAGTTTGCGATTATGATTACTCGAAATATTAAAAATTGATACATACATTTGTTGCCATCCATTTAAAATTAGGGGCTGTTGCTATAATAGTTACAGCTCTCTGTGAAAACGTACAGGTTACACAAGGCTTAGTTTATCAGGAGGCGAGTGGTCTTGATATGCTTTTTACTTTAAAATGGATCTTCATATAAAGAAGATATATTGTTTGACTAATACAATTTTGTGTGAGCTGTGTGGGTAATACAGATAACCTAGCATTTTTGTCAGTGCAAGCCATATTTATGTATAAATTGTCCCATTTTTTGCATCGAACATATCCTACTTTGTATCAGTTCAAGTATGCAGGTTACAGGTTAGAGAAACAAATATAGTGGGCTTGACTTGAATGTAGCACTAACCAGATTATTTTCTCGCTGTATTAATAGTAGTTGATGTTGATTTAAATCACACATGAAAATGAATAGTCTTCTTTTATGTGTACTGTTAATTATATTTTGTTTATGTAAGTTTCGGTTTATTTGTTATATGGTTACTTGCAAACATTATTTAAACCAGCTGCATAGGCTACACTAGCCCTAGAGCTATATTTCACAGCTCAAATTTGCAAACCACTACTGTTATATCAAATTGCTGGTTTCTCTCTCTCATTGCCCGAAGGGGCTCTGAATAGTGAGAGAAGGAAGGGAAAGAAATATGAAGAGAGAGAGAGAGAGAGAGAGAGAGAGAGAGAGTCAGAAAGAAAGACCGAAAAAGATACCGTTAGACCTACTCATCTTCATGATCTGTACATAGTAGACTCCTGATAATTTAGATAAAATTTAATGATAACGCCACCAAATGTAAAATAAACTCTAAAATTACTGCGTTTAATATGTACCGTTATTGTCTAAACTCTAGACTTCAGTCATTCCTCTCAGTGTTGGGAAGGGCTTTGGGTATAGATGATTCTGTTTTCGGGGCGTAAGCCTACTCTATATTCGGCGTGTATTTATGTCTTAGTACGCGAAGGACAAAAATATAACTTATGCTCTGGTGTGTTTGTGCGTGCGATTCTCTTGCAAAATTTTTGAAATAATCTTTTTGTAAATGCTTGTTAATGCCAACGTCTAAAGCTTACTTTTGACCTGAGGCATCTGAAAACTTACTCAATTGTTTTATTGATTTTTCTGTTTAACATGTGCAATATTCAAGATGATATATTATGCCTACTTCTAACGTTATTAAAACCTGTCATTCTGCAGTTATGAAATCTTTTGATATCTCTTTATATACTGCACAGCAAAGGTTGATTCTGATGACGGAGGTAATCTTGATGGAACGTCACCGCACACTGAAACTGTCAACAACGGAAATGGTAATAGATTATATAATTTATGTTTTGTCTGTTTCTTATGTAGCGAATCAATGCATATAAACTAAAGCAAAGGTACAGTAGACGTCCAGTGTCCCACAGTTGGACTTCTTTTTCTTAGACCTTTGACCGACAACGAACGAGTCTCAAGATTCTTGACGCGATACCATTGCATCGCAGAACTTGTGTACCTCCGGGCTCGTGCGGGTACCAAATTACTATGTTTGGTGATAGAGGAAAGTAAGCGTAAACCACTTGTCCGGTCATTACAATGAGCTTTCTTAACAGTTTCGAACCCGCAACTGTTAGCTCGCAGACCCAGAGTGCTAAAGCAATTGAGTTCAATAGACCACCGTGTCGCACTTGCTTATAAACTAGCGTAGCTTTTAGCTATACGACCATTCATTTCAAACGTCTAATGCTTATCGAAACTAATCTCAATTTAATCCTAAAGCTTCCGTAAGGCAGTTGTCGGAATGCACAAATCTTCAGTCGATGGTCGCTTCTAAGCAAAGTTGCATTCAAAATCCATTGAACAAAGCCATGCAGTCAAAATAATACCATACAAACTTAATCAAATCATTATCTGGTTGCGTCATTTTATTCGATCAACTTCTTTATACATATGTTTGAGCAGAAGAACAATCTGTCATTTGGCTCCGCACAACATACAGTTTCTACAGTTGCAGTTGTTTCTAATCATTTAGGTAGTCATAAGTGTAGCACTTTTGAGAGGTTCTTGACAGGCGCTATATGAATGTGTTAATACATAAAGTGTATACATATAGTCCTTCGTGAAACAACTGAACGAACTTGCACTCTTGGCTTTTCTGAAAACGAGCCCAACTCACCTGTGCCACAATCATATTCAGCCAGAAATCTCGGAATTATCTTCGTTAAAGGCAATTTATTTACTCACCCTATCACGCAGAAAACTGACCCAACGACTGGCTCGTGCTAATTTAATTTAAATAATGAATCGTCGGGTCACGACCAGGAGGCACCTTTCGTGTGATGCTTTGCATTACATTACATATTGTCAGGGTTGGAATTCCCGAGGGTTGAGGTTTCGAACCGTAAGTCAAAAGCCAACCCTCCGGTAATACGATACAAAATTGACCAGTGGGGTAGGTTTTAACTGCCCACCGACCTCTGGCAGAGTTCAGCCCTCATTACGTACACGTTATACTGAATAGCGCAAAGGCAAAAGGTCATGCTTTATGCAGCTGATTGGAGACTACCCTTGAAGTATTTTCGGTTAACTGCTGAAGTTGGTTGAGCTTAGTATAATATTGCAGCTGCTCCGCCCCATGCCTTTAATTACTAGGTCAAGTCAGGCACCCCAGTTTTCATCGTAAAATTCATGTCAGTATCCTGGCAAACCAACATTGATTTCCACTGTGGAAACTTCGGAGGTGGGGCTCAACCGCGGTCAGCCAAGGGGGCTTAATGATTGAGTCAAAAGTTAAGTATCCCAGTCTTCATCGTAAAGTTTATGCTGAAGTTTTAACTCACCTATCAAGTTCTATTTATTCATGCACAAATTACTTTTAAAATTCAAATTTTCATTAGAATTTTTTAAAGAAACGCTTTATAACTGTTCGCGGTCTTATCCTGACTCCGCTGAGTCAATGGTCAAGTCAACCCCCTCTTAATCAAAATGTGCAGTGCGGTTCTTGACAGCTTTAATTCCTCTTGCAACCTTCAGTCGTTAATGCTTAAATACCCTTTAAATGCGAACATTTAAGTAAAAGTGTCCGAAGTATAGGATCTACAATTGCTGGCGTCTGAAGCTTCGTCCGGTAACTCGCGACTCCAGTCTTGTTCGAAAAGTTCATAAAGCATAAATCACATTTTAAAATTCTCGATTAAAATTAACAATAGAAACATTCAATTTGATGGTGGCAGCTGGGGCTTTGACGACGGTTCCCCATATCCTTTATTCGGAAGATTTGAGGCTTCGTGCACTTTTAGCCGTCGGAGCCTCGTGCTCTTGAACCTTATGTTCTCAACCTCTACCCAAAATTTTACAAATCCAACATTGCATACAATGGTTTTTTCAGACGATTTGAGAAACAACCTGATCATTGCTGGCGTAGTTTTGGTTACCTTGGTCATCTGTGTTTCACAACTTGTTTGGGGAGCTAGTGTATGGAAACGATATAGAGGTATGCATTTTGCCATTTGATAATTAATCAAATTGTCAAAGTCAACTTTAACGTAAATGTAAGCTTCCTCTCATATCACTATCAATTTGAAATGGCTTCTGTTTAAAAGAGCTCACTACAGTATTATACATAAGGCATTTGAACATGTAGAATACAAACACAGTGAGTTCAGTCACTATGTGGTGATCTTAAAGTAGGCCTACATATGGAGTATGCACAAAATAGGGAAGTGAAAATGACTCAGTATAATCAGCTATTGCGCATTATTAAAGGCAAGGTACATGTAGTTATTATTGGATTGAGTTACGTTTATTTAGTTTGTCACTCAGTTTAATGGAATGCATTCCGAAATGGAAACACTCTTTTTTGGCATTTCTAATTTCGACAATACCAACTATAATAGCAGTTAGAAATCCTGTGAAATCGTTAGTCATTACGTCGGCCTAAAAATAATCATGAACTGACATCGATGCACATTCATCGTGACTGTAACCCCTTTCACTCTGTGTACATGTATGTGTGTGTGACTCGCTTTGCTTGGCCACAAAACACTGTAACCTCGCCCTTGCTTGCTTTTCTAGTATGAAGATATCCACGCAACTTGAGGTTTGTCACCAAATATGATATATATATATATATATATATATATGTATGGGCCTGACTTAAGTTTATGTGCGATATCTTGTGGAAATTGCAATGATGTTGCAATGGCTCGTTATTTCCACAACCATGATGTTCAACAAATATTTGATTTAATAAAGCATTCAGTCACTTCATACAAATCAGTTAAATATATTCAAATGTCAAAGACTTAAATAGCACTTAATTAGGCCAGCTTCTTAACTAAGCCTATCATTACAATCCTAACCACCCACGTAGAATTATGGCCTTTTATAATTCATGAATTCTGACTCTTTGTAGTAGAAGTCTTGCAACTGAATCGCTTTTCAGACCTCGGTCTCGTGAGTTTCCATGAAGTAATAATGACTGAATCTCGACTCCTTACAAATGTCTCACCTCAATATATCGACATATATTGTCTACGCTGACAAGACTTTTCGCTTCCTCACGTAGTCTGTACCTGCGACTTGCTCTTTGCAGTCCAAAGAAAACAGGTTCTTTGACGACACGCGACTCTTTCGTTACCGTCCAAAGATAAGGATCTTTGATGACACTCGTTTCTATACAGTCCAAAGATAGGATCTTTGATGACTATTGACTTAAAATGATAAGTCCGTTTTCGCGATTAACATGGATTAAAATCCACAATTGCTCGACAATAGTTCTTGATTCAACTGTCTTAACGCCAAGTAAACGTAGGCTAATCGCCGCTACCTTGAGCTACTATCAGTCCATCTAACGACAATGCAGTTGACTATATGTTTAGTCCGAATTACTGAATAACTTCTCGGAGTTACGCTGAGATTACTATATGGACCCTCCCGTCCAACATCCAGCCGTGGATGACTCTCAAAAAAGGTCTTCGCCTCAAAAATTCGACAGCCTTGTCACATCGCTATTGGTTAAATCCATCGTCTGATATTTTCATCCTACTTCACTGTGTTGACGATTAGACCGTCCATCAAAAATTGTCTGCTTATCTACACATCCTAGATTCGCAGTTACGACTAAAACGTAACCTCAGTGGTGCTGGATCTTTCTGCAGTAGTGGATTGTTCGCGACCTCATTGGTCGATATTCCAACAATGTAATTCCGTGATTGGTTAATAATTCCCACATCAGTTCGACAACATGTCAAAAATTGACTCAAAAATTCTTGCAAAATGTGACCAAACTAATCCATTGTCATCCACACTAATGGTTCATAAAATAAGTTCAGACAATATTCTTATTTTACCCCAGCTTAACGGAATTTTATCACCTACGCTGGCACTGCTATTTTTAATATTAGAAACGACTAACGCTTGTCGAAAATCTTAAGTTAGTAAACGCGTTAGTCAACTCAAAATTTTATACTAATACAATCATAAACACGTCAATAATAAACATTAATAATGCAATAGAAAATTCAGCCAAAATTGCTACAAATAGCGAGAACATATAAATAGACTTAATCTACAGCGACAATAGCGGATTTGTAATCAAGTATTCTCTCCGTCTGTGATACTGGTTAATTGTTGCAGAATTAGACCCGCGCAAAAGAGCCAAGGCCACAAGAGCGAAAAAGACGGGCATATCCACGCACACTGCTGGGGATGTAGCTTTGAGTTCTGGGAATCCAAACGTTCAGCCACAATTTCCCGCGCGACAGATGCCAACCGGTTACGGGAAACCAACCCCTCATTTCCTTGAACTTACAGAGAGTTTTCCACGACGTCCGCCGGTCAGATTTCAAAAGCCTAATTCAACTGCCGAATATTTATTGCCAATTAAATTCAGACCTAAGTCTCGGCGACACGAGTACCTGGATCTTGTCGATTATACCAGTCATCAGTCTGTTAGTTCTCACAGTAGTGGTTCAAAATCTGGGTATTTAGTTCCAAATGAATTCAGAACCCAGTCACAGGCACACCAGTACCTGGATCTAATGGAAGGTCCCACTCTTTCCTATGGCACATCTCATGGCCATGATTCCCAATCCCAATATTTATTGCCAAATAAATGCAGATGTCAATCTCGGCAACAAGAATACCTTGAACTGAATGATAAAGACCCTAATCATTCAGAACTCAAACGCCGTTATTCTGATCCCACTTCTGAGTATTTAGTGCCAATCGGATTCAGTCAACCAGTTTACACGAATGACTACATGTATCTTGTTGGACGTGATTTAAGCCGTCCTAGTGTTTGTAAATTTCTCTCACCGTCTCCGGCAGCCGCTAATAAACCAACAACCTATGAAAAGAAATGCTAAGAGCCGTGTTAGCCATCCCACTCATGGTGATCGAAAAAGAAACACCTAATATTATTTAACGACTAACGAATCTCTCTGTAATAACCAAACAGCATTGCTCAATTCATTTTGCGTAACCGGACGATTTTGTTTAATTTCAATTTCTGTTATTCATAGCTATGCTCAAAAGTTTGCTTATGTTATTCATGTATGCGTAAGCTGAGCATGTCCATAATATTTGAAACAGTGGATTGTTTTTATTTGTTGTAAGAATTTAATACCTTACAATTTAAATTAGTAGTAGTATTTACAATTAACTGAGAGTGACTAATCTAGAAAATGTTGATGTTTATTTTAGAAGATAACCTAATTTTCAGTGAATTTCTAGTAGAAAATACGAAAATGTTTTAGACGCAATTATCAGAAACCGAATTCACAAGTGGAAAATATAAGCAGTTTCCAAATATTTATTTTAATAGTAGTAGTAGTACTAGTGGTAGTAGTGGAGGTGGTAGTAGTAGTAGTACTAGAAATAATAATAATAAAAATAATAATAATAATTATAATAATAATAATAACAATAGGCAAGGCCAGATTTCTCAGAGATCAATCATTTAATTTTGAATTCCTGAAGGATCATTTATATATCAGGTAAAACAATAAACAGGTAATACGATTTACATAGCACCGTAGCACGGCCGAAGCCAGAAAAAGGACGCTGTACACGAGTGTCAAAAAACAACAACAGTCATATAAAGGAAAAAAATCATCACAAATTTTGTGTATGCATGAATATATATATATATATACATAACAGGAAAGGACATTACTGGACAATACTGGACTGGATCGTATTGGATCGTGTTGGATCGGTTTAATCGCTTAATCCGTAGAGACTGTCTCCAGCTGTCCGATATTAACATGCCGCACCTTACGTTACATAATCGTAATCGTAATTCCAAGATTTCTACAGCGCCCAACGAAAGCCGCGCCGCGGGGACCAGCTTATTCACAGGTGCTCAGTCAAAACAAAATCGGTAGGAAAAATGGTTCGGTTCCGGGTCAAGATCCAAGAGTCAGGCAGAGAGACAGCGTGGCAGCTACGGTGGGTGATGTTTGGGGTTGAAGAGCAGAGACAGATAAGAGGAAAAAGGGGTGTCAGGGTAGGATCTGTGGAAGAGGAATGTTTTCAGTTTGGAGTGAAAGGCCGAAGAAGGAATTGCAAGCGGTGGAGCATCGGTGAGTTTGTATGATGGGTCGGAAAACTGTCGCAGTTCTGGGGGGAGTTTATTCCAGAGTGGTGGGGCAGCTATGGCTATTAAGCGATTGCCAAATTTTAAGGATGAGGTGACTGGAGGGCGGAGAAGTGTTAGGGCAGAAGAAGAGCGGGTTGAGCGAAGCGGTTGTATTGTAAATAACTGACGAAGATAGGAGGGTTGGGAAGATTGAAGTGTGTTGTAGGTAAGTGATAGGACTTTGTACTCGATTCGTTCCGGTATTTTAAGCCAGTGCAGGGATTTGAGAACAGGGGGTGATGTGATGGTGTTCGGGGGTTTTGGTGACAGCACGAGCGAGAGCATTCTGGATAGCTTGAAGGCGGTTAATCTGGGTTTTGTCAATATTGAGGAAAAGTGAATTGCAGTAGAGTTTAATAGAGTTTAATAGAGTTTTGCATGGACAATGGATGTGACAATGGTAGATGCGGTTTTGAAATCAAGCATAGGGCGGATTCTGCGAAGGTCGCGGATATGCATAAAGCAGGAGCGGGAAAGATGGGTGATATGACATAAGCGCATACATCCAGACATATTTGAAATTGAGCGTTCCAGATAAAAAAACAATAAATGAAAGTTAAACTGCATATACTGTAAATAGCGAACAACTATTGAAAGCAAGGAAAGGAAAGCTGTTTATTAGGTAAGCTGATCTTCGGAATATGCTGCCTGGCACCTGCCTATTTGGGTTTTCTGGTGGTCTAGCAGTAGTCTGTGAAAGGTCATTCAGGTGTAAAGCAACTGACACATTTAAATACCTAAAACATTTTTGATGCTAATAGAATTGCCTCAACTGCTGAGCCCTTAGTTTACAAATGCCTGATTTTCATTAGCGTACTTACTACGAAAGGACGTGCTTTTAGTCTGGGGTATAGAGACAATCTATTATAGTGTGGCGGATCGGCCACAAGGCAAGACTGCTGGAAAAAGGCAGGAGTATCTATGACGCGCTTTAGGTAGCCGCTGAGTGCTGCGATTGTGTGCGCGGTTCGGCCGCGTTAGCTGCATAGAATTTTTAAGGAATTAAATTTTATTAAATTTAATCTTAATCTAATAATAGCTTAATAATTATGTCGTGGAAAATTCTTAGTGTAGTTTTAGTAAAGTAACGAGTAAAATTGTTGAAATTTATAGACTCTAAAACACTTGTATTAAGGCAAGTAGTGAGTAAAAGTTATACACCTTTATTTACGTTTTATTGATCGCGCTAGTATATAAGCAAACCGCCGTAAACAGGAAAATGGGGCTTGAATAAGAGGTGTCGTGTAGTGATTTGCTATAGACGTGAAGGATGGATGCGTGCCTTCATACATACAGTGAAGGATGGTAGCGTGCCTTCACATATACCACAGTACAGGAGGTGCGATGCGGGCCTCCTGAAAACAGAGTGAAGGATGGTAGCGAGCCTTCACGGGAACGAGTCCGAGTCAGTGAAATCATAGCGTATACAAATACACGGACGAGGGTGACGTCCGGAGAAGCCCGTGTTCGATACAGTCCCGGTTACGATAAAATATACGGACGGTAGAGTCCGCGGAAAAGACTAATCTGTGCGCTCCCGGCGGGACGACCGAGACAAACACTGTCTGGTTTCGGGCTGACGGCGTCGATCCGGTTGGAGGCGAGGGCCCACTCTACCGTAGATCGCGAGGCGGCCTTAGCCACGACGGTGAACGTTGAGGTTGGACAGAACCCGGGGAAAGACCCCGTTCGTAAGAAATAAGTACAGGTCTGTGTCAAGTAAAGGGTTGGCGTCGGGAAGCCTACCCAAATAGTCGGCGAGTGTCAAATAAAACAGGCTCGTATAAAACAAGTGGGAAAGTTGCGGAAACTACCCCTTTCTTTGGCCGCGTAAGAGAAAAGTCTAATCCGTGCGCTCCTGAGGAAGTCGCAACCAAAGCAAACTAATCTGTCTGATTTCTGACTGGCTCCGCGTTGGTTCCGCAGGGTTTGGGCCCACCTTGTTGGAAAGTCGCGAGACGGTTGAGTAAGTCACGATAGTTGGAAGATAACAGGTTGTGCGAAACTCGGGTAAAGTTGCGGCCGCGGTTCTCCCGGTCGAAATTCAGACAGCGGGGATACGGGAAGACCGGCGGAAAACAACGCAGACCAAGTAAAGTCCCGGTACGTAAGAGACCGGAAACAACGCAGACCAAGTAAAGTCCCGGTACGTAAGAGACCGGAAACAACGCAGACCAAGAAAATACCCGGTACATCATAGTCCGGGTCGGGTCCCCGATAACACCGGAGTCGAAACGGGAAGATACCGACTCCTCTAATTGCTTGTCGCCACACACTGATCAGAGGGCTGACTGAAGTGCGGGGAAGGGCCCCCTCGTGCGTAAGTCGGTGCGAAGGTCCGTGTGTTTTACAGAAGGTTAGAGAGAGGACCTTCTTTTCGGTGTTCCATAGGGGTATCCTATCCCCTGAAGCACTGTTGGTCGATAATTGCCAACAGAGACCTGGTACGGAAATTTACTCCGGAAGTTCACGGAAATGGAGCGAGATAGTGGGAAGATGTGTCGCCCAATATCCTTGTGCATAGGGCGGAAAGACACAGAGGCTCGTTGTAAGACTTCCCTGTTCCTGGAAACGAGAAAGCGACTGGTGTCTCCGAATATTGGCGGTAGCGGGCGAGTTACAAGATGTAAAATGGTGGTTACGAGAAAGTCCTCACACAAAAAGGGAACGACTGTTGCCGGTAAAGGAACGAACCCTGTTCTGAGTAAAGGCCATCCTCAGGACGTCGCCCATCCGGCGACCGCGGAAGAGGCAGAGTCGGATCCCGAGACCGAGTGTTAGTGTTGATTTCTTAAGGAAGCGGCCCATCCTGAAACTTCCTTAGAGAGAACGAACGATACGGGCAGAGGCGATATGGAGAGGCCATTTTACAGTGAAAATATAAGGGGCAGTGAGGCGGGTGGCTCTGAGCGTAGAACTGGGCTAGAGTACCCCACCCCGTGGACAGTTAGCCCGACGGAAAACGCCACCAATTGGTACCAGAAGTGGGGTACCAGCGTTTTCTTTCCGTAGACCAGAGGAAGTTCTTGAAGATGCAGATGACGAGTCAGATGATAATCCCCACCTTGAGCAGGCAAGTGTGGACGACCGAGGTGCTCGCCCAAAGATATTTCCAGATACGAGAGCGTTGTCTAAAGAAATGGCTGCACAAGACGCGCATAATACAATTGAAACAGAAGCTGGGGCTCAAAGAGATCTTGAGAGATATTTATTTTCTCTCGTAGGTTATGAAAATTGGTCAAGAATGGTCCCATGGATGAAAAAAATGGATGAGGACAACGAGAGTTATTATATACAAGGGAATATCGTGGAAGGTATGCCAAGAGCCTTCGAACAGGTTGGAGGACCGCGACCTATATGCAGAGAGAAGGAAACAAGTACTTTTGGGATACGTTGGTGTTACGATGATGAGGTGCGTTCGTTGGTGGCTGACCAAGACCATGGCGGTTCTACCAGAAATCAAATGGACTGGAAGGCTGAAATGTCTTACCTACGACAGACTGTGATAACTTTGAGTAACAGGCTGGAAGAATTGTTAGTTCCAAAGGCTCAACCTTCCGACATGTTCCGAAGCGCAATTTCGGGGAACCCTATGGGCCCAGGTAACCCGGAAGATCGCCGAGGAAACATTGAAGATGAAGTTACGGGAAAAGAGCGGAGTCGAGGTTTCCCTGAAAATGGCACAGAACATTTGGGAGATGAAATGGTGGGAAAACCGCGGAGCCGAGTTTACCCACAAAAGGAAGAGAAATTTCCGAAGGCCGAAGTTTCGGGAAACTCGCGGAGCCGAGGTTACCCAGAGAAACGAGAACTTTCTCAAGGCGGGCAGTCGAGAAAATCGTGTAGGCGATTTCTGCCTGAAAAATACTAAGTTGAGGTGAGACAGTCTTCGTCAGATGGCGCGTCCGATTCAGAGACAGACAGATATGCGGTATCGAGTGACAGAAATTCTGGTCTGTTGATTGTCCGGGAACGTGAAAGACGCAAGTCGGGAAATGTCCCGCGAAAGTGAGAGAAGTGGAAAGTACCCAGAAACCGACAGAAAGACTTTTGATCGAAAAACTCGGGAAATGTCCCGCGAAAGTCAGAGACGCGGAGAGTACCCGGAAAACGACAGAAATGCTTTTGGTCGAAAAAGTTCGGGAAATGCCCCGCGAAAGTCAAAGACGCGGGATATACCGAGAAACTGGGAGAGAGACATTTGCCTCAGGAGTTTCGCGGGCCATGTAACCGGCCAGCATCGGTCTACATTAAATACTGTAGAGGAAAGTGAAAAAGTGACTGTGAGACAAATACGGAGAATTATAAAAAGCGTATGGAAAAGACGCGTATTACTGAGAAGAGAAACGAAAAGGCGACCGACCGAAGGATACGAATGAAACTTGAAAAATATGATGAAAAAATGGCGGTTGCCGCATTTTGGCGAAGTTCGAAGTTTGTGCTCGTTGTTACGTATGGAGTGAACAAAAGAAAGCAGACCAGTTGATGTGTGCGTTGACAGGGCCCGCATCTCAACTGTTGTGAGATATGGGTGCACACCAAAATGTAACTTATCAGGAACTCGTTGAAAGTCAGGTATGGCTGCGAAAACCAGACCCGTCTTTATCGAATGGAGCTACTTACTTACAGACAGGCTCCGGGAGAAAGCTTGAGCAAAGCAGTGCAAGAAATAAGGAGGCTGGTAGCTTTGGCCTACCCAGGACCGACAAGTGATATAATTGAAACGGTTGCATGTGACGCTTTCATTGATACGCTCGCTAACAGAGACTTAGCACAGAATGTGCGAGAGCGAGAGAGAAAGAGAACCGGCTAACCTTGAGACTGCGTATAAGCACACGGTTCGATTGGACGCGTATGGGCGATCATCGAATAAATCAAGTGAAATAGACAAAGAGTATGGCCGAGAAGAAACTACTACAGAAGACCGGGAAACCAATGTTGTCGACGAAGAACTGGATCGTCGCTTGGTGGTTCTTGAAGAGGAAATAAAGAATTTGACCAACGGGATCGGAAAGCTGGCATCAAAACAGGATTCAGGTCAAAAATTGGGAAGTCCGCAGTAAAGTTCGCCAAACTTTGAGGAAGTTGTAACAAAGGGAAGCAGACCCCTGACAGTGTACAAGAGACCGTATGAGCCTGGACGTTGGAGAAACGCTGACGACGTCGTTGGTTATCAGTGTGAAAAAAAGGGCCCATGAAACGGTGGTGTGCGCAGAGAGCTGCCGGAAAAGATGAAGAAACAGAGCCTAAAGAAGACGCTGGACCAGTCGAGGCAGGACTTCTGGTCCAGGAAATTTACAGTTGATGGTGAAGTGTCAGGAAAATCGGGAAGGCAGGAAACAGCCATCTCAGAGTTGCCACAGCTCAGGTTCACGAGAGAAGGCCACGTTAAGGTTGGTGACCTAGTGGATTAGACAGGTTGCCAGTAGGGCGGTGGTTTAGCGCTCTTGCACCAGTAATGAGGCTGTCGCTGACACGGTCGAAGAAGGGTAAGGGCACTGGGCGTATGGGCTGTTTGCTCACTCAGTTGTTGAGGCTCTCACCGTTGGCTGGCGTACGTGCATGGTTGCAGAGGTTTTCGGGTCTGGATTGAGTACTGTATAGAGTAAGTCGTCCAGATGACCGAGGTTGTTCGCCCTATAACCGAGAGTATATTGGTTCCTTGCCTTCTAAGCGGATCTGAGTTGGAGATATTGGAATCGGGAAGTGAAATGTTGCTGTTTCTACGTTGTCTTAATTGGATCACACAAAGGCAAGTGCTGTGAGTTGCCAACGGTAATCATGAGAGTGCTGTAGAGCTATCCAATCTGAGAATGTAAATCAGAAATGGAAACCTTGGAAAAAGACGACTTGAAACTCGTGGGAAGAGCAAAAATGAATCTTGAAACCCTACCGACATTCAAGAGAAATCGCCTAAAGAAGAAGGTTGTCCGACGAAAGAAGACATGTTTTTCACAAGGGAACTTGACGCTACCGAGAGACATCAAGAGTTCCTTCACGAGGACAATGTGATTACCGCTTAATTGCGGGGTTTATACGAACTGTTTTCGAAGACCGATTGTTGTGTTTCCTTTTGATGAGAATTTTCGTTTGGACTGTTGTATTACGTATGGTTACGATGTACGGTATTAGGTACCGCTTAATTGCGGGGGTTCTAGGAACTATTTTCGGAGCGCGATTTTTGTGTTTCCTTTTGATGAGAATTTCGTTTTAAATGTCATGGACTGTTCAAGAATGCGTTCTGAGTTCCTTTTGATCATAATTGTTGTGTGCAATATGTTAGTACTCAAATGTATAAAGACTTAGGGTACTAGTTACCGCTTCATTGCGGAGGGTTTAAGACTGTGTTGCAGTGCAAGTTTTATGTATCTATTTGATGACAGTTTTCATTTAGATCGTGTTAGTATGTTTGTGTAACGATGGCGATTCTATTGTTTTAACTGCTGAGTTCGTGTTTAATAGAAAGTTCTGTGATGAATTTGAGGACGGTTGAAGTTCGATGACATTTTCAAAGTGTGAATTTTAAAGTTTTGATGTACATAATTTCGATTGGACATTGTTTCTATATAATTCGTAAATGCTGTCGTAACTAGTCGCCGGATTGGCTGACACTTGTATTGCGGTAGAGATGTCTGTTAGCTTGCGATTACGAGAAGATGCGTATCATTGTACTGTTGTGAAATATATGATGAAAATGAAAAAAAAAATGAAGAAAAGAAAACGTATATGTGAAGGCCGCGCAGTAATTACGGGATCTAGTTGCTTTCCCGGGTTTTCAGTTCTTTAATTTTGGAGTAGTGCGTGATGTGATAGAGTTGGTGCGTATTGACAGGATCGGGAGATAGTTGGTGACTTTTCTCTCCTGGGTCTCCTTGCCAGTTGTGGTTAGGTAGAGCTCAGTTTCATGACAGAGGGCCACGCTAAGGTTGGTGATCTGGTGAACTGGACAGGTTGCCAATAGGGTGGAGGTTTGAGTCTCTTGCACCAGTAATTAGGCTGTCGCTAGTGCGGGTGGCTGAAGTTGGCACTGGGCGTATGGGCTGTAGGCTCACCCAATTGTTGAGGCTATCACCGTGAGCTGGCGTACGTGCATGGTTGCAGAGGTTCTCGGGTCTGAGATTGAGTACTGATCTGAGTAAGTCGTCCAGATGACCGAGGTTTTCCGCCCTATAACCAAGGGTATATTGGTTCCTTGCTCTCTAATTGAATTTGGGTTGGAGATGTTTCTGTGTCACGGTTGATTTAGGTCCCCGGTTTTGTCCGAGATGCTCCGCATCTAAGTAAGGTGGGGAGAGTGTGGCGGATCGGCCACAAGGCAAGACTGCTGGAAAAAGGCAGGAATATCTATGACGCGCTTTAGGTAGCCGCTGAGTGCTGCGATTGTGTGCGCGGTTCGGCCGCGTTAGCTGCATAGAATTTTTAAGGAATTAAATTTTATTAAATTTAATCTTAATCTAATAATAGCTTAATAATTATGTCGTGGAAAATTCTTAGTGTAGTTTTAGTAAAGTAACGAGTAAAATTGTTGAAATTTATAGGCTCTAAAACACTTGTATTAAGGCAAGTAGTGAGTAAAAGTTATACACCTTTATTTACGTTTTATTGATCGCGCTAGTATATAAGCAAACCGCCGTAAACAGGAAAATGGGGCTTGAATAAGAGGTGTCGTGTGGTGATTTGCTATAGACGTGAAGGATGGATGCGTGCCTTCATACATACAGTGAAGGATGGTAGCGTGCCTTCACATATACCACAGTACAGGAGGTGCGATGCGGGCCTCCTGAAAACAGAGTGAAGGATGGTAGCGAGCCTTCACGGGAACGAGTCCGAGTCAGTGAAATCATAGCGTATACAAATACACGGACGAGGGTGACGTCCGGAGAAGCCCGTGTTCGATACAGTCCCGGTTACGATAAAATATACGGACGGTAGAGTCCGCGGAAAAGACTAATCTGTGCGCTCCCGGCGGGACGACCGAGACAAACACTGTCTGGTTTCGGGCTGACGGCGTCGATCCGGTTGGAGGCGAGGGCCCACTCTACCGTAGATCGCGAGGCGGCCTTAGCCACGACGGTGAACGTTGAGGTTGGACAGAACCCGGGGAAAGACCCCGTTCGTAAGAAATAAGTACAGGTCTGTGTCAAGTAAAGGGTTGGCGTCGGGAAGCCTACCCAAATAGTCGGCGAGTGTCAAATAAAACAGGCTCGTATAAAACAAGTGGGAAAGTTGCGGAAACTACCCCTTTCTTTGGCCGCGTAAGAGAAAAGTCTAATCCGTGCGCTCCTGAGGAAGTCGCAACCAAAGCAAACTAATCTGTCTGATTTCTGACTGGCTCCGCGTTGGTTCCGCAGGGTTTGGGCCCACCTTGTTGGAAAGTCGCGAGACGGTTGAGTAAGTCACGATAGTTGGAAGATAACAGGTTGTGCGAAACTCGGGTAAAGTTGCGGCCGCGGTTCTCCCGGTCGAAATTCAGACAGCGGGGATACGGGAAGACCGGCGGAAAACAACGCAGACCAAGTAAAGTCCCGGTACGTAAGAGACCGGAAACAACGCAGACCAAGAAAATACCCGGTACATCATAGTCCGGGTCGGGTCCCCGATAACACCGGAGTCGAAACGGGAAGATACCGACTCCTCTAATTGCTTGTCGCCACACACTGATCAGAGGGCTGACTGAAGTGCGGGGAAGGGCCCCCTCGTGCGTAGGTCGGTGCGAAGGTCCGTGTGTTTTACAGAAGGTTAGAGAGAGGACCTTCTTTTCGGTGTTCCATAGGGGTATCCTATCCCCTGAAGCACTGTTGGTCGATAATTGCCAACAGAGACCTGGTACGGAAATTTACTCCGGAAGTTCACGGAAATGGAGCGAGATAGTGGGAAGATGTGTCGCCCAATATCCTTGTGCATAGGGCGGAAAGACACAGAGGCTCGTTGTAAGACTTCCCTGTTCCTGGAAACGAGAAAGCGACTGGTGTCTCCGAATATTGGCGGTAGCGGGCGAGTTACAAGATGTAAAATGGTGGTTACGAGAAAGTCCTCACACAAAAAGGGAACGACTGTTGCCGGTAAAGGAACGAACCCTGTTCTGAGTAAAGGCCATCCTCAGGACGTCGCCCATCCGGCGACCGCGGAAGAGGCAGAGTCGGATCCCGAGACCGAGTGTTAGTGTTGATTTCTTAAGGAAGCGGCCCATCCTGAAACTTCCTTAGAGAGAACGAACGATACGGGCAGAGGCGATATGGAGAGGCCATTTTACAGTGAAAATATAAGGGGCAGTGAGGCGGGTGGCTCTGAGCGTAGAACTGGGCTAGAGTACCCCACCCCGTGGACAGTTAGCCCGACGGAAAACGCCACAATAGAACCATACGAAAGTGTCACCACTCGAAAAATAAAACGAGCAAAAAATAGGCTGTTGAAAATCAAAAAGCCTAGTTAATGCACAAAACACACGTTTCAAATTAAAACAACTTGAAGTTTGCAAACAAATCTTTCAAATTTTCCTTACAACTTCATTAAAAGGTAGACTAGTCTCAAAATTAACAAATTAAATTGATAAATTCTTTACAGTGCCAAAAGTTAATTGTCAGAATATGCAACAACTTGATTAAAAGTAGATTAATCTGAAAATTAACAAAAATTAAATTAATGAATGCTTTACAGCGCCAAAAGTTAATTGTCAGAACATGCAACAACTTGATTAAAAGTAGACTAATCTGAAAATTAAAAAAAATTAAATTAATGAATGCTTTACAGTGCCAAAAGTTAATTGTCAGAACATGCAACAACTTGATTAAAAGTAGACTAATCTGAAAATTAACAAAAATTAAATTAATGAATGCTTTACAGTGCCAAAAGTTAATTGTCAGAACATGCAACAACTTGATTAAAAGTAGATTAATCTGAAAATTAACAAAAATTAAATTAATGAACGCTTTACAGTGCCAAAAGTTAATTGTCAGAACATGCAACAACTTGATTAAAAGTAGACTAATCTGAAAATTAACAAAAATTAAATTAATGAACGCTTTACAGTGCCAAAAGTTAATTGTCAGAATATGCAAAGATTGCGATTCCAGATAAAATGACTGTAAATGTGGCTATACTGTTGCTACAACACAACATTTGTTCTCTTTGTAAATAAATATACATAAAACTATTTACACAAATGTTTCTACATTAAACATCAACAAGTGTCCGTCTTTAACAAAAGCCGAAACTCAACTGTAGGCCTACTGCAGATATGTACAAAACACTCCTTTACCCATAACCCGGGCAGTCATACCTGCCACCCTTGCTCACACTAGAAGATTCATGCTTAATTTAACCAAAATTCTGTTGGCCAATAACAACTGGACAATAAGCCCTGAAAAAATCCTAAATTTAAAACCCACCTGACAATAATCCCCATAGGCAATAACCCCAGAAAAATAACCGCCCATTTTAAAACACCGGGATCAATAATCCCCAAATTAACAAGGAAGCATAATAGCCGACTATATTATCTTACCAAGCTATGATTAATAAGTATTATTATAAAGTACTTAGCAACTTCTATAGCGCCGTTATTTATACACAAGCTATGGCAACCAAAACCAAACTGATCAAGTTAAATATATGGACTAATTAAACGTTAATTAGACTTTCTGTGCACAAGTTGATTTGAGATAGGCCTGATTGAGCTATCCTATCATAGGAGACCTATTATCATATTTGCTGTATTAAAATTCCACCGATACGGTCTTACAAAATAGCGTACATTACTTTTTATGTAAATGTGGAAGCAGCAGTATAACAATTTACTCATTTTCACTAATTTCACTGTCATATAAAGGAAACAACTCATCACAAATTTTATCTATGCATGAACATAAATACATTGCAGAAAATGACTACTGGACAATACTGAGCTGGATCGTATTGGATCGGTTCAGATCCGACCAGGTAACGTCAGATCATATCTGATCAGACAAGATTATCTAGATTTCTTATTGCGAAAGACATCCAGGGATTCAGTTTTGGTGCAAGTGAAATTGAACTATCGTTGTCTAACAGTTTAACCTTTTTGAGATTGTATCTTTAGCTGTCCGATCTTAAAACTCCGCAGCTGCCGCACCTTACGTTACGTATACGCATATATCCACACATATTTGAAAGTAAGCTTTCCAGCTTAACAATAAATGCAAGTTAAATTGCGTACAGATTGCGCACAGCTAGGAGACGTGACCAATTTTCCTGCTATTGAATATAAAGAAAGGGAAGCTGTTTGTAAGGCAAGCTGATCTTCGCAATATGCTGCCGGGCCAGAACATTTGGGTTTTTCTGGTGGTTTAGCCGCAGCCTGTTAAAGATCATCCAGGTGTAAAGCGACTGACACATTTAAATACCTAAAACATTTTTGATGCTAACAAAATTGTCTCAACTGCATTGTCGTTAGTTTGCAAATGCCTCATCAGCGTACTTTATAGGAAAGGATGTGCTTTTAGTCTGCGGTATGGAGGTGATCAAATATCTAACCATGTGAAAGTGTCACCAGTATAAAAAGTGCACCACTATAAAAATAAAAAAGCAAAGAATAAGCTTTTGAAACCAAAAAAGTCTAGCTAAGGCACAAAAGACACGTTTCAGATTAAAACATCTTGAAGTTTGCTTACAACTTCAAAATTAACAACAAGATTAACAATTACAAAATTCGATATATAAATTAACAGAATATGCAAGGAATATATTGTGATTCCAGATAAGATGACTGTAAAGGTAGAGATAACACAAGATTTGTTCTCTTTGTAATTAAATATACATAAAACTACCTACATGACTTTCTGCACGAAACAAAAGCCGAAACTCAATTGTACTGCAGACACTAGTTTACACATAACCAAGGCAGTCATACCTGGCACCCTTGCTCATTCCCGCAGATTTCCATACAACCATGAACTGCCCATTCTCTCTGGCCAATATTCTGTTGGCCAATAACACCTGGGCAATGAACCCTGGAAAACAATACCCTCGGTTTAAAACCCCCCCGAGCAATAATCCCCATGGGCAATAACCCTAAGAAAATAATCAGTCATTTTAAAACACCGGAGCCAATAATCCCCAAACTAACAAGGAAGCATAACTACCGATTATATTGTCTTATCAATCTATGATTATTAAGTATAAATAGACAAGGCGTCAACCTATGGCACACCAAAATCAAACTGATCAAGTGAAATACATGGATTAATTAAACAGTTGTCGCCTCTGTAAATTACTGATGCGGTCTGAAACTTCTCCAGGTTCCTCCTGCACATGCGTTTTCTGGAGATTGGAGTTCCGTGCACTAATTTCATATAGCTCAGCGGTTCTCAGACTTTTATTGTCACAGCAGCTCTTTAAACTCTTAAAAGTTATTGAGGACCCCACAGAGCTTTTGACTATGTGAGTTATATCTATCGATATTTACCGTATTAGAAATTAAAATTAAAAATTAACGTATTAATTCATAACAAAATAACCCATTACACGTTAACATAAAATAACACATTTTTATGAAAAGTAACTATATTTTCCAACTCCAAAAACCAACGTCTTAGTATTATTGGAAAAATAGTTTAGATCTCGCGGACCCCATGAACTGGTCTCGAGAATCCTTAGGGGTCCCTGGACCTCACTTTGAGAACCACTTGTATAGTTCATTTCTTTGAGCTTAATCAGTGATTTAACCGAGGAACAGTCCCGACGAAGATTTGTGTAGAGTCGACGAAAAGCATACTATAGAAGTTCGTCATTCGTCTGTACATCATCGCCACTAACATGCCGCCTTTCAGTCTTCAAACACGCACGCTCTACAAATTGTCAAGTGAAATCAACCGTTAAATATAACATCAGTGTAAAATAGAAAAAAGCACTATAGTTTCAGAAAGACTCGGATTTGTATTTGACAATTAAACACAGATTTAACTTCCAATTGCAGACTTCGATATTAACGTTGTTCACAATATAATTGTATAGCACCTGAAGCAGTCTCGAATCACCTAACTTCTCAGTGGCCAGATAAGATTTAATATCAAGCTTTGACACTGCCCGCTCGCAGGTATTATTTAGAATGCATGCCTCACGTTGAACGCATGCATTTAAAAATATTGATGCCAATCTCAGGATGAGTGACGCAGTCGCCTCGTCGTGGCATCACTAGAAGATGATAGTTCGGCAAACCTGCATTGCAATGAGCATTGACTTGGGTAGCCGAGAATGAAGCAAGATGATATTTGGTGTGGATCGAGTTTACATATCTTGAAGAGCTCACGAAGATGAAGTGACGGGCAGTGATAAAGGGGGTTATAAGTTAGCGATAGAATGTTACTTTGAATTTGTTGAGGGCTTCAGAGCAATTGAAGCTACTTAAGGATGGGATACAAGTGCTGTGGTAATGTTTGGGTGTTCTGGTACGTTTTTATTTATAGTAAAACAGAGATTTAAATAATGTCAGCATTTAGTTTTTACTTATCAGTTGTTAGTACCATTCTTTGCCAGAATCTATGATAAACTCTTTCGTGTGCTAACTGGGCAGTCCACTGAGTTTGATTTCTGCTACATGTTTTATTGCTCAAATTGTTCTTAATTATGATTTCATGAGAAAATGTAATAAGATATTGCAAGTTAAAATTGATCAAACAGGCCATTTTTTCCAAATTTCCAAATTTGAGGTTTTTTGTGTTTTCTCTTTAAGTAGCTCAATTCTGCTAAGGGTATAGTATTGAATGCGCAGAGATAAACGAACAAGTTCAAAGCTAAGTTCCTGAAATCCATCTTTGATTTTTAAGCCTTTAGACTTGAAAATCAATCAAAATGTGAAAATAGCAGCAAAACACTTGAAAATAGAAGATATATTTAGATATTTTGATGTTTTTGCTCTAAAAACTATTTTTTTATCCAATGCGACCCAATTGTTGAAACCAAGGTCTATCAATATTCTGACATCGTCCAGTTGTAGGCTACTTGATATGTCAGCCATCTGAAGACCTGTGTCCAAAATATAGGTCATCATAAAGAAGCACAGGCTATCAACTCACTGGTAGTTACCCCCATCGCTCAAAATGTTTTCCAAGTAGAGATCCGCAACTTGGTTACGTGCTTCTGCGCATGTCCGCGGCCATATGGGTCGTGGGCTCTCTTTATGTAATTCTGACGGATTATAATCTGTTGGTAGAGCATTGCGTGTGTGCGCGAGCTTGCCACTTGTGACTCTTCTAGTTACCTGAGCAATTTTTACTAACGGATGAATGTTCTGTTCTTAATAGCATTTAACACCGTTAGCGCAAAGAGCGCCTCTGATTAGTTTCTCTATAAAATTTTTGATTACAATAACAGCTCAAACTTATAGTTATTGAGTTAAAAAGGTCTCAAACATTTCATATACTTAATCAGGTCGACGTTAACAATGAGCTGCACTGCAGTGACAGCCTTTGATGTACACATGATACTTGGCTTTTGCATTCTTATTTAGAAATAATTTGCTTTGCGAAGTAAACTTCAGAATATATTTAAACACGCGAAAATCGTACAGTTACCTTATGTCTCTATTGTTGAAATCAGCATCAGAGTTGATGGATCTGGATCAACATCTGGATCATCAACAGCTGTTAATATACATGTATTGTAGTAGACACAATTCTTCAGATTCAATAATACTACAGTTCTTAATGGCATTGGCTAGTTTCCTTCTGAATTTAACCTTAACTTGTATGTGTGTGCAAAATTTGTTTGAATACATTTGTAATCTTAATTTCCAGGTTTCTTCAGCATCCAAAACCTAAGTCGCGAACATCAGCTTATTCACAGGCGTCCATTCAAATCAATCTAATCTAATGGCTTCTATAGCGCTGTTATCATAATGCATAAATCGAAATTATAATCAAAGTGAAATTATAATCAAAATCATAATCCATTGGAGAAACCGGGTGAAATTCCTATAGGTCAGAAAACTAGAAGTTAATCTATGGTAGGTAATCAACTTGGAACAAATGAGTCTTAAGTTTTGACCCGAATGTCATCACAGAACTGATAGAATGAAACAGTGAATTCCAGAGCCGTGGACCAGTAACCGAAAAGGCTGTAGAACCCAACTCTTCTGGTACAAGGGACAACAAGAGTCATAGTGTCCACTGGTCAAGTTCAAAATTATTGAAGCACATAAGGGCAGGTTCGGTTCTGGGTCATTATTCAAACTAAATGTTACGTCGGTCATAGGTTTTGATTGCCCGTTTAACAGATCTCAATAAATTATCTATGTACATATAAAATAATCTACAAAGTGGTTTAACTACAACTATTTTAAACTAAATTTGAAGTAGTTAGTAATTAGTTTTGGAAAACATAGTAAACTATTTTAACTATATTTGTAACTTCTCTTCTACTTTGTAAATGATTAAATGCTTGCAACTGTAAATTTGTTCTCATCTGCATTTTTGCTTTTAGATGAGTCATTGTGACAATGATGAACTTTTACTCTATATATTATGACTTTGTTAGGTCATAATCAGGTGATTTATGCTAGAACCACAATTGTGACCTACAAGCAGTATTGCCAGTTGTAACTGAAATATAATGTGAAGACACTGGAGAGGAGTTGGTAATTATGCAACAGAAAACTCCTGTGAAAAGTAGTTAGAAAAAGTAAACCCTATATTCAGAATTTGTTGTTTAAGTACTAGTTACAACTGCCTTTGAAAAAGATTAGCGAAATAGGTTTAACTACTTTAACTCCAATGGTTAACTACAATAGTTTCCTAACACCCATCATCCATACAGCAAGTAAACGAATGACAAATTTCTGCTAGAATGATGGTGTACGGAAAATAAATGCCGATGCAGCGCATGAGACAATTTAAATTTAGTTGTCAGAACAGCAAATTTCAATTAAAACTGCAATCGTTTCGTTTAATTTGTAATACTGATAAGTACTACTAGACAAGATGCAAAATACCTTGAGGATGGCATTTTGCCAGTTTCTTTTTTCTAAAGTAAATAACAACAATATCACAAAATGTTGAAATGTGTGTTTCATAAATTAGGCACTAAATTAGACACAAGAAACTTTTGGATGTTATCAGAAAAGGTCAATTGAATGCTGTCACAGTCACAAATTTCTATCTTTTGTGGCTTCTGTGTTGCTGCTCATACTGGTCTACATCACAATATCTTGACCGAATGTTATGCTAAATGAATTCTAAAACGCAAACGTTGTGTTTGGATTTAGTTTTTGGATGTGTAATATTTGACCAAAAACTTTTCTGTTTGGCAAATGAAGAAGCAAAGGCTTACAGTTTATTTAAAATTCATCAGTAGTGCATAGTTCATCGAAAATTTTTAGTTCCAAATTAAATTTAAACAATCACCAAGATTATTCATTTGACCGATTTTAATGACTAAGAATTAAAATTATGAATTAAGATGAAATTATTTGCTGATGAATTATCGATTCTCTCTAGACTCAAGGTTGAGGCTCGATAAGTAAATGTTAAGGCGGTCGCATACCCATCCGATATGGCCCTATTTGCCGGTTTTTGCCAGTCGGCCGAGTGAGCAAGCCAAGCGGGAAAATTTCTCCAGTCTGAATATTTCAGTCTGATCGGTTCGGATAGAATCGGTTAGATGTACGAACGTTTTAAGTAGCGCAGTTAACCATCTCAACGGTGAAGGGGATCCTTTCAGTCAGGTTTTTTAAGCTTAGTTTTTGCTCTTTTTTGCCATCAACATGAGTTGGCTATATAGCAATTTTGTGTAAAGCTATTGTAAATTTACACAAATTATTTTAGGCCTATACAAAGTTTCGTAAATAGCTGCATTTAAAAATAATATTAGGCCTTTATGTCTGGTCTCGGTCAAATTTGGCGGCATCAGCCACAAGAAGAGGTAGTTACACAACTAGTAACACAGTTCAGAAACGAATAGACCAGCTGGCTGTATATACGGTATGCAACAACATCCTCACTCTCTTTCTGTCTCCGTCTGTGTCTTTGTCTCTAGTCTATGTCTTTGTCTGGGTTTCGCTCTTTCACTTGCAATGAATACTTGTGTGTAGACAAGCAGACGCGTAGCCATGATGTGATCTGTAGGGATAACGGGAAATTTTATCTGTCACTGCTTCAGACCCATTTCCCACTGGCCTTGGAATGGATTCCTAGATGGGAACATATCGCCCAGCGTTGCGCATTATAGACGCTTAAATGCAGACGCACAGCAGGTCCTTCTCAAGACCTATAGGGATACTCTAACAATCTGGCTATGTGAGATGGTCTTGGAAAAAGATAGAAAGACCGAGAAGAAGCACATGAAATAGGCAGACGGCTTGAAAGGGTCATCAGAAATTTCGGAAGCTTGGTCTTTCAAGAGTCTGGCTAAAACTTCTAGAAAAGTTCTCAAAACCTGTTTCTAAAAGGTTCAATCAGTCAGTCATCCATTCAGCCAACCTATTCACCCATCCATCCATCCACCCAATCAGGGAATCCGTCGGTCATCTAGTCAATTACAGTAAGTAGACAGCTGACTATTAAGGATTTTCATTTTAAATATCGCATTCTTGATTATTATTTTGTCAGAGGAACTTGAAGTTTCAGCCTACATTATAAACAGTTTTATTTACCTGCAATATATGAAGAGGATAACAGATGCAATTGCGGCTAATATAAAAAATGTAGCAAATACAGTTCCCACAATAGTTCCAATGTCAGCACCTGAAGGTTTTCCTAAAATATGGAAAATTAGATTTAGATTTAATGCCTGCACAACGAAGAACATGAATTTGAGAAATTTATAATAAATCAAAGGAGGATTTTGCAAATCACTGACGTGTAACAAATCCTCAAACTATCTTCACTTTTCGATTTTGCTGAATTGCCATAGATTGATTTTAAAATGCATTTCAGCACCTTTTAACATGTAATAATTACTACTACTTTTAGTATATAGAGATTAAGTAATTAGCAGATTCAGAACATTACTTACATTCAGGTTACACATTAAAAATAAAATTATAAGAAAATACTCATTTATGCAAAACCATTGCCTTTAAGCTATTTCAACACATTTGGTAAAATTGTATATTAATAAGACTAGTATAAGGCACTGCGCATAACTAATGCCAAACTTTACACTACCCTACCATTAAATATTGACGATAAAGGTAAAACAATGAACTGTTCACTTTGTTACTTCATTAAATATCTCAAACAATTTGCTTACCGTGACCACATCTAATGTTGACCTTTACTGGTACAAATATGCAGCTATGTTTACGAATCAAACAATCAGCTTTGCAGATGTACTGTCCGTCTTGAAGACTTTGCAAAGCTAAAGTTGAGTCTGTACTTATTTCTTCAGATTTATTGTTAGTCCAAGTGTAGGAGCAGTCGTTCGCTGCGTCTGTTGAACAGGGCACAGTTTGACGGTTGCAGTCAGGGTTATATTCACGTGTTTGCTTCAATAACTCTGGAAATAAACATAATCTCCATTCAGTTTCAGTTAAAGCGATTAACTTGTCTCTACTTTGACATATATTTATCGTTATTTATTATTCTACGACAGTATTAGTGAAGAGATACAAAGTGTAATGGAATATGTACAAGCATCCCCGTAGTTTAATACGTAAAGTCTAATATAAATTACATCGTGTTCAGATACTTGTATTAAAGATCAAGTAAATATTTAAGTGCAAATGTGCTAAAAATATTTCAAAATTTTGTAAGTTTTAATTTGTGAATGCACATTTATATAGCACCTCTTTGACAAAACTCCTCAGAGGTGCTTCCGAACTGACCACGATTGAATAGAATGGCATTCAATCGCTGGCAAAATAGAATCATAGACAGGACATGAAGCTTATGTCGCAGGTTGCGTGGAAGCCCTTCCGTAATGAGAGGCCGACTATGGCAAAGATTCCATGTTAGGCCTACATTTTGGAAGTACGAGACAAGAGAACAGCCAGTTAACTATGTGATGCAGAGGGATGAGATCCATGCCCAGATACCGGGGACACTGAAATAAGATGAACCACAACCAGCTATGTCGTAACACATTAGCATAAGGACCCGAAACTCAAGGCGTGTTTGCCTAGACAATCAACGCGGCTCTCCCGCCTGTAGTTAGATATATGACCAAACTTTGGAATCACACCAATTAGCCAAGCTGCAGCGTTAAAACGGATTAAAGTTGATTAATCCGAAAAAGAGGCAGTCCTGCATAATTGGCATTTCCATAGTCAACCGTAATGCATGCATGAATTTTGAAGATA
The DNA here is from genome assembly GCA_964023275.1 of Norana najaformis. Taxonomy (NCBI): domain Eukaryota; kingdom Metazoa; phylum Annelida; class Clitellata; order Crassiclitellata; family Hormogastridae; genus Norana; species Norana najaformis. Next base: position 39,503,934 of record OZ029914.1, on the reverse strand, counting down.
CATAAAATATTACACATATACTAGTTGCCTAAAACCGCATTACTGCTTTAGAAAAATTATAATCGTTAAAACAGAGAAACAAACAAAATATAACGCAAAACACAAATCAAAACTCCAATTTAACTACAGGTAAATAATTAGCCTATGATGCAGTCAGGGCCGTCTTATCCATTAGGCACAGTAGGCACTGTGCCTAGGGCTACGAACTTTATAGGGGCCTACGTAAGTCAAAAATGAGATATTGAAACACAAATTATTGATTGACCCGAAAAAAGAAAAAGGAAATACAAATTTAATAACCTTAAAGTTTGTACTGAAACAGTTTAAGTTAAGTTGTGCTACATTATGTTAACTTTGCGGCTCTTTCCATTAGCAAAATCACATATAATGTCCTCAAATGTCATTTCCCGCATTAAGTCGTTTTCAATTGAAAGTAATGCAAGAGAAGATAGACGTCAAGAAATAATGTGAATGTGTTTAGCTCTAATGCAGAGTTGGCAGTTGGGGCCTACGAATGCCAGAGTGCCTAGGGCCTACAACGACCTTAAAACGGCCCTGGATGCAGTAATATGCAACCAAAGTAAAGGTCCAATGCCCCATATGTAGTAAACCGTAGGGTAGGCGTTCATTTCCTGTTCTTCAGTCATTGAGACCGCAATGGACGAATCCCAAGGTCCCAAGGACACGGGGTAAGCGATGTTGTTTACTTCCCACTTTACATAGGTTCCACATTCTACTTCTTGATTCCAAAGACGAGTGTGCGCAATTAACTTGCTCTGGATCATTGCACGGACTCCAAACAGAATGCTCAGATCAGCAGCAGTTGGAATACAGACTGATCCATTAAACTAATGGTCATAAAACAGTTTCAAGATAATCATTATATACTTTAATATATGCTTTAGGAAAGATTTGTGATGGAAGCAAATTAAATGCCTGCTATTAACTAATCAATAATCGTGCAGTAAAACTGACTGAAAAGAATTGTAGGAAATGGAAAATGAAACTGAAGCTACAGACTATGACCGTTACTAAATGTAGCACTTAGTAATATTTGCCGTAATCCGGATTAAATAAAACCAGTAATAGGTATTACTGATAGCCAGAAGTTGTGATAGATTATTGAGCTATTTACAACACTGTAATTAAACGAAAAAGAGACATACTTACTAGTAATAGTTAGCTCTAGTGTATAGCTGAATTGTGAAACTACTCTGGAATTGATATATTTAACAAAGCACGTGAATGCTGTACTCTTCAGTTGGTCAGCCTTTAAGATAACAGTGGAAACTGTTGTTCTGTTATCGACTGCTTCTAGTGTGGATATTATTGAATTGCCACTGATTGATCTCCAATCCAAAGCAGCAAGAAAATTTCCTTGATATCTGAGTGTGCAAGTCAAGCTTACAATGTCAGGTTCAATTTCGCATGAATTTCTTCCGATAATATCGGTACCTGATGCATTTGAAGCACATGACCGAGATGAAGGATATAATTCTAAAATCAAAGAAGAACAAATATACATAGCAGTAGATTAGATTATGATTACCTATTACTCCGGTCAAGTTGTTTGGGCACACGTGCCTCTGCTACCAAGCAATATTTTTTGGTAACGGTGTAAGCTGGGAAATAAAAGGCAAGTCCTGCAATGCACTGGCCCTGTGTCCAAGAACTTGAGATTCGTCCACTGCCGGCTCAAGAACCTAAATAAAAGGAAATGAGCGCCTCCCCTATTTCGTCTCCTCGTCTCACTTGTGAGATATTGGATATTCTACTTTTCTAATTTCTTTACTCTTTTACATTTTAGCGAAAGTTAGAACTCATTTAATCTCACATTTGTTAAACTGCATGCTTTGTCAATGTCTTTCTCATATGAACGGAAAGTCTCGCTCACTCGCTCACTTATTAGCTTGCAATAACCTCTAGGATTGACTTAGCAATTGACTGACAGACCGACCAACCATCACAAGCACCCACACATTTACCCACTATACAGTACATCACAAACACCAAAAAAGCCACAAACCCGCCGCACACTAACAAATTTGTTTACTCGCTCATTCACTCACTCACTCGCTCACACACTTACTTGCCAGTCAGTCAGTCAGTCACTAAGTAAGTAAGTCAGTCAGTCAGTCAGTCATTCACTCACTCACTCACTCACTCAGTCACTCAATAACTAACTAACTCACTAACTCACTAATTCACTAACTCACTCACTCACTCACTCAATGCTCTCATTTATTTATACTTTCGTTAAATCACTCATGGCCAAGCTTCGAAGCTACTGAGTCATACTTGCCAAAGACAATGAGTTCAAATGATTGCATCTGTGTTCCACTTGTACATGTGTATTTTCCAGAATCTTCAAGGCTTACTTTTAATATAAAAAGATTAAACTCGCCACTGCGACTGCCAGTCACTGTGAATCTGTCTCGATAAGCTTCAAAAACTATGCGGTTGAAATAGACAATTCTTGGTAAAATAAAACCGACTGGGTAGTGATGCCACATAACATTGCTGCTTTCTTCTTCGGCATATTGGCAAGGGAAAGTTATGCTTGTTCCAACTGCAACCTCAGCAAACTCTTCGTCGGTCACTGGATAAACACAGAAAAAAGAAACTTATATTACGGAGAATATTCTCATAATTTAAAAAGATTAGCATTTCATTTGCAAGTAAATTCCGCATCGTAATTTTTGTTAGGGATAGAATGTTAGAAAACCAGTTTTAAGCGATCTTAGAATAGAGCCAGAGAACAGTATTCTGATTACACGTTAGGCATCCAATCTAAATGAACGAGTGAGCTTAGTTGTGACTAAGCACCAGCGTGAGAATGCAAGGAAAGTAAGTAAGCTACTGAATTTTAAAGCAAGTCAGATCCGATACAGATGTAAGCTACAGTAACATTTAAATATTTTAAAATTATTATTTTGTTTGGTTGCCAGGTGAAATGCAGTTCAGATGTTTGAATGTCATTGAGAAATAGTGCTTTTCAGGCTTTTCGTGATGGAGGAACGATAGTTCAAACTGCAAACAAATTATGGTAGTTGGTTCTATTACTTGGGGACAGCGGCGTGAAAGGCATGAGAGGCCATGAGAGTTCTGCTTCGTGGCTCAGCCAAGAAACCCGTACCAGAAGATCGTATGCTTTGGGGAAGAATGTAAAGAAAGACTAGTGACTGAAGGTAGGTAGGAGTGCTCATGGTAATTAGGTAATTCAGACAGGCCAGTTTGATTCTTATCCTGAATTCTACTTGAAGCTATGCAGCTGGCTTACTAGGGTTAAGGAGTTCATACAAGGAGATGGACGCAGCATTACACTAGCCTGGAATTTTGGATGAGTTGAAGCCTGTAGAATTCAGGATCTGAGATGCTTGTAAAAACTGAATTGACAGTATCAAAGCGAGAACATACCAGACAATAAGCCCTGATTCGTGACATGACCTGATGCGACGTACTGCCATGATGTGATAAAATCAAGATTGGCAGAGTTTTGTTATGCTTTGTCAAAATGCGAAAGTGATGTCCAGAGCTGCCCCAAATTTTTTGGCCATGTTTGATCGCGGAATAACAGGGCCAGCGAGGTTAGAGTTTGAATGAGAAGGGAGAGAACGTAGGCGTTGGCCTGAGCCGCTTGGTAAATGCGTATAGCCTAAATATAAATTTTCCTCAGATTTATCTGGATTAATGGCCAAATCATTGAAACAAAACCATGAATGCACGGAAGAGAGGCACTCTAAGTTTTACCTTGCCTGACTGATCAGTGGGTGACAGAGCAATATAAAGCTGAGTGTCATTCCAAAGTGGTTGGCTATGCGGCTGACTGGTGAATTGAAGATTTGTAAGTAATAAGGGGCCGACGACCTATGTCTGTGGGACAAACTGTAGGTTTTTAACGCCTACCTTCTTCCACCTAATGTGAATATCCATTTCGTCGAAATGGTCTACCTAATGTGAATATCCCTTTCGTCGAAATGGCTACGCTTAGTAAATACGATTAGCCTAAATATAGTTTCCTGGGTTTTATCCCATAACCACAAAGTTTCCCTTGCAAAATTACTAATAATCTAGTATTATATGGAAAATAACTTTAATGTAATATATTGTTCTTATAATATCATAGAATATATATCTAGTCTTAATCGTTAACACTGAGGTAGGGCCTACTGCTAAAGCATAAAATGTGGCATCAAGCTATGTAAGGTCCATTTTAACTAACTTTGAACGATACCTACGGTTAAAATCCAGGCGAAAGAGCACAACTAAATGAATCACGAAGATTTCAAGCTTTTAGTCACACAATTCTGCTATTACGACACAACTTCTATACAATTCAAAGTTTACAATTAATATTACATATTGGCCTGACCTGCGATTGCAGAAATTTGAAATAATATGATCCAGCGAAGTAATACCATTCTGGAAAAAAAGCATCTTGTGTCATGAATTTTCCTTTCTAAATATAGGTTAGGCATTAATTAATTTAAGTTTATTACAATCTTTGAAAGCTATTTCAAAATATTTATTTGTATCAAAAACCACACAATTACGTTCAGTTGGTCGACAAGATGCTTTATTCCAGTTACTGGAGTGCAGTAGGTCACAGAAAAGGGGCCTATGTTTTTAATGTCTGGGTTTTCCCAACTAGTTTTTGACTTTTGGCGAAATACGTGTAATAAGTAAGTAATCTTTCTAATCGCAAGAACAGACGCCAACAAATATATCAGGCATAAACAATATGGGAAAAAGGCAGGTGAAGTCCTAGTATGTTATTTGACTACAGTTTGACATTGATTAATGAAGTTCCTGACAATACAAACGGAAATCACCGTTTGCATCAGAACGAAACGATTTTAGAATTTGCACAATTTTCAGTGTATGTGCTTCGCAACGGCACTAAATTAAACGATTGGTCATATTTCTAATATTGCATAGGAACGCCTTATGCTCAGAAACCTTACAAGATACACAAATTCAGACAATACCAGGGTATTCAACATGGCAAATTATATGAAAAGCACCAAACGTTATTAGAAAAACAGTCATCAGTAAAATTTGTTGTCCAGTGTAATTTAAAAACCAATCAAGAATGACTTCTCATATGCATTTATGGCCAGTGTGTGTATTGAGTGTACAAATAAGGTGAGGAGAATACCGAAACTAGAGGATTTTATGAGGAGAAAAACTTCATGATGAGTGAAGAAAGCAAGTGTCACTGAGAGCAGAGTTAAATGTCAATCTAATTTTATCTGTCAATAAATGTAAAACTCCAAAATTTCTCAGGGCTAAGCAATAGCCACGTAAGGAAACCCGGCTTATGTACGGGCGCTTTATCAACCAAGTTCGCGTGAGCCCGGTTGTTTGGTCAGTTTCAGTGCCAGATTAGAATCAGCGGTTCAAGCCGTGGAAACAGCATAGTGCTACAATTGAAATCGTTGGTGATAGCGGTCATGAGATGGTGCAGGAGCGCAAGCAGCATAGGATCGCTTGAAGATCATGACTTTCATTCAGCCTTGAATGAGAAGCTGCAAGAGAGAGGGCAAGCGGAGTAGTGCTCGTATTGACTTAGCTACATTATTTAACGCGTACGTCTAGGCGCCACTGAGCGTCTACCCGCCTCTTAGTGTGAGGATGCCGCGAGGATGTTCGCGTCTCGGTCGTGGCTTATTTAAGAGATTTGAATCTCGGGTCAGTACAGTCCGTACACGGGGACCTTAAGTGGCGTGGCGCCCATTCACACGAGCAGCAGTAGTAAAGGATTTCACCCGATAAATTCAATAAACAATGAGCAGGTTTAAGGCCATACGGTCGCTATAGAAAATCGTGTACCATTTGCACTTATAGACAGGCGGAAAGGTTGACGGATGATTTGGCGCCCACTAGGTAGCTACTGGGACTATTTCTATGCAACGAATTAGGTCGCCAGCAAGACTTAAATTATTTATGCGCAGTTGCAATGGGACTGAGCAGGAGTGAAGTTTAAATTTAACAGTTAACGCATGGAAAATACATTTAATATGGGAAATTTTCTGTTGACTTACGAAGGTAGTTTCCCTGAGTAAGCGAGGTCTACAGGACGTCCGTGTCGGAAAAAGACATTTACACTTAGTGTGGTAAGATTTCGCTTGAGTGTATAATCTGTTAAAATTAGTGTAGCAACGATTCAGATACGGTAAAGTTATTATACCTCGCCTTTTCAAATAGCAAAGCTGAGGACCTTTCAGTAAGAGTCACAGGAAAACAGAGGCCTCTCACAATTTTTCTTTGTTCAGAATATTATGACTGCATCATTTAAGTACCTTTCCTATACAACTAAGGTCTTCGTTTGTGAAACATGGTAGACTATAGGTTAAGGAGCTTGACTTGTAACGCGCAGAGTACAGGTTCAAGTCTCCTCTGATATGATTAGCCTACTGTGTGGAGACCTTGAGCGAGTCCTTCACTCACAATTGCTTAATGAATGCAAAAATAATACTAAGACTAGGGATCTACACTTTTATAGCTCTTGTATCCTGTTTAGAGTACGGGTTAAACATGCGAAGGCAGTACTCGAAATGTGGTCAAAGCTATGGACTCTGAGTATTGAGCCATATTCCTGTTCCTATGATGCACTTGACCATTTCTAAAATTCATGTAGTCTTCGAGGCAATTTACTATGATCTCTTGATAGTTTCATAATATTGTTCGTATGTAATCTATACTATTTTTCCTCATTTGCACTCTATTGAGCAAGAAGAAAAGAACGAGGGGAACAGAAAGAAGACGAGGAGAAGAAGGACGAAGAAGAAGAAGAAGGAGAAGGAGAACAAGAAGAACAAGAACAAGAAGAACAAGAAGAACAAGAAGAAGAACAAGAAGAAGAAAAAAGATGACGAAGAACAAGAACTAGAAGAAGAAGGAAAAGAAGATGAACATCAAGAATTGAAAGAGGTATTCTTCTGAGCTTAATTCTAGAGATAACCATGGGTATCAAGTGTTAGCGACTTCATTTTCTTAACATCGGCATATGAAGTCGGGTGGCTAGTCCTCTCCGTTGCCGCCTGATTTTCCCATTGTATGGCTATTCGCTTGGGGCGCTAGTGAAGCAGACACCTTGAAGTACAGTATCTTGCTGCACGGGTGGGCAGTTGAATCTCTGATCGAGGACCCAGCACGTTAACTAATGGACTGTCACGAACTCCAAGGCAATAGCTACATGACAATGAATAGGGCCTAGATGAAACAGTGACGAACTAATTCAGTGGGCTTAACACAATGCATCATCAATGGTGGCTTCAAAATAAAGTCGTACAGCTACAATTGCATTTGAAGCTTCACATATGAAATGATCCCAATTTAATATTCTCAAACATGAATATTTAACAGCTGATTCGTAGCCTATCACAGTCCAAGCCTTTACTTTGTACAGAGTGAGCTGGACGCCCTCAAGCTAAAATGTAAGCAGATTGATAAGATAGCCATATAAGGGCATATCAATTAAGCCTAAGTACTGCTTGCTGCAGATCCTGCATTCACAGAGTAGAACACGGTTTTCTACGCTCGTCGATGCTATACTGTTATTTTTATCTACAGATCAGAGGAAGTATTTCCTATTGCTTCTCAGGTTAAAATGCATCCCATGCTTCTGATGTTATTTTTTGTCACAGGTAAGCGGAAAACTGTGTTTTGCCATAGTGAGGAACTCGTTTTATTATAAATTATTATTACTTTATTATTTATTATAAATAGATCTAATCATAAAACGGGTCACATCATATTTTTAAAGTTTATACTTGAATATGCTGTTGATTCAGTAAGCACGTCTTACAATTCCGGATAATCACAAAACCAGACAGCCACTAAAACTTTAACAAGGAATGAAAATGTCCAAATAATGGTGCAAAGTATAATTCAGCACACAATAGTATAACATAAAAAACAAGTCAACTTATAGGCGCTTTAATGATTAAAGCATATCATAGGCGTTCACTTAGGGCTAAGTAAAGCTGACACTTAGTAAAACAAATCTATCATTTCAATGGCAACAATATACGCGTTAGATCGGTTTCGCTTGTGACTTAGTTTGCGCTATACTGCTTAGTCGGAGTTTATTTAATGAGCTTGTTGTTGCTTATGCAACCAAGATATTATAAAGCTTCAGTTAAAATTTGGCAGTTCAAAAAAGTTTAGGGAAGTATTAGCTATAAAATGACAGCCTTACGAAGAGCATCTTTGAGGGCTATCTATAAGTGCTATATAAATGACTAATTTTGTATTACATTTTGAATTTTGAATCGCAACTTTTTGAAGCAAAAGCCTTAAATATCTACCCGTGTATTTCGGCCTATGCTTGAGTTGACAACGGAGTAATATGCACACCCACGTATACAACATGCATACACTATTAGTTAGTGATTGTGAATAGTACATTGAAACTTAAAACTTAAAGTTATTGCTTCAAAATCTGTCATCTAAAATTGAAGCTTGCTTGACAGAAAATCTTTATGCCATTTCTTATATTATTGATAAGAAATGACTGCTAAAACATTATTTTAAAAGTTTCTAAACGGGCTAATTTCAAATAGTCTATATAGCAGATGTATCTTAATGGCATCGCGCCTTAAAAGCAGAAATCGTTAGTTTTAACCATATAAAGCCGAAGTTTCTGAACCGATTGACATGATATTGACGTCGTCAAAGATTATATGAGCAACTAGGTTACCACTGGCGCTCTGCATAATATATGCACCCACATATTGTCTTGTCTTCAGCCGCCCTCGAACCGAAGATTTGGTGCACCACGGACAATTTTGTGCCATCTGCTTCTATCCCTTGTCTCCTGTAATAACTGGTCGAAGGATAACTCAGTACACGACTTGAAGTTATCGATCCATGTCATCTTGGGTCTTCCCCGATTTCGGAATCCAGGAATTGTGCCTTCGATGATCTCTTTCTCTAAGCAATCTTCACTCATTCGTAGCATATATACACCCACATAAACATACTTTGAATTTTTGCGGTTTGAAGTTATCGGGTCGGTCTATAAGTATATCAGTGGCCTACTCGGCTTTTTGGCATGGGGTCCGGTACCTGAATGAGAATTGAGGGTGTCTGAGACAGCAACCACCCGATGTCGTGAATCTCTATCTACTAGAGATCTGGATGAACGTCGTGAACCAATGCATTTTGAAGCATTTGGTATTAATTTGAGCACATTTAGGCTACATGGTTGTGCAACATTTTTAGCCAAGGGGCCCAGTTCCTTGACGATATTTGAGACAATAAACGCTGAAGACGCAAAGCCCCTACGAATATGAAGCGCCTTTGGCTGTCCAAAGAGTTCCGGGGCTCCATCTCGGATGCAAAAGCATTTTGCCGAAATAAAACAGGCCAGAAATCAAATACGCCAAATCGGTTTGGAAAATACTCTTTATAGTATGATATGTGTATTCATCGGAAAGCACAGTCAAGAGTCACCGATGTTGGGAGAGGAAATACGTAGCAGCTATCACCGAATCTGCACCAATCCAAAGTTGATGGTCTTGGTCTCAGGATGTCCGGACCCCAGAATTTTTTTCGACCTGTTACTCCATTGGGTCATATGCCATGACCAATTTGCACTCGAGTTTGCTTATTCTAAAACAATGGCTGTAGAATATTAGGAGGGTTAAAATTTTGGTTTTGGCCAAAAAGCTGAAAAACTTAAAATAGTGTTTTTACCTATTTTAAAACGCATGAGTAATTATAAAGTATCACCGTATGTGACTAAAACTAATTTTGAGCAATGCCGCATCAAATTCTGTTCAGCCACACGTGTAAGCAGCTTTTAATGGATTGATTTCATTTAATGGGTTAAAAGAACTTTCTTCAATTTCACCTTTGCTATAAATTGAAAACATAACTTCAGATTTTGCTTAATGAAAACTGTCTACAATTTTTAGATTCATCGAATTTTACCAAATCTAGACAAAGCGCTAAAACTTGCACACTCGCATCTCTGTGCTATTCCAGCCATTCCAGTCCCATTTCCCTCTTGTAAATGCACATAAAAATTTCCAACGTCTATAGCACTCCATTTTAATGTAACTATAAAAAGACTCATTATATCTGCACAAATTTAAGTTTTGAATTAATATCTTGTTGAACTACGCGTGTCTTTTAATGTAGTTAATGTAAAGATATCATAGTTTAACGTGAATATTAGCGGCTATACTAGAAACGATATGTGAAAATAGCCTACATTTGGAAACTTTATTGCTGGTTACCTGTTCCAGCAGTAGGCATAAGGTTTGAAAAGCGTTGCTCGCGACAGAGCCTCCTCACAATTCAAAAGAACACCCTCGTGATTGTGGAAGAGGTCCCAAAACATATTTTTAGACTATTGTCTCTTAACGCCTTTGATAGATTTCTGAAGGTCGCTGCATCAGTGTTAAGACAAACCCGAATTTATATCCCTACTTATTATGACCGTCAGTTGATGTTGTAGCTATGGCTAAAGTTCACGAAGGACCGAAGAATGAGGCAGTCATTGCTGGTGAAGCGACGCAGATGACATGTGCACAAGATTCAGCAGCTATAGTTTTCTGGTTACATACTTCTCCAAAAGATAACATCGAACAAATTCTCTTTGACGGAACGAAAATTTCCCATGCCAATTTTTCAAATACAAATGCAACGGGTCGAGTGCGTGGACAGACTTTAAATATCAATCCAGTGCAATTGGAAAACTCTGGAATTTTCAAATGCGTAGTCAATGGAAAGGAACTTTCTGCTCAACTAATGGTCTTAGGTGATCTTTCTTTTGTACAGTTATTCTAGTTTCGCTATTCTGTCTTTTTAGATTCATATGTCATCCTTCAAAATTAACCGCCAATAAATTCTGTTGGCTGGCATTAAATTCTTAAACATCTGTAAACGTGGTCTGGATGAGATATACATGTAAGGTGAGTCTGTACCATAGCAAAACAAGGCTATGACCAAATTGTCAGCATTACAGCTTTACTCGTCGGCACTTCTTTCGCAGCAGAAAGTTGAAGGATAACGAGTTAACAAATTGCACGTGATTCTATTAGCCGCGCACTCTAAAATTTTATAATGTATGTTATCAAATGTAGTGGTATATTAACTTTTGTTTTTAAATTAAATATTTTATCAAATCTAACAGGATTGTCTATCACGTGTTGGCCTTCGTTGGAATTATAGTTCAATAGGATCGTGTATGTGATGGCTGCACTTGATATTATTGTTATAATAAAATTACTGTTCCTAACCACTCCTCATCGCCGAGCCGTCTGTCTGTCCTCCAGGCTTCAACATATCTCGACGACTCTGGTCTGCACTTAACCGATTCGAACAGGCCAGGGTTGCTGAGCACAACCTCGTCAAATGGGGACAAGCCACTGATCCTTCGTGCAGCTGTGGTGCATGCAGACAATGGCGCACATTGTCGATGTCTATCTGCAAACACATTTCAATGGCGGACTATTGGCTCTTCATCTCGCTGGTGATGATGCTTGCAACTGGCTTGGCATGAACCGCTTACGCTATAAGAACTATTCCTAAATAAAAAGTTTCTAAAACTAGTGGAAGTTACTCTATGAAAGTGTTAGTATAAGCCATTGCCATGTTAAGATGTAGACTACACATGCTTTCACTTAACGAGCTTAGACTTTTGATACTTTAGGGTCTAAGCCTGTATGTGGTACAGCACACAATGTCAATGGTACGGGCTTTGTGGACCTGTGGTGTCGAGTAAACTACACAGGTTTCTGGTCTCCACGTATGCAATGGATGAATGGTGCTAGAATATTAGAAAGCAAAGCGCAGCGATTGCCGACAAGCCTTTCAACTACTTTGACAGTCGAAGCCGAGTCATTAGGAAGCACTGCGAGTTATTCATGCAAAACATACTTCGTAGCCGAAGACAATGAGTTGAAAGACGACAGTCAGATAATCAGAAACGTTCCAAACTTTACGTTCACATTCAGTGCAGGTACTACACGGAACAATTCATGTAGACTTAAGTTTTCTAACAGTAGCATATCCTCGCTCGTGTCGTATAATTCGCTGTGCGATTTTTGTTTGCATGGGAAATAAGTTATGGTTATATCATTCTATCATATATATATATATATATATCATATCATTCTAAATTGAAAAACATCTGTAGTTAAATAACTGATTTCTTCACAGTTGATGTTTACAATTCTGCAACACAGAATACTCAGCTGGATAATGACGTAACAACACAACATGTGCCTATAACTAATAATGGTAAAGTCATCATCATGCATTGCAATATTGTGATTAAGACTAGCGATCGAAATGATAATGACGATGTTTCTTGTGGTTATGAATGTCGCATGCGATAGAGCGTGACGCGCTAGAATGTATGTATGCAAGTATGTATGTATTATGTATATACATATATACATACATACAGTATTATTTGCGTGCATGCGTGTATGTATGTGTGTACGTATGTATGCATGTATGTGTGCATGTAACGGCTTTTAAGGGCCTCTCAGGCTGAAATAAGCCTTTCTAGCAGATCTAAAAGGGAACAATTTATAGTGATAAGACCAGCTGAAAATGCTTTTCCGAGCTATTTTTTTACGGTAAAGTTCTAATTTCAGTGAAGTATTGTTCGAGAAGGACAGTCCGATGCAGATAAAGCATAGTGTATCAAAATCGCTGTATGCCATCAAGTCTTCGAGTGCTGTAGGGTGCACTGTCGTTTGACCTGGATGGATTGAGACAGAATCACATGGCTTCCTGATATATTCTGGGCCCAAACCGACCATCGAGTATCCCCAGTGAGGAAGGTCTTGAATATATTGCTGTCCTCAACCACGGACCAGCGGATCTCACATTTCTAGTTTTAATCCATCCCGACTATCTATGCAGAAACTTGTTCTAACTTCCTCACCACCCTAAAACTTTCTTCCCAAATCGCTCACCGTCTGTGCAACATATATTTTCATCCTCACATTGTCTCCGACTATGAAAGTAAAAAACAATTTTTTACAACATTAAAGCTTTTAATCACAAAAACTGTACTTCTAATGTATTTGACAATTAATGCATCGCCTCTTACAGAAGCAATTACTCATCGGCGCTCCCAGCAAGCGAATCCCCGAAGAAAAGTGCCAAAAATCTGCAAAGCTAAAATATATTTAAACTGTAATAACTATTTAATTTTAGTTTAAGAATTTGATGTTATGCAGTCAAGCTGTAAGTGAAAAATTCCTTATTTAAACATCATTCAGTTTGGTAAATATATATAATATATATAATCTATATAATATATTATATATATCGCATTGTAACATTTATCCGGTTCGAATCAAAACCACATGCGGAGCTCATTTACATGTGCATCATCAAAGCAAAAGCTAAAACAGGACTTTGCAAAATTGTTGCTCATGGGAGAGTGCTTCAAATGCCATCTTGCCATCATAAATTTTATAATCCAGCTGTCCGTAATTGTCATTGTTGTTAGTGTTATATGTAGAGCCGAAGTAAGCTGCTCTTTCAAAATAAGCCAAACAGCTGTTTCCTTTTAAGCTGAAGGACAAATGAAACAGATAATCGTAGCTAATTTGCTTAATTTAGCATACAGCCTTATGACTTATTGTTCAGAAACACTATCTTAGGTCGCGGATGTGTTTTCTGAACGATTATAAATTACTACATAAGGGCCGGCATGACTATAAAAAATGACCATATGCAGTTTAGTAAAACAGTTTAGCCCAAGAAAGTGTAAAGCCTACTCGAACTTGCAAGGAGTAGAGCCTCCTCAAACATTAACATCAACATTATCGCCATCGTTATCACCACCATCATCATCATCATCATCATCATCAGATTAGGCTGAATTGTTGTAAATGCATTATAGTCCGAGTTTCTTTTTGCAGGTTGTAAATCATTGGCTTTGGTTGCCGTGATTCTGGCAGTTCTTTTGTTCATCTCAATTTCAATAATTATCTCCGTGACGCTTTACTTCACCGTCGGCCGGGGAAAAGCACGAAGTAAGTGGTCATATGTGCGGTATGGACAAGTTAGTGAGCAAGAAACAGCCATCCGTCCATCCATCCAGCCACCCAGACAACAAGTCAGTCAGTCAACACAGTCAGTCAGTCATTCAGCCTAAACGTATGCGTCTAAACTGCTATGGAAGTTGTGCTAAATTTGCCTTATGCCTTACAAAGCAGAACACTCTAAAGGAATTTCTCTACCCCAAAGGCCTTCAGAAATCGATGTGAATCTCGCCACTACATCCACCGCCCTTACAACGGAAAGGGTGCATCCTGTGGTTCCTATTGACGAAGAGGTCGTAGTTGAGCATGTTGCAGGAACGGTGGCAGAGGAAGACATACCTGAAGGAAATGAGTCAGGTGTCAAGTACAGTGCTTTAATTCGATCCGAAGTAACCAATCCACGAACAAACTACGAAATCATAAACCTTTCTAGCACAGAAGCATCCCTTACAAACCAGCAACGTATCTCAGTAGATGTTGAAGAAGCACATTCGGTTGAATATGTCAACATTCCTCGTCGTTGATTTATCTTACGGGGCCCATCAACGCTATTGCGTTAGTAGATTTTTGTTATCGCGATTGTTTCCAAAGACACCACAGAACTATATTTAGATCGGTTCAGGTTTGGGGAGGTTGTGTTCGCATGAGTGAGTGTGCTTTAGTTGCGGATGGTTAATGAGAAAATATATTAGGTATAACGTCAATGTAGTTTTACTTTCTCATTTTGCCTTGAATCAATTATTAAGCTGTTGTTTAAACCACTGCAGAATCAGTCACTCAGAAATCTTGAACTCATGAAATCTTTAAATATTGAACAAGATTTTGCTGGTTTGGTTCGAGATGCATATGATCGAGAACCTCACATGAATGCGTATTCCAGCTATTTGAGCCTAATGTGCCTGAAGGTGAACTTATTATTTTTAACTCTGACATTATTTAGAATGGCGAAGAGTTCTCTTTAAAAAATACACATATACATATACGTTAAGAAATGTATAAACCAATGAAAATTTGCGGCAAAAATGTCAAGGCAGATGTAAAAGGTGACTCCAGAGCCAGTGCTGGGCTTTTATATTTGTATTGTGCCGTACATTTCCATCGATAGTCTTAATCTTTACGGGTAAAGGGTGCAGCAGAGTGCTTGCAACAACCACTGATATGAGTAAGGCGTACTGTTAATCATCACAAGCTGTATTCCAATCAGTTTAAGTCTGGTTGCCCCTTGTTGATGGTTGATATTCTGGTTGATTGGTATAATAGGCCTAAGATTTCTGTTGCGGTGGGCTACGTCCAAGTCATTTGCAAGAAGGAGTGGTGAGCGTATGGGAGTACCGTTTCTCCCTCGTTGTGCAGGCTTAGGTTTTTGTATCGACAAATGTTGGATGGGTTGCAATACCCTGCTATGGTCATTAGTTGTTGAGCTTCAAGCTCTACTCGTTAAATGAGGATACCTTAGCAGTCAATTATGCCGCACATTTAGATGTGTCAAATCCCCATGGTGCCTAGTGAGTGGGTCACAATGTGAGGTTTCTTTTTCTGATGTTTTCAGGTCAAAAAGGTGACGAGAACCACTCATTGAAATACCTGGGCATTATTTTTTGTGCTGGTGATAAGCCAAGATGTGGATCGCTTAATGTGCAATTTCCATGCTGCTAGTAATAATATTTTTAGTAGCTCTCATGGTTTATCGGAAATTATACTGCTCCATTTGCAGCAGACACAACAAGGTCTCCCAGTCTTACAATACAGCTGGGCTGCATTAAGGTTCACTCATATTCAACTGATGAATCTAATTGTGTGTTGGCCGTAAAGTTTTGAATTTGATTCACATGTGGCAGTCAGTAAGAGTCTGTCTCTAAGACATGTTGCTATGCTAGAATTTCTTAGTCTTGTAACATCACACTTTGATTGCGTACGTTCATTTATGCTATAGTAATGGGAATGAGTATAATTCTTTCGTTAATAGTCTTGATGTGTCTGTCAGGGACAGTACGTTAGATTGCTGTTAGATTGCATGTTTACGTAACTTGTGTCCCCAGTGTAGAAGTGGTTTGAGTTTTCTGGTTTGAGACGGGCAGAAAATGTTTCCATCTTACCTTACCTTAACGACTCATTCACATTTGTTTTGTTAGTCTGAATCGAAGACCAGTTAAGTTTAATGATATTTCTTCAAACGACTTATTGAAAAACGACAGCAACAAGAACATGACATTATTAATTAATATATTTTTCTATAGGGTGATGAAATTCATATCGGACAAAAAAGATTTAGTTATAGCTAATTACCACATTGAGAAGAAACGTGTTTAGGTTCCAATAAAATGTTTGAAAATATTTATTATTTAGTATTAAAAGTACTGTATGGCTTCCGATTTATCTGACCTATTGGCTTTTGACGGGCTCCTCTATCGGATTACGTTTTTGATTAATATTTCATTTAAAGCGACCATCGATTGATGCTCTATCATAATGATGACGGTGCTATAGATTAGGTAGATTAGGTAGATTAGGTTAGATAATTATTATTATATTTCTATTTATTATTCTTATATTTTTGTTGCGCTTTCACATAATAATGTTTAAAATAATAACATAATAACGCTAATGTTTATACATTAATCTATGCGATGTTGTATGAAATCTGAAGACACTTTGTAATATAATAATGTTTCTACAACATCGATTCAAAGTCTGTGAACGGTAGGATTTCCGGTAAACAAATGTTAACAAATGCATTACTTACTTACTTACTTCGGTTATTCTAACTGAAGTTCTTTTCTATTCTGGGAGGGTTTGCCTTATATTTATAGACTTTCGCCTTTGACAATGCCCATAATGCACCTGGTGATATCCTTACCAGTAGAACATGGCTGCACAAATGTGTAAAATCGCTCGAGAAGCAGGATTTTTTCAGAACGATGTGTTTCCATTTTCAGGTCAATTAAGGTTTCCAGTTTCGGTATGTAGGAATTTCCAGCGACCGAGGTCAGGGTCGGAAGACTTTCTCCTTGTGGTTTCTATTTTTCTTCTTCAAGTGACGCAGGATTTCGATAATTCACTGGACAACAAATTTTTACAAAAGTCATGTTACTGAAATGAAATTAGTCAGTTCTTATCAATTTGTATGTGCTGAACACGAATATGACAGTGAAAATGCCGAATTGGCTCTAGTTTTTTTGTAATCTGAAATGAAGTAATTTTATATCGCACAATGCATGCCAATAGTGATACACTTACAGTTAATATTTGTAAAAACCAGGTCATAGACTGTTCTTAGATTTTTTTGCCTGTCTCTTGTACAGCTGTTCGGGAGCATCTCTGCGGAGTGTCCAGCAGTAGTCAGCCAACATTGTAGTGGACCATTTTCCCTGGTACCTTTGCTCCATTGTTGCGATATCTTGATGAAAACGTTCGCCATGTTCGTCACTAACCATACCACAGTTGTCAGGGAAGAAATCCAGATGGGAATGAAGGAAATGCATCTTCAGAGACATATTGCAGCGAAATTTCTGGTACTGCTTGAGCATGTCTTCTACTAGTTCCTTGTAGTTTTCTGCCCTAACATTCCCCAGAAAGTCTGTAGACACTAGACGAAAAGCATTCCATGCTTGTTTCGCATCACCCTCCAGCAAGTTGTTGAAGCGGTCATCTTTGAAGAGTTCTCTAATCTGAGGACCCACAAAAACTCCCTCTTTAATCTTTGCTTCGCTGAGTCGAGGGAATTTTTCATGCAGGTATCGGAAAGCTGGCGAAGTGCGGTCCATGGCTTTCACGAAGTTCTTCACCAAACCTAGTTTGATGTGAAGGGGTGGTAGTAGGATTTTGTGAGCCTCGACCAGAGCTGGGTGCTGGATATTCTTCTGTCCAACTGCCACGTTTTGTCTGGGAGTCCATTCCTTCCGCACGTAGTGCAACTCTCTTGCTCGGCTATCCCACTCACACAAGAAACACATATATTTTGTATATCCTTGCTGCAGTCCCATTAAAATGGCAACTACCTTCAAATCATCACACAGGTGCCATTTGTACCTGTTATAGTCAATGGAATGCAGTAGCTGTTTTAGGTTATCGTATGTCTCTTTCATGTGGACAGCATGCGCTAATGGAATAGATGGAAGACGGTTTCCATTGTGCAAAAGCACAGCCTTAAGACTCAGTGTTGAAGAGTCTACAAAGAGTCTCCATTCTTGTGGGTCATGAGTGATCTGTAAGGCATTCATGAGGTCGTCAATATTGGAACAGAATACCAGATTACCTTCCTTCATAAAGAAAGGTTCCAACTGCTGATGGCGCTTTCTATATGAAGTAATTGTGACATCTTCTTCTAGAAGATTCCATTGTTGGAGTCTTGATCCTAGCAATTCTGCCTTGTTTTTGGATAAGTCCAAATCACGAACAAGGTCATTTAGTTCTTCCTGTGTTATTCTGTGTGGGGTTGATGATGCACCACAGTGAAAATCGGGATCACTGCACGCTGACGGACCAGGAGAAGAACATGTCGGCTCACCCTTGTCCTCATCAGATGAATCAAGGAAAATATATTCTGCTGGAGGTTCTGGAATAGGAAGTCCATCACCATGTGGAACTGGTCTCAATGCTGACGGAATGTTTGGGTAGACTATTGTCGACTTCTTTTGCTTCGTTATTCCACCGGAAAGAGGAGGAACCAAGCAGAAGTAACAGTCATCTACGTGGTTGCTTTGCTCTCTCCACACCATGGGAACTGCAAACGGCATTGATGGTCTTTTGCCATTCAACCACTGTGAAAGCTGTGTTGTACATGTAGCACAGCATATATGCGGGGCCCATGGCTTGTCTTGGTCACCAACCTTGCATTCGAAGTAAGCATGATATGCCTTCTTGACTTGATAAGTGATACTTTTCTTCTGGTTGGCAAATGTCACTTCCCCACAAATGTAACAAAAGTTGTCCACAGTATTTACGCACTTCCGAGGCATTACTGTTCTGTATTGTATCTAAATGGATAAAGTAATAATAGTTTTATAAAACAGTAACTTAAACTGTCTCGCACAAAGTCTGTAATATTGTAAATGCTCAACCGTTCCGACTCGCTTTATATAGTACACTGCTGACGTCATCTTACGTCAGCAGCCGACTGGCTGTAGTTTTACATTGCATCAGAAAATGACGTAATCAACTGTGCATGATGTGTCCATGATGGGATTATGCAATGAGGTGGAATATTACATCATTCTAGACTTATTTAGGATATTGTCGCAGTCCTACTGCATAAATTTACATGGTGAAACATAAAAAATGAACTATATGAAATATTTTCAAAACGAGAGCCAATAAAATTTTTTTATGGTTATATTCGTGTTCAGCACACCAAGATGCTACACATTAGGGCCTTTTCCAGTCAGTAACGATTTCTATGTTGACCAGTGATAACAAGTGGAACGGGATTTAAATGGTGAAGTTGAGTTATGTAAGCATCTTCCATATGATTAGGGTTCACAGATTCATGTAGAAGGAAGGTCTTCTAAATTATCTTCTAGTTCCTCATTTTTTATGGATTAGCAGTGAGTAGCCTAGAGCTTGAGTCTTCTCCACTGTTTACTAAGTACGATTTTTATTGTTAGACTGTACAGTGGGTTATCCTTTTCAGAATAGATATGGTGGAATTGATAGAAATATGAAGTCGCGTCTACCTTTTTGCTCATTTACTTCGCAGTTAGATGGAGTTTCCTAGCTGAATTCAGTTTGTGAAAACCCTTCAGCTTGGATGGTACTATTTCTTTGCTTTGCCTAATTCCTTTGGAGCTTAATGGGGGTTTCATTTATGGATTCATTCCGGTCTATGATAAGTCAACCCGTTCATGGTAATCAATCTTTGTGTTGCTCATTTACTAATTAGCTAATTGTTGTAATTGTAATTGTATTCTGACATTTATAAAGTTCCACTTAAAAAACTCATCGGGGCGCTCCCGACCCGAACCAGTGAGACCACTGTCAAATAATACAGACTTCAGGCACTTCCGAAACTGCGGAAGGGACAAACTGAGAAGCTCGAACCTCAGCTCTCGAGTAAGGCGATTCCAGCTGGTAGGTCCAACACAGGCAAAGCTTCTAGACTGAGCTGTAGCAATGCGCGTACAAGGGACAGTCAGGAGTCCAAGGGAGGCCGACCGGAGAGTGCTACGGCCTGGTACCAAGGAGAACGGAATGCAGAAGTCCCTAAGATATGATGGAGCAGAGCCAACTAGACAATTGCGCATAAGGGTTAGGATCTTGAACCGGATACGCTGCTGAATGGGAAGCCAGTGCAGAGTGTCCCGCATAAAGGAAGTTATATGGCCATACCTGGGGACGCCTCCAATAAGACGGGCAGCAGCACTGAGAACAGACTGAAGCTTGGAAATATTGGCATGAGAGTTCAGCAAAGATAGTGTTACCAAAGTCCACCCTGATGCAGTAGTAACGGCATGAAAAGAGAGGGAGCAGCGGATGGTACAATGCTAACGAAGGTGGTAAAAGTATGAGCGGGAGACATTCATTGTTAACATGGTCGGTCAAGGAGAGTTCCCGGTTCAGGACAATCCCAAGATTACGGACTTTGGAAAAGAATAGAATGTCCGGAAACCTCTGACGTAAGGAAGATGAATCAATCTTAGGAAACTGAGCACAACCACCAAGCCAGATGAACTGCGTCTTAACACAATTCAGTCTGAGGCGATTAAAGGACATCCAGAGACCAAGGGCAGATGTTGCATCAAGAATCTTCTCAACCAGAAAGGAAGCCGCTTCCGCTGGACCATGAGCGAAGGCCTGAGTGTCGTCTGCATACTGATGGACAGCAACACCCATGGGAAGGAGAACCCGTGCCAGGTCAGCAGTGTACATAATGCAAAGGACAGGGCCCAGGACTTAACCCTGAGGAAGGCCAAAAGGTATAAGGGACCAGGCGGAACGTGTAGGCCCAAAGAAAACCAAATGAGAGCGGTCTGAGAGAAATGACTGGACCAAAGAAGGGCAGTATCATTAATGCCAAAAGATTTTTCTAGACGCTCCAAAAGGATAGAGTGATCCACAGTGTCAAAAGCAGCATAAACGTCATTGAGGGCAAGAAGAGTAACCTGTCCACGATCAAAAGCTCCAAAGACGTCGGCCAGAAGACGTGTAATAAGTGATTCAGTAGAGTGGAACTTCCTAAATCCGGATTGAAAAGGAGGCATGATGGAGTTAGAGTCAAGGTAGTCAACTAGTTGTTTGATATCTTAGTTGAACCTGGTTTATTATAACCTTCTGAGGGTAATATTTCTTTGTTTTGCTCAATTCCTTCGCAGCAAAATAGGGTTTCAATTATGGATTGACTCCAGTCTATGTAAATGTAGTTTGTTATTTCGGTTGAATCGGATTTATTACAACCTTTTGTGTCTAATCTTTCTTCGTTTTTGCTCCTTTTGTTCGAAGCTATGTGGGAGTTAATTTCGGGGTTGATTTCTGGGTTGATTTCTAGGTTAATTTCTGGATTGTTTGCGGTTCACGGCAACTCTTCTGAGGACATTTTTGTTTTGCTCATTTCCTTTGCAGTTAAGTGGGGTTGATTTCAATGTTGATTTCTGGGTTGATTGCGGTTCGTGATACTGACGAGAATGCGTAGCAACTGCTTTATCCAGGATTTTAAAATTGAAGTTGAGAGTCTAGATGGGGCGATAGTTTGATGCATCATCATCAGAAGAAAAATGGCTTTTTGAAAAGATGGTAAACCATGGCATGAGTGAAACTGGCGGGGAAGCAGCCTTCAGCAAGTGAGAAATTGACAATGGATGTGACGATTGGGCCCAAGACATCGAAGCATTCTTTTAGTAGGGCGGTCGGTATAACGTCCAAGCCACATTGTTTATAAGGCAATAACAAAAACTGAGATTACGAAATTCAGTCAGGTGATGAATCCTTAGCTATACTATTCCTAATCTAATCCGGCAGCTTCTATAGCGTCGTTATTTGATAACAATGGAACGTACTACCGTCTCAGAGTAGGCTCGAACCCATACACTCAGTCCAACAAACCGAGCGCTCAAACAATCAGGGTTTTTCGATCCCTAGGCCAAACGTTTACCCTTCGGCGATAATAAAATCCCCGGGAGGTCCATATTAACCCCTCACCGTTCAAAGTTTAGCTTTTTATGGTCATATTTGGGGCGGCTGATTAACGACTATCATAACAGCTTTTGAGTAAATTATTTAGTTCGGTTGATCTCAGTATACCTTTGCCCTGCTCCGCTCCAGGTCCCCAACTGACTGATTTTAAAGTCAACCATCTCAGTCTTCATCGAAAAGTTCATGCTAGGCTTAGCATTAATCTTTTGGCAAACTTCAAGTCATTTGCGCCTTTGAAACTTCGAGGCTGGGGTTGCGCCGCGGGCCAAGTAGGAAGCTTAGGCATTAGGTTAAAATTAAATTATCGCACTCTTGATTGCAATGTTCATTCTGGAAAGTAAGTTTTAGTACACCAAAATCGAGTTGATTTTGCACAAATTACCTTTTAAAATTCAAATTTTCAGTACATATTTTCCAATATTACTCTTTATTCACTGTTGGTGGCCCGTTCTACTCTCCGGACCTTGCTAAGAATCCTAATTGGTATGTCAAAAGTTAACACCTCGTGATCAAAACGCTCTGGACTGGATTTGTCAATTTGTCAATGAGTGAATCCTCGTGCAATCTCTAGTCATTTAAGCGCAAATTATAACCTGTAGAACGTTAATATATCACTTAAAATGTTCAAGCGATGCGTTTAAAATTGCCGGCAACTGGAGCTTCGCCCCAGACCAGCCTCTAAGTGTAGACCGACGAATAAATAAAAATTCAGTCATTCCAGTCTTGTCCTTATATCACACATTTTGACCTCTGCTCGAAATTTACAAATTCAAGCCTGCATGCAATGTTTTCAGATGAAATGATAACTCAACTGATCATTGTTTGTATCTTACCGGCTGATAGTCAGATTGTCAAAAATAGACTCAATTTGACATTGCTTTTGGGCCTATATCACAAAACTTTACATAAATGTTATGGAAAAATGGAAGATCACGAAAGATAATTGAAAATGTAAAGCTTATTTCGTGTACCAACACGTTAAGTTTAATTCTTAGAGGTTTTAGTCCAAATTTTAAAGAAGCCTTAGTTGAAACAAAGCACTAATGATTTCTATATTTATGGCAAGCTGTCAGTTTTTAACGTGCATCAAAACGGTATAACAGAGCTACATTAGAATAGAAGTATGCTCACTTCATCGTCTGTTTGGAACACGCATGTAAATCATTTGCTAAATCGTCATTAAATGCAACGTTAGTTAGCAGTTGCTAATGGACGGAATGATATTTATTTAGTTTATCTGTAATACATTTTAATGTAACGTTCTCCGAACTGGCATCATTTTTTCTAGGCAATTCTTAAAACAATAATTTCAATTAGGAAAGATAGCTGTAAGAAATTCTGTGATACCTTTTGTCACTACGCCGTCTTCACGTGTACAGGTATTTCAAATGTTAAGCATATTTTCTCATAGATAGCTCTATAAATATATATTAGTTCACTCATTTTAAGTGTAGCAGATTTGTTATCTGATATTTTACTGCCAATTAAACTGATTCATTGTTGCAGAATTATGCCTATACAAAAAGGCCAAAAGAACGAATGAGACGAACAAATTGAGATGTGTGTGTTGGCAACACGAGTACCGTGATCTGATCTCTACTCAGAGTGATCGACATGTAGCCTTAAGTTCTGGGAATCCATGCGTCAACCCACAACATAGACCTACTGCACGAGGTATATCAGTCGGTTACAGAAAACCAGCTTTCAGCTCTTCGATGCCCGACCTACGTTCGCTTGCTCAAACTACTAATATGGCGACGAACGTTGTAAATTTTCCTAAAAGAAACAAGAAGCAGGCCGCAGTGACTTTTGAGGTTATCCCGGTCGACGCTATTCTAAAACGGCACAACACCCTTGAACCTGAATCCGCTTCTGACTATTCGGTACCAAATGAAACAAATTGCACGCCTAATTTCCTTGATCTTGCTGAGAGTTTTCCAAGACGTCCGCTGGTCAGATTTCAAAAGCATAATTCAGCTGCCGAGTATTTGTTGCCAAATAAATTCAGACCTAAGTCTCGCCGACACGAGTACCTGGATCTTGTCGATTATACCAGTCATCCATCGTTTGTCAGTTTTCACAATAGTGGTTCAAAATCTGAGTATTTAGTTCCAAATGAATTCAAAACCCCGTCACAGGCACATGAGTACCTGGATCTAATTGAAGGTCCCACTCTTTCCTATGGCAGGTCTCATGACCATGATACAAAATCTCAATATTTATTGCCAAATAAATTCAGATTTCAGTCTCGGCGACATGAATACCTTGACCTGATTGATAACGATCCTATTCATTCAAAACTCAGACGCCGTCATTCTGATCTCACTTCTGATTATTTAGTGCCAAATGAATTCAGGCAACCAGTTTACACCAACGACTACATGCATCTTGTTGGACGTGATTTAGTCCGTCCGACTGTTTATGAATTTCTCCCACCGTCTCCGGTAGCCGCTAATAAATCAACAACCTATGAAAAGCAATGCTAAGAACCATGTTAGCCATGCCATTCATGGTGATGCACAAAGAAACGAATATTATTTAACGACTGCGAATCTCTCTCTCACTACTAATCAAAATGCATCACTCAATTCATTTTGCTTAACCGGACGATTTGCTTAATTTCAATTTCAGTTATTCATAACTATGCTCATAAGTTTGCTTATGTTATTCATGTATGCGTAAGATAAGCATGTCCATAATATTTAAAACAGTGGATTGTTTTTATTTGTTGTTACAATTTTATACCTAACAATTTAAATTAGTAGTAGTTTTTACAATTAATTGAAAGTGACGAATCTAGAAAATGTTGATATTTTAGATGCCATAATCAGAAACCGAATACACAAATGGGATATATAAGCAGTTTCCAGATATTTATTTTACTACTAATACTGCTGCTGCTGTTATACTACTACTACTACTACTTCTACTACTACTCCCACTACTACTACTACTACCACTACTGCTACTACCACTACTACTACTAATAATAATAATAATGACAACAACATGGCGTGACATGATCAAATAACGGCCGGTAAATTTATCAAATATTAATTAAATTACTATGTGTTAAGGAAATATAATCTAACTGAAAAGGAATATTACAATAGATACATTTGGTTTAGAATAATCTCGAACAAAGGAATAACGGTTTGAAATGCCGAGAAAGGAAAGCGCGAAACTGGACCGCGACGAGCTAATCGAGTCGCTGACGGACGATAAAGTAGTGGAGTCTCTTACTGTGAGACTGACGGATAAGTTAACAACTGTCTTTGAACGGATTATGCAATCTCACCTAGATATAGTAAAGCAGTCTTTAAAGGAAAGTCTCGAAATAGCAGTCCGCGAACTGATTGACGCCCGACTCAAGCCATATGAAGAGAAAATCATCCAGTTGACGAGTGAAAACAATCAACTAACGTCCCGTTTGGACAAAATGGAGAATTATACGAGGGCCGACAATTTAGTAATTCACGGACTCCCAGAAACATCTGCTGCAGAAATAGTCTCGGGTCAAGGGCCTGATAGAGACGATTCCTCAGAGGAAACATCGCTGGTCACCTGTGACCGAGTCATCGACCTATGCAGTAATAGACTGGGAATAAAGATCACCAGACAGGACATCTCAATAGCTCATCGACTCCGAAAAGGGAAAAACGAGAACTTCCAGCCAATCATCGTGCGTTTCACCTCACGTCGAATCCGTGATGAGGTGTACAGAGCCCGCAAAGTACTTCGATCGTCTGGTAAATCTCATGACTCGCGGCCAGCTATTTTCATCAACGAACAACTGACCATGAATAACGCAGACATCTTCTTTCGTGCACGCAAATTGCTTCGTGATGGCCGAATTGTAGGAACATGGACAATGAACGGAGAAGTCTACATTAAGAAAACGGCATCCATGAATGAGAAACCCATCCCAATAACCTCGATGAAAGATCTGCCTACCGAATGAAGACTAGACAATATTGGAAACATGCAAGTACTTTTGACCTCGTGATAACCACTACTACAAGTGAACTGTATACTGTATATTCCCTTATTACTTGGAAAAGTTACTACCACCGGCCTAATGTCTCGCAGTTACCTATCCATCCCTCTCTTAAATATAACTAAATGGACGCTTTAGATTGTTTTGTTTCATCATGCACCATTGTTCTTAAATGTGCACTGTGTAACTATGTTAAATATGATCTCAACTCATTTCCTTCTGGCAAGACTGAATCCACATGGTATTGTAAAGAGTGTACTACATCTATTTTTCCATATAATCATCTAGAGCAAGACGATGTCTTTATGAATGCTATCTCTCAATCGAATTCTAGATTAAGCACTTTTACATTCCCACATACATATGATGATTTAGTTCTCCATCCTATTGATGAATACCCAGATAAAGTTCCTGTATTAACTAACCTTGATGTAGACCCCGACGTTAATTACTACAACACCGTAAAACCATGCAATAGCAGATACATGTGTCCAGAAGAAGTCATTACTACTTTTCAGCAAACAGACCAGTCACTCTCTATTATGCATCTTAATTGTAGAAGTCTGCTCCATAAGTTATCTGACATAAGCATCCTGCTACTTCAGACCCAGGCAACTATTCTGGCGGTAACAGAAACGTGGCTGGATAGGGATACAGCAACCACAGTTGTTGTACCTGGATATACATTTCTATGCAAATGTAGGAGTAATGGAAAAGGAGGTGGTGTTGGTTTTTTAATTAAGTCTGATACTGCTTTTCATCTAATAGAACCTGAATGGTTATCAACAAATAACAATTCATATGAAAGCATGTTCATTAAATTAAAACAGAAAATGGGGAAAGACATAACAATTGGAGTTATCTACCGGCCACCTGGAGATAGCCTTGATGTATTTAATCAGGAATTTGAATTTTTATTATCCCACTTATCTCATGCGAATAATGACATTTTCTTGGCTGGGGACTTCAATCTTAACTTACTTAAGGTTAACATTCACCCACCCACCCGTACTTTCTTTAACATACTGACCTCTTATCATTTCCTACCAACAATATCTAGGCCAACTAGAATTACTCCAAACTCTGCCACCTTAATTGATAATATATTTACCAACACACCTTTAGACTGTTTTGACTCTGCAATTATTGTCAGTGATATATCAGATCATTTGCCCATCTTTTTAAAAGGCGACTTAGCAAGGCCAATTGCTGACAAAACCTCCACCTCAAATAAAAGAGCAATTAGTGAGAATGCCAAATGCAAATTTCGGAATTTGCTAAATGAGGTTGACTGGACAGATGTCAACAATGCATGCCAACAAGGAGACCCATCCCATGCCTATGCCATGTTCATTGATAAATATAAATCTATATATGAAGAAGCCTTCCCGTTAATAAATGGCCACCCTCGTAAGCAACATAAGTTCAAACAACATTGGATGACTAAAGCATTATTAAAGTCGTGTAACAAGAAATCCCGTCTGTATGCTAAATATTTAAAAAATCCTACAACAGCTAATAAGAACAAATTTGTGATTTATAGAAACAAATTTAAACAAATAAGAAGAGCTGCTGAGAGAAGTTATTACATCGACAAAATTCTAAGTTGTGAAAATGACTTAAAAAGAACTTGGGGTATAATCAAAACACTTTTACACCAAAGAGAAGATCCTCTGAAAACAGAAAGTTTCCTTATTGATAATGTTGAAGTCAATGACAAAAGTCTTATTGCATCTAAATTCAATGACTACTTTACCAATATTGGCCCACAGCTAGCTGCCAACGTAACTGAAAGTAACCACTTGTATAGTGATTTTTTAAAACAGCCTGCTATCTCATCCATTGCAATTGAACCCGCATCACCTACTGAGATAATAACCATTGCGAAAGGATTCCGTCCAACCCATAGTAATGGCTTAGACGAAATAGATCCTCAGATTGCCAGATCTGCCATTGAATTTTTTTCGATCCCTCAAGCTAACATTATAAATTGCTCTATTACAACTGGTCTAGTCCCTAATAGTTTAAAGTCTGCTAAAGTAGTTCCTATCTTCAAATCAGGGGAAAAAATAACTTTTGCAACTATAGGCCCATATCAATTTTACCTTATTTTTCTAAATTCTTTGAAAAATAATTTATGAAAGGCTCGTATCATACTTTACATCAAAAAACATTTTATATAAAAACCAATATGGTTTTCGTAAGGGACATTCAACATACATGGCCTTACTTAAATTGCAAGATAAGATCTCAGAGGCAATGGACAATAAGCAGTTCTCTATAGGCGTTTTTTTTTACTTGTCTAAAGCATTTGACACTGTGAATCATGATATTCTGTTAAACAAACTTGAACATTATGGCATACGAGGAATATGTCTAAAATGGTTATCTGATTACTTACATAATAGAAGGCAATGTGTTTCATATAATGGGTACACTTCCTGTGAATCTTATCTTACCTGTGGTGTGCCTCAAGGCTCTGTCTTAGGCCCACTACTGTTTTTAATTTATGTCAATGATATATCGAACTCTTCCTCATTACTCCATTTTATTCTGTTTGCCGACGACACCAATGTATTCATGTCTGACAAATCTTTTGAATTGCTGGCTAATAAAATTAATGAAGAGCTAAAAATGGTGTCAGCATGGTTCAAAGCAAATAAATTATCACTAAATATTAAGAAAACTAATTTCATATTATTTAGCTCACAGAGAAAAAATGTAATCTCAGTATAAAAATAGATAATGTAAATATAAATCAGGTGTCATCCACAAAATTTCTAGGAGTTCACATTGACGAACATTTGACTTGGAAAGAACACATAAATATCATATCTAAAAAAATATCAAAAAATATTGGTATTATCTCTCGTATCCGCCACAAATTACCCCAAAATATATTATTGAACCTATATTACTCCTTAATATATCCATATATCTCGTATTGTAACATTGTCTGGGCTTCCACATATCATACTCGCCTGTCTAATCTTAGAACCCTACAGAAACGCATCATCAGAATTATATTTAATCTACCCTTCAGAACCAGCACTCGATTGTCCTTTCATAGTCAAGGAATATTACCTTTTGATTGTATTAATAAATTGCAAATAGGTTTATTTATGTTTAAACTAAAAAATAATCTATTACCTGTGGACTTCTACCAATACTTTTGTATGAATTCAGATGTGCATGGTCACTATACACGATCATCTCATATGTATCATAAACATTCTGTTCACACTACTAATAGACAGTTTAGTATTATAATTTGTGGACCGTCATTCTGGAATTCTCTGCCAACTGTTCCTACTAGCTTGCCAACATTATACCAGTTTAAAACAACTTTAAAATCTCATATACTCAATGCACTTAGTTAAGTATTTTTTTGGTGCTTAGTTAAGTGTTTTTTTGTTTTGTTTAGGTTTATGCAATGACATTGATTATAATAATTACTTCATATTTTTGATTATTAATTGTTTTACTCAGTATTATACTGTCACCTATTTGTAATCCATGATGTAAATAGGTGACCTTAGTAGCGGAACTGTTTTTTCCTTTTAGGTCAGCCCATTGGCACCACTGTATGTGACAGACTATAATTGTATTTGTTAATTTTTTTTTTTTGGATGTCAATAAAAAAAATCTCTCTCTCTCAATAATAGACGAGACCTGATTTCTCGGAGAACAATCATTTAATTTTGAAATCCTGAAGAATCATCTATATATCAGGTAAAATAATAATACATGTAATACGATTTATATAGCGCCGAAGCACGGCCGAGAAAGGACGCTGTGCATGAGTGTCATAAGTCAACGACAGTCATATAAAAGAAACAAATCATCACAAATTTTGTGTATGCATGAATATACATAAACGGAAAGGACTTTACTTGACAATACTGGGTTGGATCGTATTGGATCGTTTGGATCGGTTTAATCGTTTAATCCGTAAGAGAATGTATCTCCATCTGTCCGATCTTAAAATGCCGCAGTTGCCGCACCTTACGTTACATATACGCATACACTCAGACATATTTGAAAATAGGCTTCCCAGCTAAACAATAAATGCAAGTTAAATTGCATATAAATAGCGAACAACTAACAGACGTGATCAATTCTGCTGTCATTGAAAGCAAGGAAAGGGAGGCTGTTTGTTAGGCAAACTGATCTTTGGAATATGCTGCCTGGCCAGGCTATTTGGGTTTTTCTCACGGTCTAGCCGCAGTCTATGAAAGATCATCCAGGTGTAAAGCAACTGACACATTTAAATACATAAAGAATTTTTGACGCTAACAGAATTGCCTCAACTGCTGAATCGTTAGTTTATAAATTCCTACTTATCATCAGCGTACTTTATAGGAAAGTACGTGCTTTTAGTCTGGGGTATAGAATTGATTTAATATAGAACCATGCGAAAGTGTCACCACTCTAAAAATAAAAATAGCAAAAAATAAAAATAGCAAAGAAAAGCAATTGAAAACCAAAAAGCCTAGCTAATGCACAAAAGACACTTTCAAATTAAAACAACTTGAAGTCTGGAGACAAATCCTTCAAAAGTTCCTTGCAACTTGATTAAAAAGTAGAGTAATCTCAAAACTGAAAAATTAAATTCATGAATTCTTTACAGTGTCAAAAAGTTAATTGTTAGAATATGTAAAGAATATATTGTGATTCCATATAAAATGACTGTAAATGTGGCTATTCTATTCCTATATAACACAACATTTGTTCTCTTTGTAAATAAATATACATAAAACTATTTACACAAATGTTTCTACATTAAACATTTTACAAAAGCTTTATCTCAACTGTACTAAAGACATGTGCAAAACACTCCTTTACACATACCCCGTGCAAACCATACTTGGCACGCTTGCTCACTCTATCAGATTAATGTGTATTTTAATGCAACCATTACCCATTCCCTATGGCTAAAATTCTGTTGGCCAATAACACCTGGGCAATAAAACCTAAATAAAATACCCTAAGTTTAAATTCCGCTGGGTAATAAATTAATATTCCCCATGGGCAATAATCCCAGAAAAACAAGCCAAAACCAATAATCTCCAAATTAACAAGGAAGCATAATAGCTGGCCATATTGTCTTATCAATCTATGATTATTAAGTGTTATTATAAATTACTTAGCAACGTTGATAGTGTCGGTGTCTACTATACAAGGCATCAACCAATGGCGCAACAAAATCAAACTGATCAAGTTAAATATGTGGACTAATTAAACGCTAATTACACTGTTTGTGCATAAATTGATTTGCGCTAACCTGATTCAGCCGCCACTGTCATAGTAGTTCCAGTGTTTAACGAAAGCATCAAAGGCCGTTGACGTCACCCTCCTCCTTTACCCAGGCTTGGGACTGGCACTACCCAACTAAAGGCAGTGGCGGAGTTTCCACTGTCTATAAGTAAACCTTATATAGTTGTCTTGACACGCTGTCTGTAGATCAGAGTTCAGTGCATTAATAGCATATAGTTCTATTCTTTGAGCTGTAGACCTGATGAAGAAGTTCATCATTCGTCTATACATCGTCACTAAAATTGTAAAAAAATTGTAAACTGTATACGTTTTTCTTTAGCGACCGTATTACCCCGACCCTATCGGGTGAGATCCTTCACCACCGCTACACGCCATTTAAGGTCCCCGTACACTGACCGTGCCAGCCCGAGATTCAAATCTCTGAAATAATCAACGACTAGGACGCGAACAGGGGATCCCCAAGCACAGAGGCTTCCATCGAGTACGCGCTTACCGATGTAGCTAACTAGGCCACTAACATGCAGTCTTTCAATATTCAAACTGTCACACTCTACAAACTGTCAAGTGAAATCAACCGTTAAATATAACATCAACGAAAAATAGAAAAAAGCGTCTGTAGTTTCAGAAAGATTCGAATTTGTATTTGACAGCTAAACACAGATTTTACTGCAATTACAGACTTCGATAATCAATATTAATGTTATTTACAATATAATTATATAGCAACTGAAGCAATCCCGAATCACCTAAACTATTAGCCAGACACGGTTTAATATCAAGTAGGAAGCCCTACTCTTTGACAATGCCCGCACACGAGTATTTTCTTCAGATGGGCATGCCTCACAGTTGAACGCATGCATTTTAAAATATCGATGCCAATACCAGGACGAGTTATGCAGTATATTGCCGTACCATCACTAGAAGATGATATTCCGGCAAATCCTCTGTGCTGCAATGAGCATTGACTCGGGTAGGCGAGAATGAAGCAAGAGGGTTATCAGTGTGGAAGACGAGTTGGCGGGGTTAAATTGAAGGGGTTACATTGAATCTGTTGAGGGATTCTGGGTAAGTGAAGCTACTTAAGGATAGGCTACAAGTGATATGGTAATGTTTGGGAGTTCTTGTGCGTTTTTATGGATAGTAAAACTTAGAAATTTAAATAATGTCAGCATTTAGTTTTTACTTATCAGTTATCTTTACCATTTTTACCAAAATCACTTTCATGTGCTATCTGGGCAGTCCACCGAGTTTGATATCTGCTACATGTTTTATTGCTCAAATTGTTCTTAATTATGATTTCATGAGAAAATGTAATAAGATATTGCAAGTTAAAATTGATCAAACAGGCCATTTTCTCCAAATTTGAGGTTTTTGTTTTCTCTTTAAAGGAGCTCAATTCTATTTAGGGTATAATTTATTAGAGTATTGAATGCACAAAGAGATAGACAAACAAGTTCAAAGCTAGGTTTCTGAAATTCATCCTTGATTTTTAAGCCTTTAGACTTGAAAATCAATCAAAATGTGAAAATAGCAGCAAAACACTTGAAAATAGAAAAAAATTTTGGTATTTTGATGCTTTTGCTCTAAGAACATTTTTTTGTCCAATGTGGCCCAATTGTTGAAACCATGCGTCCATCAATATTCTGACATCGTCGAGTATAGCCTACATGACATGTCAGCCATCTGAAGGCCTGTGTCCAAAATATAGGCCATCATGAAGAAGCACAGGCCATCAACTTACTGATAGGTACCCCCACAGCTCAATAATATTTTCCAAGTAAAGAGATCCGTAATTTGGTTACGTGCTTCTGCGCATCTCCGCTCCTATATAGGTCTTTGGCTCTCTTTATGTAATTCTGGCGGATTATAATCTGTTGGTAGAGCATTGCGTGTGTGCGCGAGCTTGCCACTTGTGACTCTTCTAGTTACCTGAGCAATTTTTACTAACGGATGAATGTTCTGTTCTTAATAGCATTTAACACCGTTAGCGCAAAGAGCGCCTCTGATTAGTTTCTCTATAAAATTTTTGATTACAATAACAACTCAAACTTATAGTTATTGAGTTAAAAAGGTCTCAAACATTTCATATACTTAATCAGGTCGACGTTAACAATGAGCTGCACTGCAGTGGCAGCCTTTGATGTACACATGATACTTGGCTTTCGCATTCTTATTTAGAACTAATTTCCTTTGCGAAGTGAACTTCAGAATATTTAAACACGCGAAAATCGTAGTTACCTTATGTCTCTGTTCTTGAAATCGGCATCAGAGTTGATGGATCTGGATCAACATCTGGATCAACAACAGCTGTTAATATACATGTATTGTAGTAGACACAATTCTTCAGATTCAATAATACTACAGTTCTTAATGGCATTGGCTAGTTTCCTTCTGAATTTAACCTTAACTTGTATGTGTGTGCAAAATTTGTTTGAATACATTTGTAATCTTAATCTCCAGGTTTCTTCAGCATCCAAAACCTAAGTCGCGAACATCAGCTTATTCACAGGCGTTCATTCAAATCAATCTAATCTAATGGCTTCTATAGCGCTGTTATCATAGCATCAATCGAAATTATAATCAAAGTGAAATTATAATCAAAATCATCATCCATTGGAGAAACCGGGTGAAATTCCTATAGGTCAGAAAACCAGAAGTTAACCTATGGTAGGTAATCAAGTTGGAACAAATGAGTCTTAAGTTTTGACCCGAATGTCATCACAGAACTGATAGAATGAAACAGTGAATTCCAGAGCCGTGGACCAGTAACCGAAAAGGCTGTAGAACCCAACTCTTCTGGTACAAGGGACAACAAGAGTCATAGTGTCCACTGGTCAAGTTCAAAATTATTGAAGCACATAAGGTCAGGTTCGGTTCTGGGTCATTATTCAAACTAAATCTTACGTCGGTCATAGGTTTTGATTGCCCGTTTAATAGATCTAAATAGGTTATGCAATGTCCATTTAAAATAATCTACAAATTGGTTTAACTACAACTATTTTAAACTAAATTTGAAGTAGTTAGTAATTTGTTTTGGAAAAGTAGTAAACTATTTTAACTATATTTGTAACTACTTTTCTACTTTTGCGCTAAATGCTTGCAATTGTAATGATGAACTTTTACTCTATATATTATGATTTGTAAGTTCATAATGAGATGACTTATTCTAGAACCATAATTATGACCAACAAGGAGTGTTGCCACTTGTAACTGAAATACAATGAGAAGACATTGGAAAGAAGTCGGTAAATAATAATGCAACAGAAAACTCTTGTGAAAAAGTAGTTAAAAAGGTAAACTCTGTATTCAGAATTTGTAATTTAAATACTAGTTACAACTATCTTTAAAAAAGAGTAGCAAAATACGTTTAACTACTTTAACTACCAACGGTTAACTACAGTAGTTTCCTAACACCCATCATCCATATAGCAAGTAAAAGAATGACACAAATTTCTGCTAGAAATGATGGTGTACGGAAATAAATGCTGATGCAGTGCATGAGACAATTTAAATTTAGTTGCCAGAACAGCAAATTTAAATTAAAGTTGCAATCGTTTTGTTTTAATTTGTAATACTGGTAAATACTACTAAACAAGATGCAAAATACCTAGACGGATTTGTTCCAGTTTCTTTTTTCTAAAAGTAAGTAACAACATTATCACATGTTGAAATGTGTATTTGCATAAATTGACCCTACAAGAAACGTTTGGATGTTATCGGAAAGTCAATTGAAAGCTGTCACAGTCACACATTTCTATCTTTTGTGGCTTCTGTGTTGCTGCTCATACTGGTCTACATCGCAATGTCTTGACCGAATGTTATGCTAAATGAATTCTATAACACAAACTTTATGTTTGGATTTAGCTTTTGGGTATCTAATAATTTACACCAAATTTCCAGTTTGGCAAATGAATAAGCGAAGACTTAGAGTTTTTACAAAATGTCATCAAAATGTCATAGCTTGTCGAAAATTTTGAGTCAAAAGTAGATTAAAACATTCACCAAGATTATTCATTTGACCGATTTTTATGACTAAGAATTTAAATTATGAATCAAAATGAAATTAATCATATACCCATCCGATCAGACCCTATTCGGCCAGTGTACGATGCCAGTCGGCCGAGTGAGCAAGCCAAGCGGGAAAATTTCTCCATTCTGAATATTTCAGTCTGATCAGTTCGGACAGAATCAGTTAGATGTACGAACGTCTTAAGTAGAGCGGTTAACCATCTCAACTGTGAAGGGGATGCCTTCAGTCAGGTTTTTAGCTTAATTAATATTTGCTCGTTTCTACTATCAGCATGAGTTGGCTATCTAGCAATGTTGTATAAAGATATTGTAAATTTACACAAATTATTTTAGGCATATACAAAGTTTCGTAAATAATTGTATTCAAAAATAATATTAGGCCTTTATGCCTGATACAGGCTTGGGGGTCAAATTTGGTGGCCTCAGCCACAAGAAAGGTTGCTAAACTAGTAACACAGTTCAGCAACGAATAGACCAGCTGGCTGTGTATTTGCGGTATGCAACAACAACCTCTCTCTTTCTGTCTCCGTATGTGTCTTTGCCTCTTGTCTCTGTCTTTGTCTCGGTCTCTGACTTTTCCCTTGCAATGAATACTTGTGTGTAGCCAACTAGTCACGTAGCCACGATGACATCTGTAGGGATAACGGGAAATTTCTCTGTCACTGCTTCAGACCCATCTCCCACTGGCCTTGGAATGACTTCCTATATGGGAACATATTGCCCAGCGTTGCGCATTGTAGACGCTTAAATGCAGACTCACAGCAGGTCTTTCTCAAGACCTACATAGTTGTTTTTGTGAGGGATATTCTAACAATCTGGCTATGTGAGAAGGTATTGGAAAAAGATAGAAAGACCGAAAAGAAGCACATGAAAAAGGCAGACGACTTGAAACAGTCATCAGAAATTTCATAAGCTTGGTCTTTAAAGAGTGTGGCTAAAACTGCTACAAAATGGTTGTCAAAATCTGTTTCTAAAAGGTTCAATCAGTTAGTCAGCCATCCACTTAGCCAAACTACTCACCCGCCCACCCATCCACTCAGCCATCCACCCAGTCAGTCAAGTAATCCGTTGGTCAGCCAGTCAATTACAGTAAGTAAAGTAGACAGCTGACTATTAAGAATATTCATTTTAAATATCGTATTCCTGATTATTATTTTGTCAGAAGAACTGAAAGTTTCAGCCTGCATTATAAATAGTTCTATTTACCTGAAATATCTGAATAGGATAAAAGATGTAATAGTTGCTGCTATTACTACAACTGTAGCTAATACAATTCCCACAATAGCTCCAATGTTAACAGCTGAAGATTTCCCTAAAATATGGAAAAATTAGATTTATATTTAATGCCTGCATAACGAAGAACATGAATTTGACAAATTTATAATAAATCGAAGGAGGATTTTGCAAATCACTGACGAGTAACAAATCCTCAAACTATTTTCTACTTTCAATTTTGCTGAATAACTATTGATTGATTTAAGAAGTGCATTTCAGCACCTTTTAACATGTAATAACTACTACTAATTTTAGAATATTTAAGTAATTAGCAGATTCAGAACAATGCTTACATTCAGTTTATATATCAAAAAAATTATTTTTAAAAATTGTAAAAGAATTTGTAATAATATTTCTAACAAAGATTCTAACAAAATTTCTAACAAAATCATCTCCTTTAAGCTATTTCAACGCATTCGGTAAAATCATATATTAATAAGGCTATTTTAAGGCACTGCACATAACTAATAACGAAACTGAAACTTTACACTATCTCGCCATAAAATATTGTTTAAATAGGAAGTGATGTTAATAGCACAATGACTTTTCATTTTGTTTCTTCATTAATAATCTCAAACATTTTACATACCGTGACCACATGTGATGTTGGCTTTTACTGGTACAAATGTACACTTATGTTTCTTACGAATCAAACAATCAGCTTTGCAGATGTACTGTCCGTCTTGAAGACTTTGCAAAGGTAACGTTGAGTCTGTACTTATTTTTTCAGATTTATTGTTAATCCAAGTGTAGGAGCAGTCGTTCGTTGTGTCTGTTGGACACGGCACAGTTTGTGTGTTGCAGTCAGGGTTATATTCACGCGTTTTATTGAATAATGCTGAAAATAAACATCGTCTTCAATCAGTCTCACTTAAAGCGATTTAAACTTGTCTCTACTTTGACATGTATTTATTGTTATCCATTGTTCTACAACACTATTAAGTTAACGAGGAGGGACAGAGTGCAATGATTTATGTACAAGCATTCCTCTAGTCCAATACGTAAAGTTTAGTGTAAATTACATCGTGTTCAGATAATTGTATTAAAGATCAAGTAAAATGTTTAAGTACAAATGAGCCCAAGCTATTTCCAAGTATATGAACTTATGTAGTAATACCTTAAAACCACAGATTGGCTTCAATAAATAAGAATCGTAAAAACACAATCAAATGAAATTTAAGATAAAATCCAATCCAAACTGCAATTGAACCACAAGTAAATAATTAGCCCATTGTATAATAG
Organism: Norana najaformis; assembly: GCA_964023275.1. NCBI lineage: Eukaryota > Metazoa > Annelida > Clitellata > Crassiclitellata > Hormogastridae > Norana > Norana najaformis. The sequence goes on along the minus strand of OZ029914.1, from coordinate 39,465,969 downwards.
TACAAAAGTAAAATTCCAATGCCCTACAGTAGGAGGCGTACTACTGTAATGTTATACTGTTATTGTTATACTTTAATAGCACAAAAGTAAACCTCCAGTACCTAAAAGTAAGGGAGGCGCACATTTTTTCCTCTTCGACATTGAGCCGGTAGTGGACGAATCCTAAGGCCCTAGACACGAGCCAGTGCATCCTTAGACTTCTCGTTTACCTTTAACCCTTATACCGGTACCAAATTCTACTATTTGGTAACACAGACAACTGTGCCCAAGTAACTGCCCAGGGTCCCTGCAAGGAGTCCGTGCTGTAGACTCGAATACTCAATCGTAAGATTATAGACCAAAGCCGTTAAATAAAGGGTCATAAAAACAGTTTTCAGCAAACCATCATTTGCCATAATGTAGCTTTAGGGAAGATTTGCAGAAGGAAGCAAGTTGTATGAGTGTTGTAATTACTTTTCAATAATCACACAATAAAATTGACAGAATAAACTTGTAGAAAGGGCAAAATGAAACTGAAGCCAACAAACAATAAACATTACTAAATGTAGAACTTAACAATATTTACCTGAAATCCAGATTAAATAACACCAGTAACACAGATTTCGTGTGATTTAGAGCAAGAAGACATATCAAATTATTAATCTGTTTAAAATACTGCAATTACATTGAAAAGAGACATACTTACTAGTAATGTTGATCAATAGGGTGCAACTGAAAAATGAAACTAAGCTGGAGTTTAAATATTTAACAAAGCAGGAGTATGCTTCACTCTTTAGTTGCTCAGCCTTCAAGATGAGAGTGGAAACTGTCTTTCCGTTATCGGTTGTTTTTACTGTTGGATTTACTGAATTACCACTGGTTGAATTCCATTCCAAAACAGCAAGAACATTCCCTTGATATCTGAGTGAGCAATTCAAGCTTACAACATCAGGTTCAATTTCACAAGAATTTCTTCCGATAATATCGGTACCTGATGAATTTGAAGCACACGATTGAGGCGAAGGATATGATTCTAAAAGCAAAGAAGCACAGCTGTACATTTTAGTAGAATAGATTATGATTTTCTAGATAGAAAGTATTTATAAGCACACTTGTTTAATTGCACCCTTCGTAACTGACTGGTTAAAGGGTGAGTGGAAAGTGTCGCTCAGTAGCTCGCACCCAGCTTGACAGCGATTGACCGACAGACCAGCCAATGGCCCACTCACACATTCACCCACCCTCAACACATACACACCTATCCATCCACCAACCCGCGACACATAAAATCACTAACTCTCTCTCCTCTGTATCTGTTCGTTCTGCTCAGTCGCTTGTGTCATGTTGTTCTCACTTTAAGACCCACCTTGTTCAAATTGCTTATCCACCACAAGCTGCCTCTCTATCTTAGTGGACTGACTTTCTGGATATTGACCTGTTTGCGGCTTGGTTTTGATGCATCTGAAAATTGAAACTAAGCTGGTTGATGCCTTGGGCATTAGACACAGACGCTATAAAAGTTACTAATTACCTACTTACTTACTAACTCATTAGCTCACTCGCTCACTTAAAGCGCTCGTTTGTTTACACTTACTCTAAATCACTAACGGACAGGCTTCAAGGCTAAATAGTCATACTTGCCTAGAACAACGAGTTCAAATGATCGGATCTGATTTCCAATCGTGCAGGTGAACCTGCCAGAATCGTTACCGCTAATTCTTATGATATTAAGATCAAACTCGCCAGCGCGACTTCTAGCCACACTAAATCTACCTCGATAAGCTCTTATAACGATATCGTCAATATAGACAGTGTTCGATAAAATTGCACCGAATGGATAGTGATCCCATATAACAGAGCTGCTATCTTGGCCAGTTCGACAAGGGAAAGTCACGCTTGTTCCGACTGCGGCTTCAACGTATTTTTCGCTTGTAGCTGTATAAACACGGAAATCAAGAAACTATAAGATCTCGGAAAACTTATTCACTATTTATAAAAAAATAAAGTAAAGCATCCCATATCCCACGAGTGAGACGTAGGGGAGGCTCTCATCTCCTTTTCTTGGCCCTTGAGCCCGCAATGGACGAATGCCAAGGTCCTGGACAAGGGACCAGTGCATCGCAGGACCTGCCATTTACTTCCCAGCTTACACTGATACCAAATTATACTGCTTGGTGACAGAGGCACGGTGTGCGTATACAACTTGCCCATGGGCGCTGCACGGAGTCGAACCCGCAACCGCTTGATCATTGACAAAACGCGCTACCGATAGACCACGTGCCGCATGTCTATTCACGACTTATTACAATCAGCATTTCATTTGTAAGTAAATTCCGATTCAACTGGAAATGAAATAATTTCTTCCTGGACGCTATGCTTCAGAATATGGTCTCCGCAAGGATGAATTTATTTAATACAGGCTTGCCGGGGGCGAATATATTTTGAAATATATCCGCCGGAGAAGACTTTCACAGGAAATCTGTCGTGGCGCACTGGTTCACACTTTATACCAATATCAGCCTTAGTCCAAGGTGCCATTGTAGCAATTCGACGCTGGTATGAAAGGTTTTCCAGCTTACGAAAGACAGTGGAAAGAGGGGTTTCTCGTGAGTAGAATTAAGTAGCCTAGTTTAACAGACAAAATAAAGCGACCAAGCTTCACATAAAAAGCGGAAAGAGCAAAACACTGTTTAAAATTTAAAAAGGTTGTCGTCCGAAGCAGCGCTTATAATATGGAGCGGCGACGTTGGGCTTTGAATATAAACGAGCCGAGGAAACCTGGCATCATTTGGTTACAAATTGTATTGTATTGTGTTGTATTGTATTTGATAACTTATATAGCGCTTCTTACAGAAAAACTACTCAAAGGCGCTTCCAGCGTGAGACCCCTGGGAAGATAAGAACTTCTTTAAACAACGCGCTGACTGAGCTCCATCACCAACAGTTACCCTTACACGAAACGATATAATATACAGATATACAACTATACAGAACAATCTTGTACCGGGTGAGTTTATTAATTATGGTTGCATAAGTTACGAGGTATATGGACGATAGGCGTCTGGGAAAACCGAGGGTAGAGCGAAGATTTCTTGTAAAAATCCATTGTCGGAGTCGTGGACTCGATAAAGTGATACCACCAACGCTCTAACGCTCTAACTGACTTCTGTGACGCCTAGCATCGGAAATGGCAGAGTCGAACCAAGGCTGTGGTGTGCGCTCTACTACTCTTAGTTCTAAAAGGAATTTGTCTGTCAAGAAGCTCAGATAAAGTAGACTGGAACTCCAAAGCCAGTTCATTAGCAGTTTGTGCAGAAGCTAACCACAGTGGAGATGTTAAGACATCATGCTTCAACTTATTTAAATCAATTTCATGCCAAGGACGAAATTTAATAGTTTTATAATTTGAGGGTGGTTTAAAAGGGAAGTCAAATTTTGAGGAAATTGCAATATGATCTGATAAATAAGACTCAAGTGGCGAGACAGAATGAAGTGATTTTGAGTCAGAACGAGTTATCAAAACATCTAAGGTGTGGCATTTATTATGTGTAAGAAAGGTAACAAGTTGTTTCATGTCAAACCCTTCTAACATATTAAGAAATGATGAGGAATAATGACCAGCTGTATCAATATGAATATTAAAGTCACCCATAATAACTATTTCAGAGGGAGAGGAAATTAAATATTCAAGTAGTGACTGGAATTCATTAAGAAAATCAGTCAAAAAGAGGGATGGGGACGATAAATATTTACAAGTAATACCTGTTTGTTACCAGAAATGAGCGTAGCAGCTAGGGCCTCAAATGACTTGGGTGTAAGAATAGGCAAAATGAATTTACGTAGTGGCAGATATGACTTGAAAAGAAAGGCCAGCCCTCCGCCTTTGCCGCTGCACCGAGGCTCATTCAGCATAGTGAAGGTTGGGGGAGTAAGATCAGAAATGAATCCAGGTGTGTCACTAGGCTGGAGCCACGTCTCAGTAAGAGCAAGTATGTGTAAAGAATTCTGACAAAGAAAATTATGAAGGACGGCAGCTTTACTACGAAGGGAACAAATGTTTAATAGACCAATATCCAAATTTTTAAGTCTAGCAGGTCCAGGATTGATTTCAACATCACCAGCCAAAAGAAGCAACAGAAACAAATACAAAGACAACCCATGACGTGTCGTTGAAGATGTTTTACATGAATTTACATTTAACCCACGACGGAAAATAATGTTAGTGGAATTGCACAATAGCAGAACGTATGACCGAATTGAATAAGCAGTACTGGGAATCAGTTAGTATGAATGAGCTTGAGCCAAATTCTTAAATAGACCAAACCTTAAGGACGCATGTGTAAAAGTGATACACTTATCTTCACCAGATTTTGCAAGCAGGACCAGGATGAACACAATACAGTACCAAAGCAAACAGCGTAATGAGGCACCCATAATACGAGATAGAACTGAAGTCACAAGAAAACCAGAACAGCTCGAACCATGCAACAAGTGAGAAGACGTGACCTAAATAGAGAAGAAAAGCGAAGAATCTTCAGTTCATGGGCAACTCATGAACACAGTAAACTAAAGTGTGCCAGCCGGGTTAGTGTGGAGCTATACCAAGACAATTTTAGAGAAGTGGAGGGAGCTTGTTGCATGGAACGAAGCCAACATCAGCCGATAACAGCGTAAACAACATAGAGCGATAATACAGGGTGTTCGATAAAAGACAATTTTATCAAACTATAAATAAGAGAAATTGAATAGCGATACTTATCTCAAAATCCAGACAATTTTAGTAAACTTAATGACTATATACATTTAATAATTAAAACCAGAAACCACGGAAATTAAATTAAATCACAATATAATTTCAAAAAAGCAACCGACGCATAGACTGTCTCCCTGTTTAAGTATATAGTGTAGCTACAAACCATGTAAAATAAAGTCAATATTGCTTACTCAGCCTTCATCTGTTCAAGGCTGTTTCAGTCTTCACTCTTAACTTTGACTTTATTTTCCACTTTAGCTTTTATTTAAATTCGGGCTAAACAGTCAATCACTAGGCCTATATAACACGATAACACAGCCCTTCTTCCTCTTATCTCTCTCCTGTCCCACCTCACACACTACCCCCACCCCGTAGCTGTCACGCTGTCTCTCCTTCTGACTTTTGGATCTTGATCTGGAACCGGACCATTTTTGCCTATAGATTTTGTTTTGACTGAGCGCCTGTGAATAAGCTGATCCCCGCGGCGCGACTTTCGTTGGGCGCTGTAGAAATCTCGGAATTACGATTTCGATTACGATGACAAGTTATACGTATCTTACGCAGATTTACATCGATTTAAACATACGACATCTGAAGGACTAGTTTTGTTAAAATCCAAGGACAAAAGGAGAACAAAATGGCGGACCATATGCGAGAAAAACTATATGATTCATCGAGATTTAAAAGCTCTTCGATTTAACAATTGGCTTAACGTTATTTCTAACAATACCTGTAACAGCAGATATTCCAAATAATACAAAAAGAAAAATATTCGACATTCTGAAAACATTTTGACCTAGTTTTCTCTTTATGCTATTTTTAGCTGAGTGAAAATTTCCGTCTGACCACATACACCACAGATTCATATGTAGACAGATACGAAGCTCCGCCCACTTGCCGTGCAAAATCGTGTAATCAATGGGCACAGGCCCGCACCTAGCGGTGACGGGGTTAGAAAGACTACGATAGCGATGGCGTCAAATCACGAGGGTTGCGCCGTTGTTTATTGTAATAATACCTACTGTAACGTGAAAGGAAAGAAGTTGACCTTTCTCGGATTTCCAAAAGATCCACAGAGGTATTTCTCAATCAAAGTGACTGAATCACTGATCGAATGGCTTCATTTTATTTGTCACTGAGCGATAGCGAGGCGGTTAGCGCAGCCATCCCGACACGTCCCGTCCCTCCGTCAAATTGATTTGATAGGCATCATCTGTTGTGTAATGGGGCCCAAATATGGTGAAATGCTGTTTTCTCAGAGTTTAGCATATTACATATCAGGTAACTTAACCAACTTGAGGTTTTGTGCAGGGATAGGAAGCATAAGATTTTGTGTAGACATTGGAATGGCAAACCAACTTTATGGAGGTTTCATCATCTTTTCCTGTTTTCTCCAAAACTTGTCCCAGTTTCTTAAATCACCGGTTTCCCAGGGTCATTACACAGGGTCAGCTCAGCGCTAGCAGACACGTTATGGTGTTTTCCCCACATTTCTGTAAAGAGTAAAGTGATCTTAGTTTGATGAAGATTCATATGGTGCCGAGTCCTATGACTGAAGACGACTGCATTTAGCATCACTTTTAACAATAGGCTCCAGATAATATAGGTGCATATGTACAACCAATTCTTTGCAAATTGAGCATTAAGATATATACACAGAAATGACAATTCTGATGTGACTACATGAAATTAATGAGAACATACCAAGGCCCACTGAGTGTAGGCCTATCAAATGCATGATTAATCCCAGTATTTTCACTACCTAAGTGAATTTGTTAGGTTTTGATGATGAGACAGGAATGTTGACTTTTCTTTCTGCTTGGCAGGGACTTATCTTCCAACCTCTGGATTGGCAGTCAAGTGAACAAACAGCTAGACTATCATGCCTTGAAAGTTTGTTGGCTAAATAATAAATTATTAAATGTTTGTATTAACTTCCATAATTCAGCAGTGAATGTTGATTGTTTTCCAGATGCAAACAGTGGGTTTTCAACTTTCACACAGCAAACCTTGACAAAAAGACAACTGCTGAGCTGAGAGCCAACTACATGGTCAGTGGTGGTTACTTTGAAGATCGCATGTTTATGAACGTCGCAACCAGGAAGTCACTGATCCATAATACTGTGTCTACAATATTCAACTTCCCACAGTTGTCAGCAGCAGCAGCTCCAAAAAGAAGGAAGCCAGCAACAGAAAGATACGGCAGTTCAAAAAAGGTCAAAGCAAGTGATGACAGTGCAGGAGCTGGTGATTCATTAAGTCTTGGTTTGCCATCCATGATTGCACAATCACCGGAATGCATCACATCACCAACTCCAAATCTCCAGAACTGATGCTACGAAAGGCAGCTTTGATGAGTAAGTTGGCAGCTGCGAAGGCCAGTTTAAATCATGCTCGTGTGGCTTTGCATCGTGTTCACAGAGGAAAAGAAAATCCTTCCTCTGAAAGGTCATCATCTTCTGAAGTGCTTGACACACACTTACGTCAAGGTACCAGCAGTATGAGCTGGAGAAGGGCAGCTGCCTACGGTTGTGCCCAAAACTGACAGATGGTCATCTCAATCTGAAGCCATTCGAGAAGATGAAGGTCAGTCTAGCCACACAAGTGCTAAGTCACAGTGCTGCAGCTATACGAACATATGTCACCCTGAAGAAATTAAATGTCTCTGCATTATCAACAGCTAATTTTGTTGAGCAAATTGACAAAATTTTTGTTATATTAAATTCAAGAATCAACAAAATAAATCATAAGTGGAAAATACCATTAACTGCTAAATCTGATGATCAATTTTGCATGCTGGATGAAGCTACTGAATGGATATCATCATGGAAGTTCAAGCACGTGACAAAGAATATCATTAAGTCAACATTGCCTTTTCAGCAGGGCCTTCTGCTGACCATTGCTGCTATTCGACAGATTGTTCATGATCTGCTGCAAGAGCACAGGTTTCAGTTTGTCTTAACATCACAATTTAATCAAGGTATTGTGGAGAATTGGTTTTCATGCATCAGGCAGAAAGGTCTGAACAATGACTCATGTACTACTTCGGAATACGAGTCAGCTGGAAGAGCAGTATCTGTGAACTGGATACTGGGAGTTACCAGTAAATCCTCTAACTGTGAAGCTGACTTTGATTATTTTGTTGGTGTTATATCAGCTTTCAAGAGCCAGCAGATTAATGCTGGTAACTCCAGTGCGAAATCAGCATCAAGTGTAACAATAGGATTGCCAATGGAGGAGGTTGAGATATCTACTGATGTTAACAGAATGTCATCTGATACTGAGGAACCTCAGCCATCTTCATCCAATGCTGCAAATTCTCCAGTAACTGTTGTAATGGAAGAGTCAACTGAGCTGATGGATGAAAGTTTTGGTGCATCGACATTCCAGCTGAACCCGACAGATGATAGTTTTAGTTTGTTACCTGGCCGGATATGCAATGATGAAAGGCTATAAGCATCTTGACTGTCATCACTGTTCCATTGCCTAAGAAACTTCAGTTGCACGATCTCGGGGTGAAGTGTGTACTTCGGGTGAACCACGTCTTGCATTTATAAAGCACAAAATGTTTGACTGGGCCAAGCATGGACTGTTGGCACCTTCGTGTGAACTTTATGAACTTACCGCAAACATAGAGAAGGTGGTGCAGATGAACATTGAAACATGGACGAAATGTGAAGCAGAACTTGAAAGAATGTGTCTTGGCTGGTGTTGATGTTGAAAGTTACCTTGTAGATTTAGTTTGTGAAAAGCACCAGAAACAGCAATGAGAATACCTGCTGAACTTGTTGCATTGGATCCGTATTCACCGTATCATTTGCATCCGAAATCGTGAACTGCAGCAGCTTGATCAGACTCGTAAACTTAAGGTCAACCGCAAAGCTAAGAAACTCATGAATCACGGACTGTATAAAATTTTGTTGAGGATTGTTTTTCATGAATGGTAGAATCTTTCATATTGTGGTAGCATATACTGGACGCTCACTACTCACAAACAATTTCATTTAATTGGTGCTGGTCCCAACTTAGAAAATTACTGATGTTTTCCAAGTATTAAATTCCTACCTAAGATTACTTGTTATATGGAAGAATCTTGTTTATATATCATAGCTAGTGCTTGTGCTTGATAGCCTCTAATTATCCTCATCTACTGTCTATCTGTATTACAACTATGTGCTTTAAGAATTGTTACCCAGATCTGTAACATACAAGCTATTCTGTAATTGCAGTAGCGCAACATCCAAAGTGACTGCAAAGGAACTTCTGCAGTCGTTCCAGGCTAACTACTACCAGTGCAGCACTGGCACAACAAACAGCATTGTTGTAAGCCGACGCAAGCTTCTTCATTCTGTGAAGAGGGCTATAGCAAAGTCTGACTTCTCTTTCTTCAATCCTGTGAAAGTTTACTTTTCTGGCGAAGATGCAGAAGACGAAGGAGGGCCAAAACGTGAATTTTTTACGTGGGTAGCAATTTGTAAAGCTCTACGTAACTATTCCATTGTGCAACTTCATTGTGTGATATATCATCACGTACAGTCATATCACAGCTTGCTATTTCTATTTTAGAATTAACCTTTGCATGCGATTGACTTGCATCCACCAGTTGCTGCATGAGTGAAGCTTACATGAAGATCAGTGACTGCAGGTCACTCTATACCATGCAGCTTCTCTTCTTCCTTCTTCAAGTTCTCAACCCCATGCAGGTTCAAACGTCCAATGCCGCCATTCCTAACCTTCCGATAGCATTTGTTCAGGTCGTCCTTGTATTTCCCTCCAATGTTTTTTTATGATGTCTCTCTGAAGTTTATAGTGGCATCTCAGAATGTGTCATGCTTCATTTATTCACAAATTCAGACTTTCATGTCTCTTGATGCACTGTTTCATAATGAATTTCTTATTGCAACAGTTTGTTGATGAAGACCATTGCAACAGAAATGGGTATCCTTGAAGGCCTCCCAAAGAACAGAGTACTGACGCACAATATCCAGCTGTTGCGTCAGGGTCAGTACCATTTGGCAGGACAGCTGGTGGCGTGGAGCATTGCCAGCGGAGGCCCAGGTGTGGCATGTTTATCGAGTCACTTGATCCATCTCATGTGTGGGGAGTCTCTTGATGACCTTTCCTCTGCTGTTCAGCACATACCTGATGATACATTTCGCAGCATTGTAATTGAGGCAAGTTTTCAAAATGCTCACACATGCTGAAAAAAGTTAAGTGAAAGTAATGCAAAGTAAACAGATTGGGAGTCACATTCTTTTGTAGAAGTATTGTTCATGCTAGCAACAAGACTTGGATGCTAATGCATAATAATGCTCAGTGATGGTCATGTTAATGGGAAAAGTGTGATGGACAGCAACTGTAATCTTGGCTTGAAATATTGGGCTTATGTGTTACAACAACTCTGGGGATCGTTTCATGTGAACTGAAGCAGTAAAGTTTGTAGTTTTCTTGTTCATTGAAGATGTTTCTCCTGACACCAGAGTACTCTTTCCTTTGTGCACAGTCTTTGTAGACACCAAAAAAGTTGCACACTTATAGCACTAGTAATTTGTGTGGTACTTGTGTCTTTCACTAGATTCTGTCAGTGAAGTCTGAAGCTGAAATGGCATCTGCTGTCCAGAAATGGGCATCCCAACTGATGGACAATGGTATTGTCGATCAGCATCGTTTGGTCCTTAAAGACAGAGACAGTGGCTAGTGATCTGATAACAAACTACCTTAAATTCAGGTTAGGACTTCGTAACAGTCAGCTTCAGAATCAGCAAGACTTTTTACATATGAAATTACTGTAAAATGCATTACATTATACTACAAATGTAACATTTTTCTCACTGTACTAATCCATTTACTTTATAGCTCCACACAACATAATGGTGGCTATGTTCTACTGCCAGTCGGCCCACGTGTGCCATAGTTGATATCGTTCTGTTCCTGTGTTCCTGCGACTTTAGGCAGCGGTGCATTCTTGGAATGTTCACAGTAATTTCAGTTCTTTCATTTGCATTAGGATATCAGCTGAACTGTCGCAGTTCACTACTGGATTGGGGGAGTTGTGGACCTTGTTCTTGACTTACCCTGGTGTGCTGAAAGACATCTTCCTGTTCAGTGATGTCTCAATGTCCTTCCAAAGGCTCAGGAAGCTGAACTGCAGCAACTGGGCTGAGCAAGGTAGCCACAGACGCAGACAGCAAGAAGACGCTGTGTATAATTTTGAGACATTCCTGCAGGACTGTGAGAGTAAGTAAGTCAGATGTAATGTGGAAGTAATATGTCTGAAAATGATGTGAACCCAATGGTATACAGTAGTGTATGCCTGTACGGTGGCACTCTTGTCCAAAGCTAGTCGCAGATGAAGCACACAGCTTTGTGTAACTATTAAATTTACAGTATTCCTGTTGGGTAATGCAGATAGGCAAAGGTATGCTATTGTATATTTGCAGGTGCATGAAGAAAGTACCCGTAATATAAGCATAACATTTACTCTGTGTGTGTGTGACATTCCATGAAATCTTTACGTGACGTCTTTTCTATTTCAGGATTTCAGGTGGCGCTAACTGCATCGAGTTAAGTCAGGTTTTAGCATTCTGGACTGGTGCTGAAACTGAACCACCTCTCGGCTTTCAGAACACTGGTCTCATGATGGATGACAGGCAGCCATCATTGATTAAGCCGCTGCTGATTGATTTCTATTATGATGTTGGTCGTCTTCCATATGCAAGCACTTGCTCTTTGTGCCTGTGGCTACCAGTAAATGTAACTGAAGATGATTTTCAGGCATTACTGCAACACTCTCTAACAGAATGTGTTGGCTTCGGAAAGGTGTAGGCTGTAAAAATAAGTTGGCATTAAAATAGTGCACATGTTCTGGCTAACAGGATGACATTTGCAAACATGTATTTCTTTGTAAAATTCACAAGTATTATTAGTGTTTGCATACTGTTATGAATATGAATGATGATGAATACAAGTCCATTGTTCTGGCATTCTGTTAACGAACATAGTCACGACTGCAGTAAATTATGAACTTGAGACCTTAAGTTCATATGTAGCAATAGCATCTGAAATTTCTTTTGGATAAATCAGTTGACTATTATGGATAATCCGAATGCACAGTTCAAAAGCATCTTGGTTACACGGTGCAACAGGACGCACTGTAGCTGCTTCAAAGCTAACTTCTATGTCGCTTGGAGTGACTTAATGTAAGTAGTTGTGCGAATTTGACAACTCCGGCTTGAAGGAAAGGATGTATGGTCGACCAAAAGGAACATTTGCATTTCTTGTTGGCCGAATGTGATGTGAATTCCACACCTGCTTTACTTGATCTAGTTCATCCTACAGACAATTCAAAGAATAGCAGATTATTCATTACAAGGCAATAGGGTTGAAAATTAGGTAAAGTTGTGCAATATATAGTCATAAGAAATGTGGTTCAGTGCACATTTAACATGTTTTTCGCGTATACTAGATATGATCTAAAACGGTGCATAATGAAAATTGCATCATTCACATGTAAGTTGGTGTTCCAAGACTGCCTGTTAGAATTTAGTGTTGAGTAGGAGATGTAATGTAGATGGACAGCATGCACAAAGGTTAGTAAAGGACTAGGTGGATTGTGTTTGGGATGTGGATAAGAGGGAGGAATTAGGAAATCACGAGGAGGGCTGGGATTGTTTGAAGCGAATGTAAAAGGAAGTCTTTAACAGCAGCCAAATGTTTTCAGCATTATCACTAATGTAATAATTAATACAATTCAATCCCTATACAGTATACAACACAAAAGATAATCTGTCTCCTAGCACTTGCTCTTGTAATTTATGAGCAGCCTATAGACCTCATAGTTTACATTATTCTACACTGAAGAGAAACTGTAATAGGGTTATTTTATGTACCTGAACTATACCCATGAAGCAAAACTGAATCAGAGACTCGTCCAAGAAACTCCCATCAAATGAACCAGAATTCATCAGTGTGCTGAAATATGTCATCCAGTAGTTGGCACACTCGCGTCGAAGAATGTTCCACCAAGACTCTATTGTTTGGTTTGCTGTACTTGCTCCTAAGTAGCTTTGAGAAGTACTATTATCATCTCTATGGAAGAATCGCTGAATGTCTCGCATAATGACATTCTCTGTGCCAAAGTCACCTCTCAAGGTTCGTGGGCAACCGTGGTTCTCACGAACTGTTTCAAGGAAATATCCTGCTATTATGCGTGGGTCACTGTTGGTCTTATATGCCTTTAGCCACATTATTCTTGAGTAACCTTCGATGCAGGCACTGATGCAAATTCCTTATGGTTTCAGCTTGTCATAACCATCAACGTGCCACATGAAATTCGGGCCTTTGCTGTAGTATGATCGTCGATCAAAGCGGCGCTTGCGGCGCAGTTCCACACCACTGGGGTGAAGTACTGAACAGATTAATCGAACTGTTTCTCTACAACATTGTATAGGCCTATCATTGAGCAGACACTGCTGATGCACCCACCGGTGTGCAGCTGACCGGAACCAGCCATTTGCTGCTCAATGAACGATACAACTCGTGTCATATCACTTATCTACTTTGGCGGCTACAGTTCAGGAATCTTAAAATGCGCTTTAGAAGCAGCAAGCTAATATTTATGCCATGATGTATAGAAAAGACCGCCACAATATCCGTATATTTCATACCATACCCGAAATATGTACGGATAAATTGACGACATTCTACGAAAGTGATTCTGCTATCCATTACTTCTTTTATTTATGTCCGCCATGTTGCACTAGATAGCTATCTAGTGCGCACTAGATAAATAAAAAATCGCATGTTCCCTATGGGCTTCCCTAAGAATTTCCCATCGACTCTCTTAAAGTAATGTCAAGGTTTGCTGTTCGCAGTGCGTTCATGTCGAAAACCCATCACACTTAGTGTGGTAAGATTAGGTTTGCGTGTACATTATGTCAAACTTAGTGTAGCAATAAAAAGGAACGGTAAAATTATATAGCGCCTTTAAGAAAAACGTTAAGACCCTTCCAGTCACATAATCTCAAGACAATAAAAGACTATGTTCTTTCTTCTCAGTTGCGATTCTTACAGCGATATCATTTTAGTAGCTCTCTTATACAGTTTCAGTGTTCTGTTTCGATTGGTGGTTGCAGAAGAAGAAGAAGAAGAATCCGAAGAAGGAGAAGGAAGTGGAGAAGGAGAAGGAGGAAGTGGAGAAGGAAAAGAAGAAGGAGGAAGTGGAGAAGGAGAAGAAGGAGAAGGAGGAAGTGGAGAAGAAGAAGGAAGAGAAGAAGAAGGGGATGGAGTTGGGAAGGAGAAAAGAAAGAGAAAGAGGAAGAAAAGGATGAGGACGAGTAGGAGTAGGCGGAGCACACCCATGAGCTATACCCGGGATGCAACCAGTTGCAGCGTTAGCGACTTCCGTTTCTAAGCTTTGGCGCATTAGGAAGTTGGCTAACCTTTCTAAGCTTTGGCGCGTTAGGAAGTTGGCTAAACCTATCTCTCCCTCCTGATCTTTCGCATACATACATACGTACGTACATGCTTACATACATATCATACATATGTACATACATACATACATAGATTCATACATACATCATCATCATCATCAGTCACCATGGGTTCAGCGCCCGTAGGTGCTTGATGCGCGCTTCACTATCTCCGTCCAAATGTCTCTACCTGTGCCAGGTGGCTTAGTTGTTGTAAGGAATTATTACTGCACCAAGAGATGATGTCGTCTACCCATTCTCTGTTAGGGCGTCCTCTTCTGTTCTTCCCTCCCATCCTGCCAAACACTATCGTCTTGAGTATTCTGGAGTCATCCATTCTACATATATGCCCAAATAATTGCAATTTTCTGCGGATTAGTTTTTGGAGTAAAGTTGTTCTTGGGCCAATTTGCTTGTATAGCTCCTCGTTCGTCATCTTTCTTCGCCAGCCGATACATACATACATACATACATACATTATGTACATACATACATTATGTACATACATACATACATTATTACATGCATATGTGCGTACATACATACATTCATACATACATATGTACATACATACGCACTTACATGCATACATCATAGTCTATAGGCCGGTACTTTTTGCACAGATATAGTCATTTAAATGAATGTCGGGTATGCTCGAGAGCTAAAATATAAGTGGGCGGATAGGCAACCATGTGAGTGAAGCTGAATTAAGCCAATTGCCCGCTGGAGATGCTACATCTAGACGTATAAGCTAACGCTCGTCGATGCAGTATTTGATTATTATCTACAGAGCAGACGGAGCCCTACTATCAACTCGGACTAAAATGCATTCCATGCTTTTGATGTTATTCTTTGTCACAGGTAAGAGGGAAGCTGTGATCAGTCACAATAATGGAACACGTTTTGACTTCAATAATGACTTTGAGTAGTTCAAACATAGAGCGGGCGACATCATGTAGGCCCTTTATGTTTTTACATTTTGGTAAGTAGGCCTACGTCTTATAATTCAGAATAATTATAGAACTACAGTATAAAGACACCGACACTTTGTCAACCAACAAAAATGTCCAGATAATGGTGCAAAGCCTACATTTAATAGCCAAACAGTTGTATTTAACCCACACAATCCAGACAAATTAGAAACATTTATATAAGTAAGTTGTTTAGGGCTTTTTGTAGAAAAAAATTAATTCTTAATGACATAAATGTATCATAATCGTAATCGTAGGCCTAATCTCGAGATTTCTAAAGCGCCCCACGAAAGCTAAGACACGGGAACCAGCTTATTCACAGGCGCTCAGTCAAAACAAAATCGCTAGGCAAAAGGGTTCGGCTCCAGGTCAAGATCCAGCAGTCAAACAGTCGGACGGCTACGGTGGATGATGTTTGAAAATGAAGCGGGAAGAGAGATAAGGGGAAGAGGAAGATTGAGGATAAGATTTTTGGAAAAGAAGTGTTTTCAGTCTTGAGTGAAAGACCTGCGCAGAAACTGAAAGAGGTGAAGTGTTGGTGAGTTCGTATGATTGACCAGACAACTGTCGCAATTCTGGCGGGAGTTTATTCCAGAGGGGTGGGGCAGCTATGGCTATGGAGCGATTTTCAAATTTTAAGGATGAGGTGACGGGAGGGCGAAAAAGTGCTAGGACAGATGAGGAGCGGGTTGAACGGAGTGGTTGGGTAGTAAATAATTGACGAAGATAGGAGGGTATCCGTTAAGCAAGATTCGCTTGTGACTTAGATTACGCTGTTCTGCTTATGCCATGTTTTAATCAGTAGTCTTGTTGTGGATTGTAAAAGTGTGGCGTTCTCGGTCGGTCTAACTGTTCATGAGGTGGGGGGTAACTCAAGCCCAGTTCTACGCTCAGCCACCCGCCTCACCGCCCCTTGCACTCTCACTGTACAATGGTCTTCCCGTATCATCTCTTCCTATACTGTCTGTTCTCGCCAAGGAAGGCCTAGGATAGGTCGCTTACTTAAGGGAATCGACACTGTAACTCTTGGTCTCGGAATCCGACTTTGCCTCTTCCGCGGTCGCCGGATGGGCAACGTTCTGAGGATGGCCTTTACTCAGAACAGGGTTCGTTCCTTTACCGACATTAGTCGTTCCCTTTCTGCGTGAGGACTTTCTCGTAACCACCATTCTACATCTTGTAACTCTCCCGTTACCGCCAATATTTTCGGACACCAGTCGTTTTCTCGGTTCCGAGAACAGGGAAGTCTTACGACGAGCCTCTGTGTCTTTCCGCCCTAGGCACATAGATATCGGCGTGACGTCTTCCCGTTATTACTATCTGTCTCTCGCTCCATCTCCGGGTACTTCCGAGAACTTCCGGAGCAAGTTTCCATGTCAAGTCTCTGTATTGGCAATCATTGGCCAACACTGCTTCAGGGGATAGGATACCCCTGTGGAACACTCCAGAGAAGGTCCCCTCTCTAACCTTCTGTAGCACACACGGACCTTCGTACCGACCTACGCACGAGGGGGCCCTTCCCCGCACTTCAGTCCTCTGATCAGTGTGTGGCGACAAGCATATAGAGGAGTCGGTATCTTCCCGTGTCGACTCCGGTGTTATCGGGGAACCGACCCGGACTATGTATGATGTACCGGGTATTTTCTTGGTCTGCGTTAGTTTCCGGTCTCTTACGTACCGGGGCTTTACTTGGTCTTCGTTATGATCCGCGGGTCTTCCCGTATCACCGCTGTCTGAATTTCGACCGGGAGAACCGCGGCCGCGCTTTACCCGAGTTTCGCACAACCTGTTATCTTCCAACTCTCGTGACTTACTCGACCGTCTCACGACGTTCCAACAAGGTGGGCCCGAGCCCTGCTGGACCAACGGAGCCAGTCAGAAATCAGAGATTGGTTTGTTTCGGTTGCGACCTCCTCAGGGGCGCACGGACCAGGTTTCCATACAGCAGGGGGGTTTTCTCGTACGGCAAATGCTACCTCTAGGGTTCACACAGACCTGTCTACTCGTCCTTCCCCGAGCCTCGCCCAGCGTTTGCTCCCCAACTATCGTGACTTACGTAGACCGTCTCGCAACTTTCCAACAGGGTGGGCCGAGCCCTGCTGGGCCAGCGGAGCCAGTCAGAAATCAGGCAGATTGGTTCGTAACGGCTGCGACGTTCCCGGGAGCGCATTGATCCGATTTTTCTCTTACGCAGTCAAAGGGGTTGCTTCCGCAACTTTCCCACTTGTTTTACACAGACCTGTATTTATTTCTTACGAACGGGGTCTTTCCCTGGGTTCTGTCCAACCTCAACGCCCACCATCGTGGCTCAGACCGCCTCGCGATCTACGGCAGAGTGGGCCCTCGCTCTAACCGGATCGACGCCGTTAGCCAGAAACCAGACAGTGTTTGTCTCGGTCGTCCCGCCGAGAGCGCACAGATTAGTCTTTTTCGCGGACTCTCTTGTCCGTATATTTTATCGTAACTGGGACCGTATCGAACACGGGCTTCTTCGGACGTCACCCTCGTCCGTATGTATTTGTATACGCTATGAATTCGCTCAAAGAACGATATCAAAACACTGTAACTCGTATATGTGAAGGCACGCATCCATCCTTCACGACAATAGCAAAGCACCATGCGACACTGTTTATTCAACCCTCGTTCCTATTTACGCCGGCTTGCTTATATACTAGCACGCTTGATAAAACGTAAATAAAGGTGTCTAACTGTTACTGATTACTTGCCTTAAAACAAACATTTTAGGGCCTATAAATTTCAACAATTTTGTGCCTTACTTTACTAAAATTACACTAAAAACTTTGCACGACCTAATTTTTAACTTATTATTATAATAAGCTTAAATTTAATAAAAATTAATTCCTTAAAAATCCTACGCAGCTAACGCTGCCGAACCGTGCACACAACCCCAGCATAACTACTCCTGCCTCTTACCCAACAGGCTTGCCTTGTGGCGACTTATTATTAAGCTTCAGCAAGCATTGGTAAACGGCGATGAACAAAAATTTACGAGAAAGTGATCAATGTGAAAGTATAATTATGACTAACTTTGCACTGAAAGTTGAAAAATTTAAAGCAAAGGTTTTGTAGTTTTACGCGTGTATTGTAATTAGACCTGTGCTTAAGTTGACAATCATGCAGAGCGTGCATACGTATTATTAGCAGTTTGGTATAAAAATCTAAAAGTAAAATTAATGGTTTATGATAGGCTTTTTGCTTCTCTCTTAGTTCACATTGGAACACTAACCCGTGGTGTCTTCTTGTCAGATCCTTTAGCCGTCTGAAATTTTGACAAGGCGTAATGCGGGCGTGTCCTTCCCAGATATTTGCATAACCTTTTATCTTTCGGCTATCTGGAATCAGTTCGTCTCGCGACCTAGCAACAGAGTGGGCCTGTATCCTGAAATCAGATTCTTTTGAGGTGGTATCTGAACCAGAAAGTGGATGTCTCGACTATGACTCACCCTGGGGCGCTCCGACTTATCTATCTTTTACCAGAGATTACTCAGACTTGTTTCTGGAACGGAACTGGTGGGGCAGGCTTTCGTAGCTTTACCACTCGTTTTACATTTCTATTTATTTCTCTATCCAAGTTCCGCACAACCTCTTATCTTCGCATTGTCTGGACTTGGACCGTCTCATGTTTTTACAACAAGGTGGGCCCGATCCTTGTTGGATCAGCAGAACCAGCCCGGAACCAGACAGTGATTATTTCGGCTGCGACTCGGGAGTGCACCTATGAGTGTTTTTCCGGACGTCCGTTCGTCCGGATATATCTATATCGTAACTTGCCTCGAAAACTGGCATTGACTTTTGTATACGCTATCTTCGCCCAAAACTCGAATGCACTGAATATATCGCTACCCAAATAATGCCAATTTGCTCTGACTCGTATACATGCAGAATGCAGCGTCGCCGTTTCACGTCTAAAGCTGCACACCATGCGGCAGGCGATATTGAACCGCTTTTGCTGTTTCTGCAACTTATTATTCTGTTCGGACGATGCAGATTCTCTTCTGCACTAACTACATGTAATGTCTTAATTACTATCTTCCGAAAGACCGCTTCCCATGGCCTTTCTTGCATAGGAATACTTTAATTTGACCGCATTATGCCTTACTACCTCTAGGACATCGGGCCGGGAGCGCCTCTGACGAGTCTATCTTTATGTGGCGCTATATAAATTCTAAATTGCAATTACAATACCAGCTCAGGTCTATTCACTTAAGGGCGTCCTAAACTTCGGCTTTATTGACTTCATATGACCGCCAGCGGGAATTATTGGTTAGCGACGGTGGGTTGCAAAGAAACAAGGACTTAATTATTAAATTAAAATATAAACCGTTAAAATACTATAAATAAACTAAAGCTATCGGAAAAAATTAAATATCAAACTGTTATATGATGAGTGCATCATTGAATAAACTTGTTATTAAAAATGCTATCTAGAGATAAGCCTTATGGGCGATCGGCCATAATGTATAATTGTTCAGATAAATACATATTTACAGGCCTGCATATGATCAACGTTACTTAATGTTGTAGCTGTGGCTAGAATTCACGAAGGACTGGAGAATAAAGCAGTCATTGCTGGTAACGCGACGCAGATGACATGTGAACCAGGTTCGGATACCAAAATTCACTGGTTTCATACTTCTCCAAAAGATCAGCGGAGCCGACATTTGTACGACGGAACGAAAATCTTGCCAGACACTTTTTCAAATATAAATGCAACTGGACAAATTTTAAATATTGATCCAGTACAGTTGGAGAACTCTGGACTTTTTAAATGTATTGTCCAAGGAGAGCAACATTCTGCTCAACTAATAGTCTTAGGTGATTCTTTTTTTTACAAGATTTCTATATTTTCGTTATTTTGTGCTTTTTCTCCATATTTTATTCACCGCTACTGACTCTGTTGACTGACTGATGCAAATTCTTAAACATGTTTTAGTCTGATCCGAAAGAAACGTATAATATCAGGATGAAATAAAACAAAGTAAGGATATGACCAACCTGCCTGCATAAAATTCTATTCGTGTGCACTCCCTTCACAACAGAAAGTTAAAAGATAACGAGTCGACAAACTGCAGGCGATTTTTGTTAACTACACACAAACACTTTATCTTATCATAGATAGGACCATATTAAATTTCTGATTTTAAATTTAGTATTTCATCGATTTTATAGTGATTTTGCCATTTTTCTCTGTTAAAGCCAACGGCACTAGCCATAGAATCGCATCTCTGATGACTACAATTATAAGTGTATTTATGACACTTAATATAGCGTATTTTAGGTATCCCTCAAGAGCGCTGCGCTGTTAATGTTATATGTCAATAGAACAGTCCATAAATACAGTAAATAATAGTGGAAGTTATTCAACGAATGCCTCCGAATAAACCATTGCAATGTAATGCATGTAAGCTAAATATGTTTGTATTCAACTACTTCAGTATTTTAATACTTCAGAATCTACGCCATTATGTGGTAAAACATCCAGTGCTATGCGTCGAGGCTTCGTGGACATGTGGTGTCGAATAAACTATACGGGATTCTGGCCTCCACGTATGCAATGGATGCAGGGTGATAGTAAACTAATAAGCCAAGACAAGCGATCATCTATAAGCCTTTCGTCTACTCTAACAATCAAAGAAAGCAATGCCAATTATTCTTGTGAAACCTACTTCGCAGCAGAAGACAATACATTGAAAAACGAAAATCAAGCAGTCAAAAACGTTCCAAACTTTACATTCATATTCACATCAGGTACGCTACGAAACAATTCTTATAGACTCATGCATTCTAACATAGCCTTGTATAGCATCATGTAAATCATATCAGACTATTGATTGTATACCAAAAACTTTAAGATTCTTTTAATTAGCAATCAAATTAAAGTTAAATTAATTAATTGAACTTCTTTTCAGGTGCTATAGACAAGTCTGCAACACAGGATCAGACTCTCAGTTATGAAGCAACAACACGACACATGTCTATTAGCAATAATGGTAAAGTCATCATTTTAATATAGTGATTAAAAATTATGGCGATAAGGATGATGAATAAATATATACCCATCCCAAATAAGATTATAGCTTAAGTCCTGCCCTGTTCCGAAACCTGTCGTCCACAGAGCGACGTATTGCACCTTATCATCCCCAAAACTACCATCCTCAATCTTTCACCGTAATTTTAGTTACAGTGTCACACAGACCATGAGATCTTGCAGGATGAAACTAGGCTGTTGTTCGATTAATGTCATCAACGTAAAGTAAAAGCTAATTATACTACATGCACGTTCGGTTTCCACTTAATCTACCCTTTGTGTTAGTGACCTAAAATCAACGTGGCTTGCTGTCTGTAGCCTATTTATGATGACAAATAGCGCATCAAAAGAGAATGCGCCGTGTTTTGGATTCAACTTTATTGAAATAGCTGAATAGCACTGACGACAAGTTTAATGTTTGTAGGTATCATTTGGATTCTGACGTCCTGCGCCGCTTTGGCATGCCTTATTGTGTTTGTTGTCATCGTATATTATGTTAGAAAACTTCCTGACGGTACGTTAAAAATTAACGAGGCAAGTTTTGTGAGGGTGTGCTCGATTTTGTGCTTTTATTGTGAAAGCAAATTTCTTGTTTAGTTTGAGTCTTCATGTAAATGATCAATGTACTGGATGATTATGAAACAAGTCACTATACCCCAGGACTTTTAGGCTAAACATTCCTCTTCCACAGATCCTATTCTGACACCCCTTCTTCCTCTTATCTGTCTCTGCTCTCCAACCCCAATCATCACCCACCGTAGCTGCCACGCTGTCTCTCTGCCTGACTCTTGGATCTTGACCCGAAACCGAACCCTTTTGCCTATCGATTTTGTTTTTGACTGAGCGCCTGTGAATAAGCCGGTCCCCGCGGCGCGGTTTTCGTTGGGCGCTGTAGAAATCTTGGAATTACGATTACGATTACGATTATCTTCTTTCGTTTATGACCCTGTCTGCTGCATCAGGCTACAGTTACCCTTGTGTATACCTTCCACTGTACTAGAGTGGGTGACGTTCTGCCTAATCAGCAGAGCAAGGCGTGGTCGTCTCAGCAACGATCAGCCTTCCCCGTGGAGGAAAGTATCTACGTATAAGTCATCTAAACTCTCATTTATTTCTTAAATATTTTGGCACTTTCACTAACAATTGGGAATATAAACCATCCTGCATGTCTAGCGCGTCACTTGCAGTTGTCACTTTACATTAAACTATACCTGAAGTCCGAACTAACCGAATACATGTAGCTTCTTTGCTACCGGTATCAAGTCCTGCACAATTGTAAAAATAACTGATGAAAATATTCTGCTAGTGTTTGAAACTTGATGATGATAAGGCGACTAGTTAGTTATCTCTCATTAGGCCTGTTAAATATATCTGGTGATTTTCACGAATTTGTGTCGATGCTTGAAACGTGACATAATTTCACTTTTCACTTTATAAAGTTTTGTAGGGATCACGATTAAGCGTATCGCTATATCTATAATGTTATATATTTGTACATATATACGTAGGTCTGTACATGGTATGCTTCGTGACGAAACATACGGACTCAACATGTAGCACAGCTAGTTAGCGGACCTTCTGACCCAAAAAGGTTTTGCCTAAATTGATTAGCAATGACGAAAGGTTCACGATTTATGAGATAATTATAGTGACACAGTGTGCGCCAGTTTGCTCGCCATATAAATTAACTGACTGTTGGTAAATTATCTAAAATTGCCTGCTTCAGTTTTACTTATACCCGTTTGCGTTTAGAACTCTTTCTGGCCCTCATCGAGTGGTGAACATAACCACATCATCCCAATCGCGCTGTTAATTACATGGTCACCAGTAAGACCGCCAGTAGTTGGCCTTTATCTTCTAAGTGTACCCTTAGACAAAAACCCGAGAGCAGGCGAAGCATCCTGCTCGATATAGGTCAAATAATTACTGCTCAGTACATCTTAATGCTGATGTCATATGGCCCAACCACAATTTTGTATGATGTATGTAAAATATTATGCGTGCAACAAAAAAGACTCCTATCTGTTCATTAGCCCTATATAATCAAAATAAAAGAGCTGAATCTAAATATAATTATTATTTTTAAATATATTATTATTAATTTACAGGGCGAATGAACAGAGTGCTACTGTATTATTATTAGCATCATTAATCACTACAAACTATATAAGTGATGGATTAAATGTTCGAAGTCGTTCCGAAATATATCCAGATATTTCACTATTACAAAAGTCATGGTTCCTGTTTTAATTTCTTTATGTTTTGAATATTCTTATGATTCTGCACGTCTTGTTGTCATGCCTCTGTGTTTGATATATCCTTCATGTTTTGTTATTGGCCATTCTATGTTTTAACCTTAGCGGCTACTCAACGGTATTTCTGACTGTTTAGATATGGGTTCTTATCCCATAACGTTCCTTAAGACTTGGATACATTTTCTAAGTCTTATACAGCTTCAATTTCAGCTTTTAACGATTTTTCTCGTAAATTCTGTGTTGTGTTATCAAAACTGTAGGCGTTTGTCATCATTAGAAAGATATTAAATTCCTGCTGCACTGTTTGATTTCAACCTAAAGCTCTCTGAAAGCTGAAAGCCACTGAGGATAAACTTACACTACCTAATCATGCCTTCTCTTTTATAAACGAAATGAATTTTTGTGACACCACCTTTACTACATTACGCAGCTCCCTAGCACGGTAACCATAAGGGACGGGCAGCATATAGCCCTCCAGAAACACTGAGAGTGATAGATTCTTTCTAATTGAAGACAAATTGGAACTCGTAGCACCATACTATTTGGAAAATTTGAACTGTAAGCAGGTTTAGTCTTGCGTGTCATGATAGTGAAATGATAGTGAAATGAACACACTAATATCAGTCTGACACAGATAAGCTCCTCCCTATTCTACCAGATTATTACTTGTTAAAAAAATTAAATAAACAAACTGATTTACTTGAATCACTGCATTCCTCTAACTTTATCAAAATAGTCATAGTGACTGTCGATAAATGCAATGTGACTTCATGATTATTTAAATCGGTGTATTACAATTTTAGGGTGTAGAAAATCCACAGAACCAGACTTAGTACAGAACGCAGAAGTCATTCAAAACGGTAACTTGTCTCTATTATTTTCAGCTGACTGCCGGCATCACATTGAAACTTGACATTATCCGAATTGCAAACAATTATGGCAACTGCATGTTCTTACCTTACTGCAATTATTGTTTAGTTTGCAAATCGATACTCCTAACGCAAATCCGCTTTATTTTGGACATGTTCTGGTAAACAATTTCTGGTAAACTTCTTAATGATTGCATAGATTTTGCAGAATCAACACCTTTAACATGTGCTTAATCTCAAAACACGGAGAAACGTTATCGGATTTCACATTTAATGAATAGAAAAGCCTCGAACAAATCTTCTACCGCGTATTTCATTGTGCAGATTATTCCAATCCGGTGAATCTTGCATGTGGGGCAGAAACCTCCTATCTGTAAAGAACATGATTTACACAATCGTAAAGGGTTTTATTATTATTATTTATTCTATAATTTAATATGATAAGATGTCAACAACTAAGAAAGAAAGATTATAATGCAGGCTTTAGTGTGAAAGCACAAAAATGTGATATGCATACAGTTTAGAGTTATAGTGAAGCTTTCTTTCATAATTAGTGTAAAAGGGTTTCAGAATAACTGCTTAGGGCAGCCTATATAAATGACGAATTGCAAACAAAGAAATTAATTTTCTTTAAACCTTAATTAAAGTTGGACATAATTTAAAATTTAGTTCGTTTCTGCTCGTATAGCTCATTCTGTAACTTTTTATTTAAAGGCGCAAATCCTGCTGCGGAAAATAGAGTAGATATGTATCCACCTGAATTAGGACCAGCTTTTGAAGCAGGAGAACCGGAAGAAGTCTTTGACCACAACCGAGTCTATGCTGAAGTAGTTATTATCGGTAAGTTCTGTTCGATTTAAGCTGGCTGATCTTGAATTTATAACACAGCTTTATTACTGCATTTAACTTTTGCTGCAGCTTTTGCATGCAAACTATCGTTTTGCAGTAATGATCTAAATTCTCAGTCTGATTGTATCATTTAGTCGCTACATTATGTTTATTTTCGTATCTGACTGTTGATGGGCTATAACTGAAATCTATTTAAAACCAACTTTTACGAAAAGAGTGCTTTAGAATTTTGAGCTAGTTTCGAGGATAAAACCTTTTTTGACTGTGTAAGTTGTGTTGTTTGCAGATAGGAGGCTTCCACCCCACATGCAAGATTCGCCTGCTTGGAATAATCTGCACAATGAT
Organism: Norana najaformis; assembly: GCA_964023275.1. NCBI lineage: Eukaryota > Metazoa > Annelida > Clitellata > Crassiclitellata > Hormogastridae > Norana > Norana najaformis. The sequence goes on along the minus strand of OZ029914.1, from coordinate 39,440,426 downwards.
ATATGCGGTAGAAGTATTCAGGTGAGAATGTTTACTAACAATGGTTGTAACAGTAATTGTAATTTAAGATTAATAAAGCGCCTCTTGGAGAATAAACTCAACAGAGGCGCTCCCGGCCCGAACAAGAAAAATCACTGTTAAACAGTACAGTCTTCAGGCGCCTGTGAAACCTTGAGAGAGGAAGAGAGAGGAGCTCGAGCCGCAGATCTCGAGAGAGACGGTTCCAGCAGGTGGGACCGACATACGCAAAAAATGATGCCAACAGTAAGATAATATTAATAGTATTTGGATTGAGAGCAGGTAAAAGATTAATTTGCCTCAACCTGCATAAGGTCTCAAACTAGCTTCTGTTCTGCAATTCATTTCCTAACCCAGTAATGTCAGGATCTAAGAGCCAATTATCTGGAAATTTATTAACTATGCGGTAAAGCTAATATGGTAGAGGCAGAATACATTTATTTTTACTATTATTATTTCTGGATTTATCAAGTGCCACCACCTAATGACTAGGCATCAACCGATGGCGCTGAGCAATTGTGAGCGAAGGACTTGCTCAAGATCCTTACACAGTAACCGTCTCAGTGGAGGCTCGAACCCGTACTCTCCGTGATACAAGCCGAGCGCTAGCTAGCGCTCTATCCGATTGATTACAGTGCCCCACATACGTATTTACATGTCTGTATAAAAATGTTTAGAAGTGTTTAATGAACACAGAGGGATGTAGGTTTGAGTGGCGCCAGATGGGTTGGTGCTTATCCAAGAACTAGCACAACTTAATTGTGCCTATCTTCGCGATGCCTGGCATCAACAACTCAAAGAAACCACCTTACATGTATATATTCCAAATCGGTTGCATAAGGACATTCTCTTTAATTTTCGGAACGGCATTACACCAATAGCATGTGTCATAAAATCGGCTAAATTTAGATTGGCGTACCAAACTGACCTCAGCATTGTGTCCTCAGTCAAGTCAGCAACAATTTTCGTCATCACTTTGGGTAAACTTCCAATCAAATTCGAGGTCACAAAATATTTCTTGCCTAGTTTGTCAAAACACTGCTGACAGGTTTCTTAGTCTAGAGGTTTCTTCCAAAATAAGGCATATTAGCTCGCTCTTCGAACCTTTATAGAGTCTGGCAACTAATACAGCTACACAGTAACTCAACAGGTGCTTTGACTTGTCGAGCCTTGCTGTTACGTTAATTCCTAGCTATTGCCCCTTTTATATTTTCATTAACCTTAGTAGCTGTCTTCCTATTTGCTTCACTTGGCAGATGTGGAATCATTACATAGCATATCGTCTAAACTAACATTCTTGATGAGGGCAGATTTCAAGTGATGCTTTATAATTTGTGTATAATCTGTTTTATAATTTGCAATGAAGCGGACGATAAATGAGACTTTCGTTGTGATTTATTCTTTACCGTCTCTCTAGCTTTCTCTGTATTTCAGAATTCGCCCGCCTGGAGTCATTCGAGCAAAAACGTCCCGCCGAGTAGGAGCGCAACACCAAGAAACGGAAGCCCGGTAAGTGCTGTTAGTTCATCAATAGCATTATGTGGGCAGCAGACTTCAGGCATATTCTTACTGGTTGAATTGAAAGAGTGCTAGATGCAGCAGAACGAAAGCTTGACTTGCCATAGTGAAATAGATTTAAACATAAAACTGCGAAGTCCGTGCAGGATTGTCGGACACAGCAGAGAGTGCAGACGTTAAATAATGTATATTTATCAACCTATAAGTGTTACCTTAGGTTTTCGCTTTTGACTTTTACTTCTTACGGCATGCCTTAAAACTATACGTCTGAAATATTATATAGCTTTGCATATTAGATTTGATCTGGTGAGGAAAGTAGTACCAGTGCTCAGACTTATCGTCCGCTTCATTGCAGAAATGCAATTGAAGCATATCGCAATTAATATTATTTCAATAGACTTTATGTAATGACGCCTTAAGCTGCTGACTGATTGAAGGAAAACAATATCGGAATGGAATACGGCGGGGTCCGTAGACAGTTTTGTATGTCTAGGAAGTCATTTAAACCATACCATTACCAATGACGCCAGCGTCCATGAGATCCAACGTCGAATAGAAATGCCCATGGTCTCAAAAATTCATTTGACACTCCTGCTTTGAGCCAAAACGCAGGCTTAAACTGTTAAACTGGTATACATTACCTGTGTTGCTGTACGGATGCGAGACAATTTCGACCACTTAGACCTTAAGCAAGGAACTGGATAGTTTCAATACCTCACTCCTCAAGTTGATCAGCGAGAAGCCTTAACGGACCAATATGGAGATCAAAGCAAGAAAGGCATCGGTACCAATAACCGCCGTCTTGCAAGAACGCAGACGCAGTACCTCAGTCATATCGATGAACTCTACCTGAGGAGGACCAAAGAAGACTCGTACGGAGTTGCAATTAAAATAGTAGAGTCTCGAAGGGCTGGAAGGTGAAACGTGGTAGTCTTAAAGCCATATGAACTAGAATAGTAGAAAAGGAATTGGAACGCTATAGTTTGCTTTGGCTCAGCATTGCATGGATTAAGGTCCAAGATAAGATATTGCCACGCTCGCTTGAAAGAGATACATATAAAGAACACAGACAGGCACCTGAGCACAAGACTGTTATGCTGATAGACAGAAAGCAAAATCTTAGCAGTTTAATCTCTGAGATAAGTACAGTGACTAAGGACGCTGGTGAAGTATTTCGAAATCAATACGTGCAACGTTTGAAACGGCCTGGGTTTTAATTTCAGATGGTGAATGTTGAGGATATCGAATATCTGGACATAAATTCAGTGGCCCCTATTCCTGTTCCACAGGGTCAGCCGCCTCGCCGACCACCTGCTCGTTTGCCAACTTTCCAGCTAGTCAACTATGCCAGCATCGATCACACATCGAGACCTCCCCCTCCGCCGCCCCCCAGCGACAACTGAAGATGGAATCTTTCAAATGTTGGCGAAATATGAAATATGAGTTCATCTTCAACAGAATCAAGGTCAACTTATTGCTCACTGCTCTACACGAGTGTTTGTCCGGTTATTTACGAAGTGGCTGTATACTAGGATTAAATGCAAAAAAAGACTAATTGTGTATTTTAAAAGTCATACTTGTTACTTAGTACGTAAGTGTTAGTTCGAATTGAACGTGTGCCTCTGTGAACAGAAATGAGTCTGGTTTTGCTCACAAAATAATTTGGCTCAAGAATTGCTGTTAATACCAAAGCAGGGACTAGCCCAAATACTTTGGAATGGACAAGCAACAACACTTGAAAACAAATTATTCAGTAAATCCATAATTAACCATGCGGTGTAATGGTGATTTAGTAAATTAAGTTAGTATTCATAACATCTAGCATTATCACAGCCATGGATTTTTAACTTCAATATCATGCAACGTATTAAGTCTTCATGCAAGCAGTGCATGCTGCTTCATTCAGAACATGTCTAAATCAAAACCAATTAGTATTCTGCTTAGATCAAAGCTTTCGGCAATTCTTTAGCATATATATCTGCATAAAACATACATACATAAATGCATACATATATACGTACATCTGTATATATGTACATATATGTATGTATGTATGTACATATATGTATGTATGCATGTATGTATGTATGTATGTATGAATGTATGTATGTATGTATGATGTAGACATTATGGTTGGTTGGTTGATTGACTGGATGGATGGATATATGGATGGATGGGTTGGTTGAATGGATGGATAAATAGATGGATGGATGGATATGTATGTATGTATGAATGTATGTATGTATATGTATGATGTAGACATTATGGTTGATTGGTTGGTTGAATGGATGGATGGATAGATCGATGGATGGGTTGGTTGAGTGGGTGGATGAATGTATTTATATATGTATGTACGGATATATGCATCTGGAAGCACAAACAGCGCTTTCTAAGATGACAATTTTACTGTATAAATTCCGTTTAAAAAATATTCAAGTAAACTGTAAAATACATTTGTGTGAAACGTATGAAAATTAACTTATCCTGACATCATTTGTTGAATGGTTATGGGCTTGTGAAACTGTAAAATACGTTTGTGTGAAATGTATGAAAATTAACTTATCCTGACATCATTTGTTGAATGGTAATGGGCTTGTGAAACTGTAAAATACGTTTGTATGAAATGTATGAAAATTAACTTTTCCTGACATCATTCGTTGAATGGTTATGGGCTTGTGATATATGTATACAGCAGGCCTGTAGGCTCTAATAACCACAACGCTTTCGCTGTTGCTCTACAAACACTATCCTGTTGTTGCCCGGCTGATACTGTTGTTACAGTTTTCCAGCTACTGTGTCGTACAGGCGTAAATAATTCATTAAAAATGCAATGTGATATTAAGATTAGCGCTAACATTCGTATTATTATCAGTCTCGTTTTAGCATTAACATAAGCCTGTTTAAATTAGCGTTTAAAATCATTATGCTATAATTCAGTTGTTTTATGGCAAAAGGTTTGATCAGACAGAAGTCGAGAACGATAAAACTTCCGTTATGCAATGCAAACAATACTTTAGAAAACCATGGAAAAAAACAAATTTTAACAACGATAATTTACTGTAATCTTATCCTATAAACACCAAACACGAACTCGAGCTAAAGAGCAACTAAACTACTCTTTCACAATTGCTATAGCACAAGACGCAAGCGTTCGTTTTACACACTGACGTTAGCCTTAGATGAAAGAGTTAGCCTATACTGTAAGTAATATTAGTAATAATGCCGGGAAACATAAAAGTTTGCTGTGGGCATCAACTCATGACGTCAACTTGTAGAATACATCAGAGATGCACGTAATTGCACCAGGATAGTGAGCTGTTTCATAAGGGCTTGTAATTACTGTGTCATTACCCTCTTATGTGTACGTAGGCCTAAACCATAAGCTCAGTGCAAAGAGGATCATACATCCAAGTAGATAAACATACACATGCGCAGGGCTAGAAGGATCTTCTGGCTAAACCGAAAACTACAGTGCAGCCATATTATAATAACAATGAGACGATTTATGGAGCGCCACAGTTCGGCCGAGGCCGAGAAAAGGGCACTGTACTTGTATAGTGATTTGCTGACTGCTGCAGGCAGTCACTCCTTTGGTAGCATAAGTGTCACGTGATGCGCCCGGGTTTCAAGACAAGACAAAAATTAAAGGCAGGCTTGTGGACAGTTTTTGGATACAATGCTACCTGTTATGAAATAAACGCACAACTTAGTTTTGGCTTGATGCTCACATATCTTGTCAACTGATTTAAATATACATAGATGGTCTACTGTAAAAAGTTTTTGTTTTACCAAGATATTAATTGCTCAATATCCTGAAAACCCTAATATTCATCACATAAAAAGCACTTAGCTTGAGGCGAATAATAACATTATTATTATTATGCAAATAATATTTTTAACCCAAGGTAGAAATGATCCATCAGGATTTTTATTAGTATTATTATTATAATCATTATAATTATTATTATTATTTAATTTTTATTTCAGGGAATCATATATACCTCGGGTAAATAAAATGACAAAATAATTATAACATCATCATAATGACATTTGCGATTTGTTTCAGTTGACTTATTCAGCATTAGCTGATTTGAGTTTATGAAGAAAAGCATAGGTAATATTCATGTTTACATTATTTTTTTCAGTCTGAAACCATTAGCAGTCAAAAATTATATGCCACCTCAGTACATTTCTAAGTAAGTCATGCAGTCATGCATAAACCTATAGAAAATGCATTGTATTAATATTTGTGAAACTTTGGTGGAGTTATAGTAAAAGCATTTATTCTTACATGATGCCAATGCATAATCTGTTATTTGAGTTATATTCAAACATTGCAATTCATTAATAATCTGAATAGAGTTGTGATTTTAAGAGAGAACTTGTACTGGGAATAGGCACATAGTTTAAGTGACATTTGATTGTTTTAGGTCTATTTAAAGTTTTATTTTGCATTAGTTAATGTGAATACATTTTATAATCAATTAATAGTGATTTAAAGTATTTTATTTCAAATATTCATTACCAGATATTGGCACACTATCATGTCTCTTCTTAGCGCTTGAGTAATCTTCATTCGTTATGGATAAATTTGCAACAGTGTGGAATTTGAAATGATATCAGTTGCAGAAAATATACCGTGTATATATGTCTTCTTATGCTTCAGAGTGCTTTAAAACCTGATCATGCTGTCTTTTATTTAAAACTTTAATTTTCGCACTGTATTCAATGCAGAGAATGGGTTTGACTGTACTCATAAACTATATTATTTAAACTTGAATAATCGTCAAACCGTGTTCGATGGCTTTGAATGTAATCATAATTACTGTGTTTTACAAGCCACAAGGTTTGCATGTTAGATTTATAAATAACAATTTTATTTAAATAATACCCGAAGTATACGTTATTTTGTGTTTTAGTTTGTATTGTGGTTTGTTTCTCTTAACTTGATGAATTATTTTATAATTAGTTTTTGAAATTAAGTCCTTCAGTTTAACACCCATCTTCTTTACAATTCAATAGACCTTTCAGGACTGCCGATTAAAGGGACACAGACACTCATTAGGCGAATAGCCTAAGTTTAGGGCCCCCGTATTTGTATAATTCGGTGCTGTATTTTACGCTAGAAAGACCGATGTAAGAGGTCAAGAAAGTCAAGGTCAGGAGGTCAAGACATCAAGGTCAGCCATGCCACACTGTAGGCGCCGTAGAACAAGGCTCGTCTCCCGCTAATGAGCTTCCAACGTGAAGTGGCGACTCTGCGCTTCACATACATACGAGCCGAGGAAACTTGGTGTCGTTTGGTTAGAGAGATATACAATGCATTCTTGTCCTGGCTGAGCCTTTACTTTACAAAGCATGCAGTTTGGTTGAGTTTCAAGATATACGGACAACAGGACATCCGGGAATCTATGGGAACTAAGGAAACTTCCTTTCCTTACCATGTGACGAATGCCCCATCCCTGGACACATTCAGGTCACGACTCAAGACACATTTTTAAGATAGCTCATGACTCTAGTCGATTTTTGAACTCATTCACAGCGCCCTTTTCTTCGGACTCGGGTGCGGTACGGCGCTATATAAATTCTTATTATAATCATTATGGAACGAGTGAGAATAAAACATGTTTTAGTCTAGTTTCTGACAATTTATTAAATATATACGGACGAGTAGGCGTCTGGGGAACCTAAGGGTAGAGTCAGAAGAACAATACTGATAAAATTCATTGTCGAATTCGTGACCCCGATAAGATGATCCCGTTTGAGAGTGAGTCATCCCTGTAGTTGTGTGGTAGTGAGGTGCCCGAGTTCCGATAACGCAAAATGAATGAATGACGTTTGTCTAACAGGTAGTAAATGACAAATAGACTGGTCCCAGTAAGTCACAACACTGAAACATTAGCAGGGTTCAGGCCATACGGCCGTTATAGAAAAACGTGTGCATTTACATTTACAACCTGAGCGTATGTTTGTCCGATTCACACATGGGCTCGCCTGATAAAATATTCCTCTTTCACAGATCGTATTCTGACACCCTTTCTTCCACTTCCCTCTCTCTCTCTTTCTCGGTCTGTCTTTGTCTCTGTCTGTCTGTCTGTCTGTCTCTCTCTCTTTCTCTCTCTCTCTCTCTCTCTCTCTCTCTCTCTCTCTCTCTCTCTCTCTCTCTCATACGAAACACTACCCACCGAAGCTGCCACGCTGTCTCTGCCTAACGTTTGGATTTTGACCTGGAACCGAACCCTTTTGCCTATCGATTTTGTTTTGACTGAGCACCTGTGAATAAACTAGTCCCCGTGACATGGCTTTCGTTGTGCGCTTTAGAAATGTCGGAATTACGATTACGATATCAATGTCAGGGTTTCAGCTCGCCCCTGTTGCGAGGCAGCGAGACAGTCTAAACCCAGAGAGCGGTAGGAAGTGATGTATGAAATCTGTAGGTCTAAGCCTAAATTGGTTTACAAACTCAGCCAAGAGGTTTACAAATAATTCAGTGTGGCCTACTTGAGGTGGTCCTGTGGTCGAGCGCAAACGTTTAAGGGACTGCTCTTCTTCTTTTCTAAAACTCAAATTGCTTTCAAAGAATTTAGATCCTCATATATATATAAAGTGAAAACCGGCTTTGGTTCTCCAGTAACAGCTATACCACTTATAGAAACCAGTTATTTTTATTCAACGAGGGTAGGCACAAAACCATTTACCTGCAATGCTTTACAACTTTAAACTTTAGTTTTTATGATATCTTAATTCGAATCGCTTTACATATTCTAACACTAAACCATTTTCTTCGAAAAAGGTTTGCCAAAAATGGTTTTTACGTGTTTGCGAGCGCTTCATTCGATGACCCACTGAAAGTTTCGAATTTATATATACCTTTAAAAATGAATAAAGGTGTTTAGATGTCTTAAGGTTATGCCTTTTACTAGATCTCTATATATGGCGCGTTACTTTACAATGAAAAATTCACAAGATGTTTTAATCAGGCATGAATCCGGTACTAATGTTTAATGTTTGGTACAGATACGCGAGGAAGAATTGCATTAAAACTGTATATCAAAGACTCCTGAGCCTGTGTGGTCACGTATTTGAAAGCTTTCGGTAGATGGCAGGAGAACTACATATCACCTGCCAAGAACAGGTCAAGGCTTTATACACAGTAAAAACTTGATTAATCTGCCTTCGCTAGGTGTAACATCAACATAATGTAAGATTTTTAAAGTAAATTTTCGGAGAAGTCATTCGATTTTATATTTTTAAAAATAAATAAAGCGCCATGTTGGCCAGAAAATAGTTATCTATAATTTGACATATAATAAAAATCCTGCATGTATTCTAAAGAAGCTTGACGGAATGAAGATGTTTGCTGGGATAAGCTTGTACGTAATCTACCTTTATAATTATATTGAACACTAAGTTAATTTGAAAAGTTCGTAAATAACGTATTATTGATATTGATTGGTTTCACGTACATGTTGACTTCGCTAAATAGAAGAAAATAAGCAGCAAGTTTAATAAATATGATAATATCACTCAGTGGCACTGTAAACTACTTGCTTCATTTAATAAAGTTTAGACTCTGAAACCTATCTGCCTTCTAACCTCGTTTTCTATGACAAAAAATGTTGCCTGATATTCTGAAAATTTTCTCAACCTGAGCAGTTGAGGCTCCTATCAAAAGGACGTTTCATGCTGCTGCAGTCGCGAACGGAAAGTCGCCTGCATGAGACATCTACCAAAGCCAAATGAGTCACTGTCATAGTCTAGTGGCCTTACTTTGATATATTCAGTCAGTTCTTGTCTCAAAGCCATTGACAAATCATTTGCTCAGGCACAACAGCACCAACTGAGGTAACCGTGAAACTGATGAGAATCTTCTACTTCACTGGTGCTTCCAGTTCACTTGTACGAATGGAAGTGAGATAGAAATAAGAAAGCAAGTAAGAAGACTTTTAAGGAAGTAACAATACTAAACGGTCATGGGCTCATTTTCAGTAACTGACATATATAAATTAGAGCACTGAAATTCCAATTACAATTACGTAGAATCGACCGTTTTACAAATCAAATGCAATTCTATGATTAAACATAATTGAATTACAATTGCATATACAGATGACCAAAACCTGCTAAGGACTCAAGAAAAGAAAATGAACGTATATTGACTCATATCAAAAAGAAACATTTTCTCTTATCCGTTTGATGCCGCAACATTAATTTTAAGTACTTTTAAATTTTTATGCGCATTAAAAACATTCTGAATTCATCGTAGCACTGCATCAAAATAACGTGTTCCCACACCGGGAATCGAACCCGGGCCGCCAACGTGAAAGACTGGAATCCTAACCACTAGACCATGTGGGAATGTGATTGAAGTTTTAAAACTACTTGTTGTGACATTATAGTCACCCTCTGTGTTTTCACTTTACAAATTCCTGCAATGAATCTCTTTTTGAAAGGCCACTATACAAATCTGAAATTACAATTATAATTATTAATTTTTATAACCTGCCCCGCTAAGTTTTTACTTTACCAAGTTTTGACTGTGTTGTTTGCTCAGAAAAATGGGTTTATAGATAATGCTGCAAGAAAAAATCACCGGAATACATGTATCGTGAAAGCCGATTTGCTAACTAGGCCTATCGATTGTGTTAGGAATCTGATATAATTACGTTTTAAATTGGATTTTCAAATTATATAGCATAATTGGATAAATCGGATCTTTCAACTATATATTGCGTCAAAAGACGGATGCCTTTGTGAGATCCTCGTTCATCTTCACCTTCTCTGATTCCAAAATATTGTGTTCCCACACCGGGAATCGAACCCGGGCCGCCAACGTGAAAGGCTGGAATCCTAACCACTAGACCATGTGGGAATCTTTTTGTTATTCACAAACTACTCGTTGTCATACAATGACCTCTGTATTTCACCTCATTAACTCATATTGCATTGATGGCTCTCAAATATGGGTTCATACATGAAAATATCTGACAGCCGTTGGAAAACTACTGTTCATGCAGTGATCTCTGTTTTTTACCTTAGTAATTATTCCGAGTGCACAGTTTGCTCAGAAATATGGGTTTATATGTATTACTCCATGAATAAGATCACGCCGTTATCAGTATGTCGACTGCTTCATCCTGGTTGCATTAAGAATCACTAGATGATACAATTACTCTTTGAGATTCTATTTTCCTACTACATGACATAATTGGGAGCACGCAACACTGCATCAGAAGATTGTGTTCGAACCCGGGTAGCCAACGTGAAAGGCTGGAATCCTAACCACTAGACCATGTGGGAATTTTATTGCAAGTTACTCGCTGCTAAACAGTGACCCTCTGTGTTATCACGTTACTAATTTATTTCTTTTGCAATGTTTGCTCACAAACATGGGTAATGGGCATATATTTTATACATATAAATGGAAGGGAAGTAACCGACGTAGTAGGAAAGTTGATTGCTAAATAGGCCTACCCGTTGCATTAAAAATCATAATATAAAATTCCGCTTTTAAATTTCATTTTCCACCTCAAAATCTGATCGTTGTTGGCAAACTACTCATTGTCAGGTCACTTGTTCTTTGAGGTCGCAACTCATCAATATGCAGAAGATACTCAGGCACACTTTCATAGCCTAACTTATTGCATTAGTCTAGAAAATGATTCAAGCAAAGATATGACTTTCTTTGTGTTTCTTTGCCTGCTTTCCGTCAGCCCTTGAATACCATTTTCTTCGAGCCTGGTTTTCCGTCGTTAATTCGAGACCAGCTGTGATGATCCTCACTTGAAAAGATGCTACATAGATTCTATGTTTACAATTACAATTATAACTGTCGGTCTGTGACCCTTTATGTTTTCAATTTACCAATTTATATTGCTTTGTTTGCTGAGAAATGCGAGTTTCTTACTCGAAGAATAAGTCATCGACATACTCAGAAATTCGGTTTTGCCGTTTGCATTACAATTCCTATCGACTGATATAAATTCCGCTTTTGTATTTCGTCTTACTACCACTTATTGCATTGTTTGCTCACAAATATAGGTTCACACGCTATTAGGCCTAGGCTACTCTAAGAAAAAATTGCGACGTATTCAGAGTGTTGATCGCCAATTACCCGGTGTGTTAAGAATCAGACCAACTGACATAATTACGCTTTTAAATTGGATTCTCCAACTACTTAACATAGTTGGGAGTATGCAGCATTGCATCAAAAGATTTTGTTCCCACACCGGGAATCGAACCCGGGCCGCCAACGTGAAAGGCTGGAATCCTAACCACTAGACCATGTGGAAATGTGAAATAACGGAAAACTACTCATTGTCATACAGTGACTCTCAATGTATCCTATCTGACTCCTCTTCTTCTTATCTCTCTTTCGGCTCCAATCTCAAACATCACCCACCCTAGCCTTCACGCTGCCGGACTTTTGGATCTTGACCTGGAACCAAACCCCTTTTGCCTATCGATTTCATTTTGACTGAGCACCTATGAATAAGCTGGTCCCCATGGCGTGGCTCTTCTTGCGCAGTAAATATCTCGCGATTACGATTACGACCCTCTGTGTTTACACCTTACTAATTCCTATTGTATTGTTTGCTCAGAAATATGGGTTTATAGATAATGCTGCAAGGAAAATCACAGCTGTTATCGGAATGTTGATTGGTTAATATTATACTGCATTAAGAATCATAGCAGATAATATAATAATGCTTTTAAATTAGATTTCTGTGACGACCCGGGTGCTACTACTTCTTTAAGGCTAGTGCGGGGTTCGACTCTGGTGGTCTACCTAGAGCTTTTCTCCAAGAAGAGGAAGAAGAAGAAGTCGACACCAGCGTTGTAACTCTTTCTAACTTTTATTCCAACCAAACACTTAACTATAAAGTCGACCCCGTAGGTTACGACGAAGTAACTATGAAGATAATCCAAAGTGAACAAGAACTTGACGACTAAGAAGCACCGAAAACGACAGACAACCGCTCCCTATGACAGACCGACGACGACCTCTCACCGACTGTTCTTTTACGACAGATCGACTCTCCTTATATTCGTTCCCTAGGAACCGTTACCAAGGAAACAGTTCCCGCTGTGGAACCGTTGCCATGGAGATTGTTCCCGGCTGTTCCGTTGCCATGGAGACGGTTCCCGGCTCCCGTTGCTATGGAGACGGTTCCCGGCTCCCGTTGCTATGGAGACGGTTCTCGGCTCCCGTTGCTATGGAGACGGTTCCTGGCTCCCGTTGCTATAGAGACGGTTCCTGGCTCCCGTTGCTATGGAGACGGTTCTCGGCTCCCGTTGCTATGGAGACGGTTCCCGGCTCCCGTTGCTATGGAGACGGTTCCCGGCTCCCGTTGCCATGGAGACGGTTCTCGGCTCCCGTTGCTATGAAGACGGTTCCCGGCTCCCGTTGCTATGGAGACGGTTCCCGGCTCCCGTTGCTATGGAGACGGTTCCCGGCTCCCGTTGCTATGGAGATGGTTCCCGGCTCCCGTTGCTATGGAGACGGTTCCCGACTGTTCCGTTGCCATGGAGACGGTTCCCGACTGTTTCGTTGCCATGGAGACGGTTCTCGGCTGTTCCGTTGCCATGGAGGCGGTTCCCGACTGTTCCGTTGCCATGGAGACGGTTTCCGACTGTTCCGTTGCCATGGAGACGGTTCTCGGCTGTTCCGTTGCCATGGAGGCGGTTCCCGACTCGCCACATTTCCTTACTACATAACATAATTGGGAGTACGTAGCATTGCATCAAAAGAGTTTATTCCCACACCTGGAATCGAACCCGGGCCGCCAACGTGAAAGGCTGGAATCCTGACCACTAGACCATGTGGGAATCTTATGCCTATTGGTAAAGTACTCTCTGTCATACAGTGAACCTCTCTGTTTTCACCTTACTAATTCTTATTGTATTGGTAGCTCACAAAATTATGTGTTCATACACATTACTCCAACACAAATATCATCGCCGGCTTCACAAAGTCGATCGCTACCCGAACCGACTGATATAATTACGCTTTTAAATTGGATTTTCCAACTACATATTGTGTCAAAAGATTTTGTTCCCACACCGGGAATCGAACCCGGGCCGCCAACGTGAAAGGCTGGAATCCTAACCACTAGACCATGTGGGAATCTGCAGATGGTACTCTACTCAGGCCTGGTCCTTTCTTCTTTGGGATTATAGTTCATCAATATGCAGATGACACACGGGCACATTTCCATGGCCAGTTGTTGAGGTTATTCCTTTGTCGAGAAAACGCTTCAGACACTGGAGTCGCTCTGCGCCTGGATGTCGTCCAGGGTGAACCTCGAAAAACTCAGTTGATCTGAGTTAGTAGCCGTGGACAGATCTGTAAAATCGATCTAACTAATTGCAGCATCTCTTTCTTGCTATTTCTTTTTCTACTATAGTGCGTGGATCTGGTGTGGTCTTGGACCTGGAAGTGACCTTCTCAGATCATGAGCGAAGAGTAAGTTGAACGTGCTCTTATCACATGCGTCAGATTTGCACAGTTGCATCAGATTCGCTTACAACTCCAAGCCATGATTCACAAAAGTTGATTATCACAAAGCTATTTATGCAGGAATAACTCGTCCTAATTAACCAATTGCACAAAGCACAAATTAATAGTCAACTGAATTTAATTAATTAATTAATTAAATCATATTAAAAACCAACTAGGGTACCTAACGTTTTGGCACTATACGCTCTGCAGTAGGCTACAATCATTATATTCCAACGATGAATTTGCCGTTCTTGTCAAAATATGGCAACAAGTAGACTAAGTGAGTGAGTAAGTAGTGCATTTGTGATGCTAGCGAGAAGAGGATCTCAGAAAAGACGCTATATAAATATGCGGATACTGCAGAGGCACACTCACATACATGTTCTAATGTTTAAGCATATTGCCATTGCAAGGCTTAGCAGTACGTATTGCATGTATGTGCGCTTATCTTAGCACCCACGGCTTTGTGGCTTTTCCAGTGTTTTAGGCTAAGCAGAGTTCTTGGTAGTTGTAAGTGTACATTCTTGTGAATAAGTCAACGTTAAATGTTTTATTAGCTATTTAGTTTTCTTTATGGGTGTACATATCGTTAGCGACATATAGGATATGAATGTAAAAACTGCATATATACAGAGAGAGAAAGAGACAGACAGATAGACAGATAGACAGACAGACAGACAGACAGACAGAGACCTATCCGAATCTACGCGTGTACATTGTGTATTTAATACATGCATTCTCGTGGTGAGCTTTCCTGCAGTCCGACACACTGGCTCTTGCGGACTTGATTTAATATAGCGCCGCCATTAAACGGGTCTCCCTGCCGCGGCTTTCTGTGGCGCTGAAAAGTTTCGGTGATTTAGGCCTATACTACACGACATTACATACTGTTTTGTAGGAGTAAACACAGTAGGTTTAGACCTTTGCATCAACTCGTCTTCCGATCATGTTGAACATGTAGAAAGATCAAAGAGGCAAAAAGACCTGAGCATTGAAAGAGACTTGTGCTGCCTCCTTGGTTTTAGGGTCACTTTTTTCCTTGCTTTATTTATTTGTGCTTCAGTGGCATTGGAAATGTAAAACTTAATGCAAATCCTAATGTTCTGTTTCGACAGATATACAATTCTATTATTTACATATGTAAAATATTATATACATGTATGCATGAATATATTAGTATCTGCATATTTTATGTGCATTGTGCACCTTCTCCGTTTGCTTCAAATATACGAGTACAACACTCTTCTGTAATGGGTTACGCTAATCTCTTTCCGTTTGTTACAGGTGCTCGATATATTTCCCACAATTGAATCTATTGTGTGCACTAAGTATATGGTTTCATAACTGATTTTAAATTATTACACTGTGACAATTTGCAGGTCAAAGATCATTTTAAAATTTGATTGTTGAAAAAACAATAAATATTTGTTTGGAGTTCGCCAACCCGTGTGAACAACGGAAGTCACTTAATATTCGAGACATGTTCCAGTGAAGTGAGAGACCGTACATGCTGGGACTGTTTTGAAAATGATTATTGGCACACCATTCAGAATTTGATAAAAGTGCAAGTCCATAATTCATATATGACATCGTACGGCAAAGCTCTAGTGTAAGTCTCCACAAAAATAAGACAAGACATATTTACAATTCCTTAAACCAGGCAAATCATGAACAGACATTGAAATTTCAAGTTCCATATAACCTTAATGAAGACCTTTGCAATTCCATGCACATTTCAAACAAATCAACACCAGCCAATTTACACGTTCAGGTCTAATACCTCTTATGATCTGACAAAGTACAATCTCTACAGTTACAGAAAAGTGCAGATCCAGCAATGTAAGATTCAAACACTCATACAATTCAAGACCAAGATCAAGAAAACCCAGGCGCCAGGCTCTATATCCGTCTTGGTATGTGAAATTCACAAACCCAGTCAGACTCTGCAGATTTCAATGGACATATGATTACGATACGCTGTGTTCTTGCATGCCCTGATCGCCGTCTTCCTTCAGCAATCCCACTTTCTTCCCCACCCAAATGCACTTCTCTTTGACCTCTTCCTGCATCAGATTGAAGCACATTGCCAGCAGCGACAATCCAAAGGCCAGCCAAAGAACGCACAGCACGAGCTTCTCGTGCGAGTCCCAGTCTTCTCGCTGCATCCCCGGCACGATGTCTCCGAACCCTATAGTGCTGAGCGTGATGAAGCAGAAGTAGGACCCCGTCAGGTAGTCCCACTTTTCCCAGGTGGCGAATAGTAGCGCCCCGGCAAATATATATCCAGCAATAAGTATCAGACATACGTAAATCGGGACTGTTACCTTGTCCTGATGGTCTTTGGCATCGATCATATTTTCAGTATCACTTACTCTTCCCATTGTTAATCCGACACTTCCAACCGCATCCGGGCTGTATGCGCAGCCAGCTGGAACACCTCGTGAAGCGTGACGGCAACGCGTCCTAGCGTCAGCGTCGTACAGTGACTTCACACATGACTTTGACGTTGACTTCGCCAGGATGCGGCCATTGAGAGTCCTAGGACCTTTCGAGTCGTCGACGGCGGTTTCGATGTCGAAGGCACTGTCGCCATGAGCAGTGAAGAAGGATTCTTCCGAGTCCCCGCCGAACCGGAACCCACTCGACGGACCGCCTGAAGCGAGGATCGAGGTCAGACGAGCATCTTCGTGGTGAAGATCGAGGGACCTTCGGCGGAATCGAGCAATCATCTTCTGTCGCCTCGACGGGGAATCGCTTGCCCCAAACGTGGCGCACTTCTTAACTTTACCGCGAGAGGGTGTCGACCTATTCCCGTTTGAACTCGGTTGCCGTCGACCGACGCTCCTGGACGGAGTGAGAGGTGCACCCGTGGATGTGTTGACCCTCATCAGTCCGCCAGCTGGAGAAACTTTCTGCGTAACCTTTGACCCATGCCCGGTGTTTCTTCCTTCGGACTTTTGTAGGCTAAGTCTGTTGCAGCTGTGACTCTGTTTTATGGATGGACTGGTCGTGTCGTTCTTCTTGTTTACCAGTCGATATCTGCGTTCATTCGTGTCTTCGATTCTCACCTGTCGGCTGCCTTGCTCAAAATTCGTCCACGATCTTGTCTTCGTCAGCTCACGGTTATCTTTCGCTTCGGAAAAGGATGTCGTTTTGGTCTTACCCGTCTTGACGCCTTTTGGCGCTTGAGACGAGCAAGAGTCGACTTTCGGGGCAGATAGGAGGCCTGTCTTATTGGCTGAGTTTGTGGCCGTTCTGTCCGAAGTGGCAACGGGTTTCGAGTCGGTATCCTGAATAATATCCGTTTCTTTCAAGAGTGCAAGTGAAACAATACCGACTTTGTGGTCAGCCTTGCCAGCCGAGTTCAACCTCCGGTCAGCAGTGACCTTCTTCTTCTTACGATCGGTGAGAACCGCGGGTTCATCACATCCTCCAGGCGATTGGTTCAGCGATGACGAGCAATCATCGTCCAGTATATCTGTCTCTCGAATGTCGTCGAATTTCTCGATTGGACAAGCCAGCTCGAGACGACTGAGGTCGCCAGCGGATTGCGATTTGATTAGCTGTGAATCAACGACTGAATCATCTTCCTTCTCGACCATCGGCGTCTTTTCACCGTGGTAGGCAGGATTATCTCCACCCAGGAATATCGTCACGCGATCAGACCCTGAAGGATCAACTAGAGGTCCGTTCCAGCTCGGATTCTTCCTCGGAAGCAGCTGCCGTTCGTCGGCTAGGTCCGTATTCGACGCGTATTCTGGCAATCGTGCTGCAGAGCGGCTCGGCTTGAAGTCTGCATCGGATGTCTGGAGTCGGCGTTGACGACTTAATACCACCTGCTGATGCTGCTGTTGCCTCTGGCGAGCACACTTCTGGCAGCAACAGACATCGCAGCAGATGCGTCGGTAGAAGAGCCGGAAGCAACCGGCCAAGAAGTTTCCGATGTTCGAGAGGTAGAGAAACGTCAGAGGAATTCCTATCAGAGCGTAGACTATTGTAAGGACACGTCCAAGGTCTGTCTTAGGGGCGATGTGACCATATCCTATGCGTAACAGAAACATCGTAAGAATTTACTGGTGGACAGTAAATTATTATTAATATTATTACGAATATTTTAACCCACGGAGGGTCACACATAATGCTAATCTGAGGAGCGGTTAGATGAAAAACAGTTAGATATCCAGATGTTTGAAAGCCAACAAAAAATAATGTTTTTTCAGGCGTTCTTGAAGGAAGAAAGAGTTCTAGCTTCGAAGAAACATTGGTAATCGCGGCAATGGTGTGGAATGCACAAGAGCACAGGACAGTTCTGCATCGTGGCTCAACTAGGAGGCCAGTATCTGAAGATCTTAGGCTACGAGGAGCGATGTAAGGAGACACTAGTGACAGAAGGTGATCATAGGATATATACATGTTGCGTGCAATGCTTTATAAATACATATGTATGGCCTGTAACCACTAAATAACGACCTTCTGAATAATGTTATACATAAATGTTACAACATTAACGATCACAGCAACAAAATAATCACAAAAGAATAGTAAATCAACAACAACGGCGACAATAACAGCCAGAGTTATGAAACAGTAACAGCACACCGGTACAAAGCGATATACACAGACATTTTAAAGCTATATTATATAATCTAAGTAAATAGACTATATACATCGCAACAAAGACGAGGACACAACGACATTAGCAACAGATTCGTAGCAAAAGAAACTACTGTAATTCCCTGAAGATTAAATCGTTTGGCTAGAGTTAAAAATCTATATTTATCTTTGTGTACAAGCATACATACACTATATATATATGTGCTTATACTCGGCTTATTATATGCCTACTCAAAATCGCATTTCCCTTTGCTTGCTTTAAAAGTGATAAGTTATTATGCTTCAGTACAATGCTGTCCGCCACAGGCGCGGCTCAATCTCGGAGGTGGTCTGTATCTGGAACGGAGAACCGACGGAGTGTTCCTTGTTATCTTTGGCATAAAACAGGCATAGCCTTTGTGTTAAGACCAGAATGGATTGTGTCTGAGTGCATAGTTATAGGCCTGTAATTAAGCCGCCCTTGTACCTGGTCATATGCACCGACAGATGACTAATTTATTATCCCAACGAACGGATTCAATCACTGTAATGAACATTTTTCATATTGCGGCTAACCTGCTAATGCTATATTGTTCTGGCTGTTGCTAAATTGTTGTTGCCTTGTTGTTAGATGTTGTTTTTATCGTCGTTCGTGCTGTTGCTATACGTAGGTTGTATGTGTGAAGAATTGTGATATCACCGATGCACACAATTACTTGCAAAATGAGCATGGTCGAGACTACACGATCGCTAAAGGAAAACGTAGTGTTGGACGCGGTGGTATAGAGGTATGGTCGTTGCCTCGTAACCGGAGGGTCGCGGGTCGAATATGCCTCAGGCCACTGCTTAGCAAGCTTGGACAAGTTGCTCACCCACAATTGTCTGTGAGGAAGGCCACGGGAAACCACCTCCTCCCATCTCATCCCATAAAAAGCTAATGGACCTGCCTTCGGGCAGAGAACTCATTATCATCATCATCATCATCATCATCATCATCATCAGGAAAACGTGTACTTTACGTCTACATGAACTTTACGTCTTTTACCTATGCATTTCGTGATGACGTATTGTATATGCAGGAAATGACATGTAACATGTAAACGTATAAGCACCTAAGTAAGGTTCATAAGAGGTACTGTATAATAGCCAGATACAAATATACCTACATAAATACATACATGCATACATACATACATATATACATACATGTATAAACCTATATATAAATACAATGATATACAGCATGCATACATACACACGTACATGCATGCATTCATACAAACATGGATGCGTTCTTACATACTAAAAATGCATCATACTGACACATTATTTAGACCTCATTGTAGCAGGCATTTTATATAATTCTGCCATATACCCAGACCGCACATGCAAGTGGGCTAATGGAAATATAATATTCAATGAGTTATTTATATGTAGAGCTGATTCCAGAGACTGAAGATGAAAAGATAAGGGTAAGCTCACAGTTAGCCCCAAGATTACTACCTCGTCTGCCATATGCCAAAGCAATCGTTTCAAGAACAATACGTTCATTTATCGTGATAACAATGCAGGCTCATAGGCCTAACAGAGACAGCTCTACAATCAAACCATGTGTGTACACATATCGAAATATGCATGCATACATACAGACATACTACATACATGTATATATACGTTCATTCATACATACATACATAAATAAACTTGAATGCATATATACACACATACTCACTATCAGCTCATTTTATGAACAAACTGTTGTAGATGACGTGGGGAAATTTGAATAAGCATGTACACTCAGTGGACATGTGCAGTGTTGTATATCTGTGCCTCAGACATGTCAAGGCTTGCTCAGGCAAGATTCTAATGAATAATGGTAGATCATATATATACACATATGTGTGTATATTGTGTATGTATAATTCAGTTGGAGTTGGAGATAGGACTTCGACATGAGGAGAGTTGATACAATAACCATGAATTATAATTTGTAGAAACTGTACGAATTTGTGTGATAAAAGACATTCTTGAAAAGAAGGAACTCCAAACAAATCAAAAGTAAAAGCAAAATTAGTGAGTCTATGTAGAAATAGACCTCGATGCTTTGTACATGATATTATAAGTATTGCTAAGGCAGTGAAGTACAGTCTAAAACACAGGGAAAGTTACGTAAACTAAATGACACATATGCGAATACATTAGCGGATGATCTCATGCATACAGACCCACAGACATGCAATAAGAGGCTACCGCTATTATCTGCAATCCTTGTGCCGAATCCTTGGTGAAAAAACTTGACGTAGTTTCAATATTGGCCTACCGCCGTTATCTGAAATCCTCGTGCCGAATTCTTGGTAAAAAACTTGAAGTAGTTTCAATATTGGCTTTGTAAGATTGCCGGCAGAAACCCAAGTATCTCAGCTTGGGCCAAGAGCAACTTAATACAGCTCTGACGTTGAAATAAGTGACTTAGACACTATCAGCGATTGGTATGTGAAGCCTTGGCGAAGTGGTTACTTAGAAGCGATCTCAGAACAGATTGTCCTCTCTGCAGAAGCTAATGCGATGAAAGGCTGGCAGTGCAACGCCGTTTCTCAATATCACAGCTGAAGACTCGCTGAAGATTTCGTTTTATTTTGCGGATTTATATAGCGCTCTTTAAAGATTTCTACGCAGAGCCCCTCGATCGTATTAAAAATAAAGTTTGTCCCTTAGTGGAAAGTAGGTAAGGTGCTCATTTCTTGCTTTTTGGCTCTTGAGTCGGCAATGCACAAATCCCAATCTGAGTTCGTTAGCGGAGCTAAAGCATGTATGTCAAATGTATACGGTACTTCTGGGGCCACAGATGCGAGTGTCAAACTTTAAAATAAACAGTTCACCTATTATCGGTAGAATAAACTAATACCATCCGATAAATCATATCTGACTTCCACGTGGTCGACTAGTCCTCTGTAAGTTTCCAGACTTTCACTTTGGCGTTTAGGTTCCATTTTCAGTGTGGGAAACTGTTTAATCTCTAGCGAGTATCTGGCTGGCACAGGATTTACCTTAAAGTACTGCGTGTAAGGCAGCAGTAGACACCGTTATGAAGAGCGATCATAGATAGAAATGATATGGCGATAAAGAAGATTTGGTTTATTGCGTGTGTGGAATGCCAACAAGTATTCTACATGACAGTATGCACAGTCTGTTGTTCTCTGTATGCACCTTTTTTGTACTCCGAACTTGTCCAGTTCGGGTTGTAATAAACGATCATGGGGTAAACTAACATACCACATTTAGTACTTCCTAGTGTTCAAGCCTCTTATCTTATAAAATGCTGACTGCACTGTTGCGTTGCAATTAACAAAGAGTACTTCTTAATGCCCAGGCCCTTAACTTATAAAATGCCCAATGCATGGTGGTATTGCAACTGACGCAGTGGCAAAGCCCACTCAACGAGATCGCATTATTTAAAGGTAGAATGTGACTGTATGATTTGCACCTGGTCGAATTATGCACTTTAACCAACCTTCCGCTAGATGGTAAGCTTATTTTGCAATGTTGACCACCACATAAGCGAGATACACAGTGAAAATAGGGAGTGTCATATCTTAGCGTAGGTCCTATTCTTAAGCTTTGTTATAACAAGTTCTGGTTTGATTACTAGGCTCCTCTACATTGGTTGTGTCATCATCGTGTGTACTGTGATAAACTTAGTTCTAGTAGTCTCCGTATTATGTCAGCTCAAATAAGCGTAAAAATCCAGATATTCAGTTTCGGCGCCGGGATTTTAACCTTGGGTGGTCTAAGCGCCGGAGTGCTAAAAAGCCGGTAAAGAGCAGTGCACTGTATTTTCTCTCGCTGTGCGCGTACCGGCTTACCGCTCGGGAAGTAACAGTTGGTACCAGCGCTCTGGTCCGTGCAAGACTGCACATTTTTTAGACCTAAAATAAAAGTCTATTAAATTTCGTTGTAAAAAGTACAAGACTAAGGACAAGTTCACTTCTATCATAATAATGTCTTTTGTTTGTCTTTGTGCCATCGGACGCACAATAATCTATGTTGATTTTTTAACCACAATCTAAACAAGTACTGATTCGTATCCAACAGTCCAGGTGGTCTATCTGAACTCGATCACGCATATTTGCCTATCGTGAGTTCATAAGGCCGAGGCCATGCTCAAGCTCCACATTAGATGTGTAGAAGGTGGCGCATACAGCTGCAAGCTGTGCAAACTCAGTTAGTCTTCATGATCCATACATAGACACTATATCATAAAAATCTAAATCTAAATCAAACTCAGTTCTTCTTTATGATCCATAAATTGACACTAAATCATCAAAATTATTATCTAAATCATCATCTAAATCGTCAAATGTCTTGATCATTTCTTCATTAATTGAAATGTTCTTTTCGCAATATATACGTATATATTTAGACGCATCACATTACTGTTTGCATGCCTACTTCTTTGTCGTAAAATCTATCAAATAGCTTACAATGCATTACTTCTAATGCAGCAATCTCGGTTAGTCCCGTGTTTAGCTCTCTGCGTCTGCCAACGCGTGTAACTCAAACACTTTCCAGTCTAGCAATTCAACTACTGGAAATCTGCAGTCCGATTCGTTGCCGACTCTCCTGGTTAGCGGCTTTTTTTGCTAAACAGCTGTGTAGTATCATCGCTCCGTGTACGAATTCCCCGAGACACTGTAAACCCAAGTTGGCAATTTTTGCCCTGTTAGCTGATCTACTTCGACCTGCGTCGAATAGCTTTTCTAGATAGTCAAATCTAATCTGGACAAATCTAATCTGGTCTAAAAACTTCTATAGCGCAGTTATCATAATGCCAAGGCATCGGGTGATATTCACTTCCTCTTCCAAACATTCCTATTTCACAGATCTTATCCTGACACCCCTTCTTCCTCTTATCTCTCTCTACTCTCCAATCCCAACCATCACCACCCCCATAGCTGCCACGCTGTCTCTCTGTCTGACTTTTAGATCTTGACCTGGAACCAAACCCTTTTTCCTATCGAATTTGTCTTGACTGAGCGCCAGTGAATAAGCTGGTCCCCGCGACGTGGCTTTCGTTGGGCGCTGTAGAAATCTTGGAATTACGATTTCTTCAAGTGAAATCGCAATCAAAATATCATAATACGTCAGAGAAGCCAGGTTGAATTCCGAAAGGGCAGAAAAAGCTTTCTAACTTTACAGAGATCAGCTAACTCATCAAGAACGACGGTTGGATATTTAGTGCACCAAGATACTAATGATTTGTTAAGCGTTTCAAACGGTATTCACAAGGTAGTTGTTTTCAGTCGCCTGTTCTTTGTAATACTCTAGTTGATTAATCAGTTAGCCCTTGACCTCTATATTATGAAATTATCCATGATATAGGTTTTGGAGGTCAGAGTTCATAAAGCCGAGTTCAGAAAACTCGCAGCGGTGAGAACTGGTGGCTAGTACAGTAGCCCAAATTATTATTTAGGCCAGATGAGTATGATTGTACGTCTCACTGGACACAGGCTTACCATATGGTTTTGCAACATGGGACATGGAAACCTTGTTTTGGCCTTGAAAACACGGTAGGCTAAATATACCAGCAACTGTTGCAGTTAGGTAAAGTTAACTTTGAAACAATACGAACACTCACAAAATGTATTGTGCGCTAACAGCAAATGGTTGTGCGCGCTATACTCAAAAGCTTTGCGCGTGCGCACAGCTTAGAAAAACATTGGCAAAGAGATGCCTATAGTGGGCAAGCCGATTAAACAGCCTGGTTTGCATCACTCGTTCAGTCATTCCGACGATTTATGCAGCACCACTTCAAGATGTATACCTAGAAACACTTCGAGCCCAGACCCGGCGAAAAAGAACATTTTCAAGTGTTGGTTAACGCTGTATATAGCTTTCTTAGCTACAAGGACACGAAGGAGAAGGAATCTATTTAGATATATGGCCTACCACTGAAACGGTGCGACGTTGCATCAAAATCGTGTAGGTTGCAAAAAGGTAAGCTAACTGATTGGCACAAAACTGTAGAATAATCGCGGGACAATTGACGAAACATTGCCTACCCGTCTCTTTTTATAATACACAAGCCCCACATCTTTTTCTATATAGCTTTGATGCTCTGCTTTGGAATAGTATTTTTGCTACTGACACTAATGAACTCGTCTAACTCATGCGATTGTTTATATCGACTGAATGAAACGCAATGATCGGATGTTTAGACTTGGCGTAGCATCTGTCCTTCCTTCAACAGAAGATTGACGTTAATGAGACGAGGATTGCAAATGTAAACGATAACTGATACATACCAGAACATTATGAGTCGGATGCTATCTCGGTAGGATGCTATAACTAGGTTTCAGTGCACAATGTATTAATAGACATTTGAAAGTCGATACAATGTAGAATCGATGTAACATACCACGTGCTATATAGTGATAGATGTATGCTACATTGTTAGGGTATTCTATGTTCATAGGGTCTGCTATAGCAATACATACATTGACTCATAAATATGCATTCATATAGCATATCGTGTAACTCTCTCACTGTCTATGTCCTAAGAAGCACTTGTACAAACATAGATGCTACTGTGGCCAAAACTGGAGAAGCAACGGGTGTGGCAAAATTAAAGCATCATCACCCAAGAGGAACATTTTGGGCCATAATGAACAAGACCTCGAGATGTTTGGAGAAGGCCATGCGATCGACCTGGAAACACATGGACTAAAGTAGTATATAAGGATCCGATAGTCATGAACATCGCCCTTCACACCGTGTAAGAAGGCCCAGGGAGGATAGAGAAGCAGGGCTCCGACATCGTCAGCTAAGAATATCGCAATCGCTAGAGAGGCAGAGAGCGAGAGAGACAGACAAAGAGACAGAGACAGAGACATAGAGATGGGGGAGAGAGAGGGGGAGAGTAAGCGAGTGATATATATACACTTTTATATATAGAGAAGAGGGGATAGATAGATAGATAGACAGACAGACAGATAGATAGATAGAGAGACAGACAGGCAGGCAGAGAGAAAGTGAGGAGTGTAGTGAGAGGCAGTGAGAATGAGAGAGAGTCCAAATGCGTCATGCTTCCAAACTGTCAGTTGGCTTTTATGAAAGCCTATTAACAGTTGCTAACAGTGGTTACGTTCGTTGCGTTTAAGTCCCAGAAAAAACTTCCGATTCGTCACAATGACGTCGGCGATTGCTAGACATTACTTGTAAAATCTCATCAGTGAAAGAGATACACACACACATATGTATAATTTATGTATATACAAATAGGTCTTTACCACACGCACACATATTTGTATGTAGGATATACAAATGTCTGTGGATGGGGAACTAGATACGAACGTCGAAGGCAGCCCATCGGCGCACATACACAGCGGGGATGCATGCAACAGAGAGCTGTAGAACTTAATCCGGACTCTTTCCAAACACACACCGTTTCTTAACCGGTGTATAGATATACCCGAAAAGCCCAGACTTATTCCTTGGACTGGCTCTGCTTCCTTCAAAGCACCTGTAGCATCCTCGGGCGTCGGGCGGGGTCCGCATCCGACCCAATCTGCTGCTGCTGATGATGATGCTACTGCAGGGCCAGTGCACTTGGATCGAATTGTACCCACCATGTGTCATGACCTCCACATGGTAGAGCCAGCGGTGAACATACCTATGCCAACTCCAGAAAAATCTAATAAACCATCGTGTGTCTATAACCAGTAATACTACAGGTGTGCATATATGTATATCTACTTATATTCTTACTCTAAGCTAAGGTATAATGACGAAATTAAAATGTGTCGCGAAGTCAAAGGATAAAATGGGAAAGCAATATAACTGTTCAGTCCTATTGAGAGTTACTCAAAGGGCGCTATATTAAGTGTCTTCATACATACATACATACATTACATACATACATACAAACAGCATGCATATACACATGCATTATATACATACATGCATTATATATCTACTTTACATACATACATACTCTACATACATGGATACATTACATGCATACATGCATTACATACGTGCATGCATTAATACTTACATGCATACATACATACATACAATGGGAAACCGTTCTTTAAGGGTCGAGGGGCTCAGAAACAACTTGTCAATTCCACTTGACGCACATCAGCAATAAGCAATAAGCAGCAAGCTTACACGAAAGTAAGAGTAACTGCTATATAAATTGCTGTAGTTGTCATTACTCTGAGATTGTAAACTATTTCGACTGAAGAGCAATTGGTAAATAATGCAGTTACAATGTAACCTTATGAATTACAGCGATAGGAACATATTTGCCTACATATGTAGCTGGCATGACACATTGGAATTCTAACCAATCCAGCAGAGCTGAAGACCAGCAACAGTCACCAGGGTACCCAGAAAGCAACATATGATCAACAATTGTCACCAGGTTACTCATAAAGTAACGTATGATCAACAATAGTTACCATGTTACCCAGAAAGCAATATAAAATAACAAAGGTCACCAGGTTACCCAGAAGGCTTAGCAGAAGCACTGAGAACAATGGTGAACTTACTTACCAATGGTCGTTATGACTGTGACGGCAAACAGCAATGAACCAGCGAACGACCATTGTTCATCATCATCCGATCCACGCACCACCGAATCCGACGGCATCTGCTTCCACCCGTTCCGCTTCAGCGCCAGAATGTCAAGCAAACCTTTCTCAAACGAGTCGAGTATGGCGCGAGTTCGATCATCCGTGACGCTTGCGTCTGCTGGTGAAACAGTCGTGTGCTTACTGAAATTGCAAGGCGGTACGGTGACTGTTATATTGGCCAGCTTGGCAAGGGTGCGGTTCTTGAGGACCTGGCGTTTCTGGTCGATGTCTGCCTTGAGCTCGAGTTCGTGCGAAGACTCGAGAGCCATGAAGAGGAATCCGCCGAGGATCGAATAGGCGACTACCATGGCGGCCAGACCGACGTGGGAGAAGAGAAACGCAACGATACGCTTACAGCAGTTGACGACCTTCGTTTGTCGACGCAGACGACGCTGCAGTCGGGCCTTGCTCGCATCCTCTTCCATTCCCACGCCTCCTCATTACCCTGTCGATGTAGACATACATGCGAATATCATATTACATTCAGCCCTGAATGAATGTCTCATATAGTTTGATCTGTCAGCCGTCCTTATGAACATTCGTATCACGTTTAGCCATGGTGAATGAATGAATGAATGAATCAATCAATCAATCAACCAACCAACCAATCAACCAATCAATGAATTGATGAATCAACGAATCAATGAATCAATGAATCAATATAGTTTTATCTGTCGGCCGTTCTTATGGACAACGTATCATATCACTTTTAGTCATGAATGCCTTTGTGTTTATGTGCCCTTCTGTAAGTCTATCTTTGTGGTTGAGTGTCATTCTGAATGTCATTCTGAATGTCATTCTGAATTCAGACCGATAATCTCTGATGTCAGGGAGAGACAAATGGTTTTGTGCAGCTGATCGCAGTGGTCTGGATGGCTGGTAGTGTTGTAAGGAAGACGACAGGTAATCAGACTAATTGGCTGAGAAAGTCTTACGTGTAAGGAGAGCTATCTTGTAAGTGATTCTGGAGCTGACAGGCAGCCAATGTAGCTTTGCTCGTACAGGAGTGACACGATCAAACTTGCTGGTTTCTGTCAACAGTTGGGTAACTAGTTCTGGATGCGTTGCAGTTTGGAAATGTTAGACTTTGTACAGCAGCGAATTACAGTAGAAGAGTTTTGCTCTGACTGCACTGCAAGCGACTGTCTTCATGAGGTCCCGTGTCAAGCACGATCGAACATGGCTTTTATGTGGACAGCGATAACATTCTGGTTAAATGTTAGTTTAGAGTCGAGCGTCACCCCAAGACTCTTAAATGTTCCTGACAATGAAATGTCCGCACATGTCATATTTACTGTTTTTAGGACATCGATCGAGTTCAATGATGAGGAAGAACTTGTCAAGTAAAAGGACCTCAATGTTTTGGATTCAGACACAGTCCGTTTGTTAGGAATCAACAATGTACTGCTTCAGTTCACCCTCATCTTTTAAGTCTCTGAGTTCCGACTTTAAGTCATTGGCATATGGAAGACAAAATTACGGCATGACAGCTTCATTTCTTTTCCCCCATACTCTGAATGGTGAAGAAGTGGGCAGCAAAATGTTAACACACTCAATTGTTAGTCTCTGGCGCAAAGAAATCCTTCAATGTTATTCGTGCCAGTTCGGTCGGTTGCTGTACGCTGTCCAACTTTCCTTTGGCCAACTTCTGCAGACGGATCGACTACGACTAACCAAAACACGCGCTATTCCGCATTTTTAACCGGATCCTAAAATTTCGCAACCAGCAGATAAGAAAGAAGTAAAATGCTGTATTATCTCTTGGATATAAACTACTTCTGTTTCCACAGCCTCGGGCTACAAGCCGCAGGCAACAAATAAAAAATAGCCGAGGGCTGTTTCAGTAAGGAAGCGGAGTTTTCTGTGATGCTGATGAAAGTTGAAAGCTCAACGAATGCTGATGGAAAATATTAATACACATTGCGGCGAAGCTTACAGAATAACTGCAACAAATAAACCGACGCTTCTAAGTTCTTCTAGCCGAATAGTGAGAGAGATTAGTTCGTTTGTTTGTGTATGTCGTATTATTTGATAAAATTATCAGCGTTATTCCGATGTTCATATGCATACATGTTCACGAATCATACAGACATTATATACTCGTCCTTAGATCGATATACATGTAAGTATGCAACAGACTTTCTAAATAGGTATAATATATCTATTAAAAAGTTGATTACATTCTAATTTTACGAGTATATATATTATTCACTTTGAAAACGAGAAAATGAATGATAGTATTTACATGATAATGACGGCGAGCTTGAAAATTGCTTTCGCTAATGTTGTAATGAGTTATCAGCAAGTTATCAGTTACCTCATGCTGTTCAGACTAATATTTTTATGACCGATTGCTATTGGTACACTAGGTAGAGACGTAGTTCATTCATCAAAGGATGAGCACTGAAGCAAACAGGGCGCGGGATATATATGTTTAGCCCATAAAGAATCACACATAACGCTCGGCCTAATTGAATATCTATTACAATACTTTTTCTTTGTTGTAAGTTATGGGTTAAAAATTGGCATCAATTATGAATTACGGATTATTATGTTGGATGTTTATTTCAGTGTTATGCTTAGGACCTGTAAAACAAATTATTTCTTATTGTAGCAAAACCCATTGCAAGCCGTACTTTCCAGCAATAGCTTTCAAAAATCCAACACTATGAGGCATACTTGAACAAAATACTTACATGCATCGTTTAATGGAAATAGGTTGGACTTTGTAATTGTAATTGTAATTTGTAACGAGAAGTGTGTATTGCAAAACCAATTGTAAGACACACGCGCCAGCATATACTTAGGAGAGACAGCTTGCAAAAAACGTGCAACCTCGGCATAGTCAAGTTATTAGTGTTTATTTTAAGCCAACTACATTCAGCAGATCCAAACTGTAGCGAGTCAGTAAGAAACATTTGCCGAACGAATACGAATTTAAGGATTTAAATTTAAGAATTTAACAGAATGAAAAAATTAAGGATTGACAAAATACCCCTAGTCTAAGCACATATCCTAGGCAACCTCGTGCAGTGAGTTGTTTGTGATAATGTTAGTCTGAAGTCCATCGACAATAAGCCTACCTCTATGCAGATACGATAACTGAAAATTGATATGTCTTCGGACACTTCCTTGCTTTTGCCAATTATTAAACTGATGCTCGTGGCCATTTATCTCGGTAGAAAACTCATATATACTGGATCGAGTAATACCTTGTATCAGTTTTCGGGATTGGATGTTGTCTTCGGGTTGAATTCAGCCAAGGCACAGTTAACATGGTTTGGTAAAGAGAAACATCTGTCTGAGTTTTAATGCTTCCTGTTGGTAGGGCATTTGTTTCATGTACCTACTCTATTAGCGTCTAGAATTGCGGATTGATCATTGATGCTCTGAGATTCAGCTTTCTCTGATTACATATCCAGTTCACCCGCTCGTGCTACTTTGATCTAAGGCAATTCAGAGTCTCCTAGCAACGTATGGGCGCTACGAGACTCTTAGTACTAAGTCTTCAATAAGTATGAAATTCAACTGTACATGGTTATGTACATGTAAATATACATGGATTTCAATAGCGAGCGTATAATCTCGACTCTGCTCATTTTTCAGTGAATTTATAGGGTGAGATCCTTCATCATCGCAGCCCGTTTGAATGGTTGCCACGCCATCTAGGGTCCCCGTGTACGGACCGTACTAGCCAGAGATAACCCGACAGATACTGAATAGTTGAATAGTTAATGAGTAATGACACCTATTTTAAAGCAACTGATAAATTTTATCAGACGTTTCTGCATATAGGAAACAAGTGATGCAATTAGTTCCCATCTTATCATTGATAATATTTCCTTAAATTTCTGCATATGTGCGTAGGTTTAGGTTACACGATATACTCCTGAACAGTGTACGATTCTGAGTTCAGAGAACTGGCGATTAACTTAAAACTGATAAGTACAAAACAAATAGACAATTGACTAACACGTATTAATCAAGTGGGTGGATATTTAATCAACTACTTAAGATATGTGTAAATTACCTGACCAGTGATGCATGAACATAACATGCAGTGCTCTGTATCTGTAAACCAAAACAGAATACATCGATATCTACCGAACGATAACAGAGAGTTTCTAGAAAACAACAGCATAAGTGGAAATCTGGTGACTCACTGGACTTTGCTCAGAAAATCTGAACACAGCGAATCAATTTTGTTTACCTCATAAGACCGTCTGTTTGCGTCAAACGAAAAGCAATGAACAGCGAGCTTTCGTCACTTGTATAATGGTCAGTCTCTTAGAGAGAACAGCTAGCGATAACAGACCGCATACAGTGAGACGCCATGTATAGCAACATACGTACCTGAGAACCGCATAGACGGCCGATGTAATTACTCATAAAAACGAGCGAAGGGGCCACACCAGAAGTCCTTTCCGCCGCCACATATTCCGCTAAGATGAACGAACGCCTTGCACGCATCCACTATACCGTAGGCCGACTGCAATTTCGTCTGACCGCATGAAAACCTGCTCAACGTTGTAATGACGCTCCAGGCCTCGGCTGCGGATAGCTCTATCAGACGCCAAGGAACAAGGCACAATAAAATATGATACGGAGCCCAGATGTGTGCATATATATAATACATATATATAATACCAAGCATATACTATGTATATATTTATAAACGAATCTATTTTCTACCAGTTACGTATTCTTCTAGCCATGTTCACCTCACGTGTCCTGTAATGGTATTTAGCAGTGAAATACTTACAAATTTTGGAACTACTGACTCTGGAGCTATATAGCATTGAGAGAAAAGGCTATAAATTTTATTAGTAGTAGTAGTAGCAGCAGTAATAGTAATGGTAGTAGTAGTGGGAGTGGTAGTAGTAGTAGTTTTACTATTAGTAGTAGTGGTATTAGTAACATCATCATCATAAGTTTCATCATCATCAATAGCATCATCATCATTATCCTTTATAGAAAAGATCCTCAAATTTACCAGGCAGTAGGAGTTACTTTGGTATGTTTGCGTAAAGATTCTTTTCACAGCTTCTGCAGTAAACAAATTCAAGTTATCCACAGCAATTTCCATGTATGCCATTTCATGTTTCTGTTAAGCCCAGCATTTTCTTGGCTCCTCATGCTTCGAATACACGGCCAAAACAATGACGCAAAACAAGAGAAACCTATATCTCTGTCTAGGTTCTTTCTTATAGATTTGTTAGAAAACATCGAATGTTGTTGAAACATTAGAGGCCTGATTTTGGAAAACAAGAGCCCGTGTAAAATACAAATACCGACTACGATTTCAAAACACGAACAGTCTGCTTCTCTTGAGGCGGTTTGTTCATATTGTTGTGCATGTTTGCAGTTTGGTTAATTTCTAGAAAAGAACACAAATCATTAGAATGAAGTAAGGTCTCTTGGATACGCGGAATGCATGGGAGAATTGAGAATGCAGTGGTAAACTGGAGAATTAAGAAGGCAACGGTAAACTGGAGAATGGAGAAGGCAGCGGTAAACTGGAGAATTGAGAAGGCAGTGGTAAACTGGAGAATTGAGAAGGCAGTGGTAAACTGGAGAATTGAGAAGGCAATGGTAAACTGGAGAATTGAGAAGGCAGTGGTAAACTGGAGAATTGAGAAGGCAATGGTAAACTGAAATTGTCTAAATGCGTCATAGCGTTGCTTTTAATCCGAGACATTGCTGTCTGCAGAATCGAAATATGGCGGATATAATTATGCACATATACATCTAAATTATATTTGTGTAAACATATATAACATATATAAGACATATATAAAATACACATAAAACATGTACAATAATTATTTATGTATATAGTATGTATATATAAATCAAATTTATAGATGTGTAGCTAATAAAGTAGGATATATCACGCGTGTTGAAAGCCAGACAGAAGCCCCGCTGCGCATATCTACTGACGTCTGTCTAGCCAGCATCTCATCTGTATACTTGATGATATTGCCAATTGCATATATTATAGGCCTAGGCCTGCGCACATGTCATTACATACTGTTACAGATTGTCTAGGAATATGGAATATATATATATCAGCTTTAGGTTTGCATGGTTTTATTACCTAAGCTATTTACAAGCGAAGCAGAACTCGCATAATAAGAAGACTATGGCCTCAGACGGCGAGAAAACTAGCATAAACTTCAGACAGAGAAAACAACGTCCACCAACAGACAGTGGAAAAAACGGTTCAAAAGATCTAAAACGGCTCCGAAGAGCCAAACAAGTTTACCACGTAGGGAGACTTAAACACGACTATCCGAGAGAGGCTGGCAAGAACTGTCACGCAGTACCAAAGCCAAAATCCAGTCTGAGTCAAACTTAAGCACAACACTTTTTATAACGTCGGCTTTCCCGCCAAAATATACAGAAGACGCACAATGTACAACAACGCAACCTGCTCGGTCATATCTCATACGCCGTAGGTAGTAATATATATGTGCAGTGTATATTGAAGATTCATACATTAACTATAATATATATCTTGTATATATTCCAGCGCATTTGATGCATGACATGCCTTACGAAGCACATCCTAGATTTTTTTTAGTGGCTATAAAAACAGAACAGAGGAAAGTAATTGCGGTGCCAGGAACTATGAATAGCAGTTGCTCGCACCTGACCGTTGTGCCACACAATCGAAAAACAAATGCGATAAGTTCTAAACTTAGCCATGACTAAGCTGGAGCGCGGTGCAGTCAGCTTTCTCCAATGTGCGTTGGTGTTGGTGTGTGCTTATCAGAAGAGCCAGAGCTGTTGCATGAACTAGCCTAATGTTCTCATGTCCCGTGATTTATGCCACCCGAATTGAACGCATTCAACGCCGAAAATGTTCCGTGACCTGACTGCAGAGAGACTGCCGTTCAGAAACCGATTTATGTAGCGCTTGACATGTTCTTCCTGTAGCGTCTGTCTGGATCCGGAAGTTTACAGCGAGTGTGTTGACTAGGGAGCAAGTGTTGCAACCGGTTAGAACAATCGTGCGTTTAGCAAAAACGTAGCTGCGGCTGGTGATGTCAATTGCAATAGCATTAAGCAAGTCTGCGTAATTGTTGTAAAGAACAATGCTATTATAAAGTAAGATAAGTGGGCTCTAGACATAATCTATGCAAGATGCACGCATCGTTGGGTAGTCCGATCAGTGAGGAGTGATCTATAGAAAAGACTGTACTCCCGTTTATGCTAGGTTGTCTGTATACATATACAAAAAGTGTGTCACAAGCCAGAAGTCGGGGAGGAGCTCATCTCCTTTTTAGGCCCTTGAGCCGGCAATGGACGAATCCCAAGGTCTTGGATACCGGGGCCAGTGCATCGCAGGACTTACTTCCAGCTTACTCCTGTACCAAATTATACTGACTGGTGACAGAGGCACGTACACATGCGCAAACGACTTGCCCAGGGTCGTTACACGGAGTTGAACCCGCGACCGCATGATCATTGACCAAACGAGTAACGGATAGATCACTTTGCCGCACGCATACATATATACCTACACATATATTTATACAACATTGGAACATACACCAAAGAAAGTTACAGTTACAACATTATTTTTCGTGTGGTGTTTCTTATTGGAGACCATGTTGCGTCTATATATAAAATAAAGTGTATCATCACGAACCCTATCATAATCCTAGGAATGTGAATATTCCGCATGAATTATAGTTTCCGTGCTAATTGGTTATGTATATTTCTTCTGAGTTCATGTAATTTCTTTATATATCTAGTTGAGAATGTTTACAGTCATTTATATAGCGCTTTTAAAGAAACTCTCTAAGATACTACACCCTGCCATCTAA
Source organism: Norana najaformis (assembly GCA_964023275.1). Lineage (NCBI taxonomy): Eukaryota > Metazoa > Annelida > Clitellata > Crassiclitellata > Hormogastridae > Norana > Norana najaformis. The sequence goes on along the minus strand of OZ029914.1, from coordinate 39,405,327 downwards.
TTGGTCAAACAAATTTGGCTTATGATATGTAAGTGTAGTTTAAGCTTAGTCACGTGAAACAGCTCGTATATGCAGGACTTGGGTATGATTAAATGTTGGTGTAGCATTTAAAAAACCTATGTGTAGGGGCGAAATGTATTTGAAAAGTTATCGTCCATGCGTGTTTTTGCAGAAGTCGAGAAAGGTGACCCTTTGTTTGCAAATGGCATCCTGCGCTCGGAAGAATGTTCAGAGGGAACGACCCGATACAGGAGATAACACGGTCATTAGATAGTGGTGCTTAATAAATCCAGAAATAATATCTGAAATAATATTGAAAAGGTAAAAATCATGTTCTAAGAATATATATCTTATACTTACGCTTCAAAGTTATTGTTTTCCTTGTAGCGTCAGCAAAACTCGTGCATCCCAGGTACGTTTGGGGTGTGAACCCTTTCTTGCAAATACATTCACAACAGGTTGGCATCTATAATAAAACTGTCCACAGCAGACTCTCTCGGTCCTGGAAATGTCTGTTTACCATATCCTATGCACGGACGCAATACAGACTGTACCAGTGTGCAGAACAACCGATATAACGCCGACGCCTTTCAGAATGCAGGTCAGTGGAGACGCCCTACACGTGATGAATGATGCATTGACAACAAGACCACAGCCACAGCGTTGCAACGCCGATTTAGTCATACTTAGTCATCGCGGTAGATACTGGTGAAGTTCGTGGCTGCGGTGACGTCGATTCTTATCTCGTTAACGTCTGCTAGAGTTCATGGCCAGAAACACGGATTAAGTTACGTGGGCATACGACATACGAGCATTTACATCACACAAAAGCGTCTGTTCGTACACCTATAGCATGAGTGAAATAACAGTACTGGTTTGTACTACTAAGTCATATATGTACTTACAAGCTATAAGATCTATAAGCTGTAAGGCGATGGTACTAAATTGGTTTCGAACAGCGGTCAGAGAATGCGAACCAGGCTCCGTATACATAATCGATTTCTGCATCTAACGAGAACACATGTAGGGCCTATGTATATATAATGGAAAAATATTCATATATGGAACATGAACTTCTGGATATTGACCTTTTTGCGGTTTTTGCTTTGGTGAGGCATCAGCTGATGCTTTGTGCATTAGACATCGGCGCGATAGAAGTTACTAATTAAACTTACAATTAACTTTCACATTGCTGCATCCTCTTAAAACGCCTGCAGTATATCTCTATACATCCATTGTTTATATAAATATATAAGTAAGTACGTAGCTTTTGTTTGCATCTGACAAGCGCACATGCATTACATTACGCAGTGTGAGGCATAGGGCATTAATACAAATGATGGATGGGTTTTAATGTTTTTTAATTCTTTGCGTGTTAAGTACAAAAATCTTTTCGGATTTCGGCATGATCATCGGTATCACGTTGCTAGTCTAAAGAGGCGTGAAAAAGCTATCTAGTTATTTGCTTTCATTTGACAATGAAATGTATGCCCACACATTCATAACGGTTACTGACGTTTATATAGTAGTCATCCTTCTTGATTTTCGCAGCTCGTCAAATATGAAATCAGAATAAATCAATTACACGACGGGGATAGATTCTAGATCCAGATTCACAAAATTCCTGACTTCCGGACTGATTCCTGATTTTAACCGCGCCCTTAGCGGCGCCCAATATCATAAGCGTTATCGAGATATATTTAGACAGCGCTATATGAAGGCTACTATATCTACCTACCTAACACGTACTAGGTGTACTGAAAATGTTGTTGTGAATGATAACAATGCCAAAGAATAATCTAATAAGCAGCCGGAAAAACATTTGACTGAAAAATTGACTCCTCCGATTTCAGTACGCATACACGAAAGCATCTTAATTTCTGTGTTGGCCAAACTGTGGTTTTGTTTCTCAATACATTAAGTAGATAATCCAGTTTCTTGTCAATACAGTAAAGACCTATAACGATATCTCAGTTGATATTCGGATGCAAAGGTCGATAGAAAGAGATATACAACTGGAGATCCATCGTACTGGATGTTTTTCTAACGATTGCACATCAGCCAAAATAAAGTCTTCTAAATCAACACACAGAATAAATAAACAAAGCAGGTAAAAACAACGATTCTACAGAAAAGCCGTTTTCTTTCCAGACTCTAGTTTTTAAATTTTGCTGATTTAAGAGTATACTACTCAAGACTGTTGTTGGCTCTCTACGTGTCTGAAAATCAGTTCTTGTAATTGTTTATAATTGGCACACGGCAATTACATTCTGTTCGGATTCTGACCTGGCACCGAAACCGTCCAAACAACATGGCTCTTGAAGACGTCATTTGTAATAACGCCTGTGAATAAGCTAGTATCATTGACGTAGGTTTTATGTGGCGCTAAGAAATTTTGGAGATTTACATTACACTGTATTCTATTGTACTTGATGCATTCTTTCTTTGTGATTACGAAACCAGTTCAATATTCTCGCATTTCAAATGCAATTTCAAATATAATTAGGTGACAAGACGCCGAACAGTTAGAGCTAACGCAATTGTTAATTACGCATTTTGAGAGAACTAGTTAAGGAGTGGGCTTATGGGCTGTACCAGATTAGCTTCACGTTATTCCAATGTGACATTACTGCATAACTTCTTCGTATCATAAAGTATCACAAAATATTAACAATCGATTCACCAGAGGGCGGGTAGATAGTAGCCCGACCAACGATTTGAGAGCCTTTTCACAATGATCAAAGCGCAACACTGACCTCTCAAGTTGAACTCCCAGTAACTGGTTTACGGTTGCTACTGAGATTTGTGCAGCTGTGCATTTTACGCTGTGATATTTTTCGGAGATGTTGGGTCAGAATTACAGAGCCCTAAAAAGCCAATATTACAGAATCCCAATGCACTGGAGCAATATTCTGGAGACCATAGTTTGAACTGCAGCTAAGTCTGTGACTCAGTGGAAGTTAATATAGTTGCTTTGTCATGGTTGGTTCTTGACAGTAGACTAAGCAAATAGGTAAGTAAGTGGCACATTTGTTAAAACACGCCATGTTTCCTTCGGCTGAACGAAGAATCGGAGACCAAGTCATTTGAGATCAAATCTTCTTAGATATTTGCCTGCGTTCAAGATTTTAACGGATTTTTATGGTTGTTGTTGTGAAGGTCTGAGGTGATGCTGAGAAATTTCTTTACTTCGACTTGTATGAAAAATTGTTTACATCAAATTTCATATGGTGTCAGCTCGTAACAAAGTTGTAAACGCCTAGCGAAGAATGAGTTAAACCTTTTAGGAAGCTGTTGTAGTCACGAAGGTTGGTAGGATTAAATAGGCGGGGTGCATTTTTGAGGTGTTATGAGTACAGGTAAATAAGCATCAAAATACAAAAAGACATTTCAGTGATTGTATTTTGACAACAAGTGATTGTGGGTATTGAAATACAGTGAAACCTGAATAGTAGCAGAAGCGGCTTATATATTCTACAAAAGAACTAAATTCTATTATACTGTCCATGTCACGTTTCAGTTGTCAATGGCTTCCTCATCATCAATGACAAGTAGTTTTTGTAGAAAAGTCTTGAGTACACGCAGTATATAACAAATTTGCAGTTTTGTAAACCTATGTCCTAATAATTAGGAACTGAACCAAACTTTCAGTTCCTGTATATACAGTGTCATCCATAATCATGATACATTGTTCTTAGCCTTTGTTTCTAATTATGACTTTACTATTTGCAACAATAGCTCTGCGGATTTTCAGTTTCACCGTCCATATTTATTGCATTGTGAGAACTTATAGAGGTCTGTCATACAAAGCAGCTCCAGTTTATTACTAATTTATGTTTTTCATAGTTTTGAGTTTCCGTTTATTCATTGTCGTTTGAAATGATGTTGTAGTTTGAAGATGTCATGCTTTCATGCTGCATTCACTACTCGCAGTTGTCAAATTGATGTAAATTGCCTGAGACTGAGTCATTCCTTCTGATGAAGTTGGGCTGTTGCTGGTCTGCGTTTCCTGTTCCACGTGAGACTGCATTAAACGTAGATAGACGCTTGGCTCGACTGGGTCTCTCTCCAAAAGATCCTCATACCTTGTGGTTTTCACTGTCTGGTTTGAACCGCTGCTTGAACTGCTCCTCCGCCCGTTTGATCCAAGTTCAGTGTCATTCTGAGGCAGTTTGCATTCTTCTGTAACACTTCCTAAATTGTAGCAACTGGAAAGTACGCTTTCCGTCTCTATTTCCTCGTAGCTTCCAGATAATACACCAAGGAGGCTGGTAGGTTGAATGCCAACTGATACATCCTTCTGCATTGACGAAGATTCTTTTACGAAAGGATAGACAGTGGAGTCACCTTCAGATGTAGACGTTGGAGGAGTTACAATCTCTGTACCCTCGTGTTCTGTTTGCGAATCTGACATTCTTTTCCCTAAGAAATATATTGCTCAGTGTAAGATTATCGAATTCTTTGCTCATTATTGTAAATGTAGCATGGAATGGAAATAAGTGCTTGGAAGAGGAAATGCAGTAGCACTGGAATCATAAATTATGAGACTGTACGAGATACAAAGTAAGTTGGGCTATAAAATATGGTGTTGCATTCAATTTCCAGAACCATAGATTATTAGATTAGAGAAAGTCTCGTTACAAGAGACGATGGCTTCTGATGGAATGCAATACAGCAGACTGAGAAAACTAATAAAAAATAATCTAAAAACAAGGCCAAAAAATAAAGGAGGTAATTAAGGCAAGGTCAACTACGTTAAGAAAAGATATGTTCAGCTCAGGTAAGATGCAAACCGTGTAAAATACCTAAAATGCGGTAATGTTTCGTTGGGGATCTATTTCTTTTCAGAATGATAATTAAAAGCGCGAAATCGGTTAGATACTCTTAGATTTCTATGTATTGAAGATATAAATATCATTGTCACTATAGTAGATCTATCAGTTAGAGCTATAATACATGATTAAGCTCATGAAATGATAAATAGAATAATGGTAAAAATTAAATCTGATTATGTTAAATTCAATAGAAACAGTTTCAATTTCAAGTTTGAAATCGGTCGTTAATTTGATTAGCTCGATGATAACTAAATTATACAAATCAGCCAGGATATGGTAATTTTTTACATATGACCTATTATTCTTACGTTTGCGTTTCTTGCAGAAGACCACAAGAAACCCAGTAAAGGCGATTGACATCAAAAAAGCTGCTGATGGTATTGAAACAATCAAAACCAAGCTCGGGCGTATTTCGTCAGCACTATTCTCTGCACGTTCATAAGCTGAAATGAATCACTATTTTGATAACTATTCTATATTCCAATTCTATATTGTATATATACATATATCTATAATACAAATCGTATCCTAGAACGCTATCGCACGATTCTTTTCACAATAATCCTCGGATTTGGTTGAAGAATGATTGACTGAAGCGCAAGCACGACAACTGTACTCAACCAACAACCGGAAACATTTCCTTGCGATTTACATAGCTTGATAGCAAACTGTCAGTTTTGCATTCGAGAAAATTAAATGCAGCGATGATCTAATCTAATCGTAGAACTTCAATAGCGCCGATAAAATAACGGCATCAATCGACGGCGTTCCAAAACATATCCACAATCCGGTCAATTGCAAGGGTCAGTCCGATAAGATAGACTAGCACCTTAGGAATGATAGGCACGCTGGAACAAAGCTTCTTGAGTTGAGAATGAAAAGATACCAAGCACTCAGCAGTGCGAACATATCATGACAATTTATTCATAAAATTTTGACTACGAACAAAAGACCTGCTATCGACAGTAGCATTCACTCGGGGCACATTGAAAGAAAATCTTTAGACCACGTGGAGTAACGATACTTACGATAATGAAGTTATAATAATAAAATCAATAATGCAATTTTAAGCTTTGAAAAACAATGTTCTGCTCTATATAAATACCGGTAGCTAGAATTGTGTTAACTTTTCCAGACTTGTGTTTTACAGTAAACTTTAAGAGACTGGATTTCATAAAGGCCTTTGTCAGTTTGTTGACTGCTGTGCACGAGAAACTGTACGGTTCATCACGCACCATCGATGCATTTATGACGATGTTTGCTCCTTTGAAAACGATGTTCCCTGTATCTGTTTCTGTCCATTCAAACTCTGAACTAGGAGGCGAATCCGAAGAACAAGTCAAAATGTCATCAGGATGAAAGATGGACTTTACAGGAAACACGGTCACATTCCTTGGTCCATCTAGTGCATACAAATACAAATCACATGTAAGCCTATGCGTAAAAATTAAGTGAATATCTAAATTACATTCATTAATTTGTGGCTTTAAAAATAAATTTATGTTCAGGACTAGCCTTATTCAAAATGGCAAGACCTCTATACTTACAAAACATTTCTGTAGGCGGCGATATCCATATGCTTTCGTATTTAGGAATATTTGATGCTGTTGTAAACTCCTGACGAGATGAGATACTGCTAAAATACGTCTTGCAGGAATATCTGGAACCTTTTGTAGATGAATTGATGACCAAACTTAATCTGGAAATCGACTCATTTGCAAGAGATTCTACGGCGTATTCCTCAGTCGGAATGGCTCGAACATAGTTATCTCCATCAACTATCTGACTCCATTCCATAACAGGAGCCAAATTACCATTGTAGGACACAGAGCAGAACAGATCCACACGGTTTACCTCTTTGATGACGTGACTTCTGAAGTTGCACCTTGATTCTGATGCTGAAATGTAAAAGTAACATTTTCAACCAAAATGATATATGCATGATGATCATGGCGAAAAGAATCACGACAGTATAGGACTCATTTCAGTTAGCATTGATAAGGTACCCGATAATTACCATCTTGCACGAAACTTAGACTTAGATGTCAGAAATGATTCTGCTTTAGACTTTTCATTCTTCTTAAATTCTTAAATGAATGCATATTCATATGAAATAATTTCATGCATTATCCGATGCTTACCGAGAACGACTAGTTCAGCTGCAGCTCTTTGACCCGTTGCTGTGCATCGGTAGACGCCAGCGTGTTTCAGCTGAGTGAATTTCAGGCTCAGCAACTGTCCGGGTATTTTTCCGTCTACAGAAAACTCTGAGAAGTTTTTGCGTATTGTAGAACCCTGGTTAATGCGTAGCACTGTAGGTATTACATCCTTACTCCGAACTGGTGTATGATACCAGTCTACCGCATTTGTTCCTCGACTTGGCTCACAAGTCATTGTCATATTAGTGCCTGCCACAACTGCCACGTTGCTTGGTCCACGCAGAATTGCAGCTTCAACTAAAAGAAAATTATACTGTTTGTTGGTGTTTTAAAGCTAAAAAATAGGTATTTATCTATGCATATGTAACTTACTAACAGAATTAGATTAAAGTGGACTCAGTTTGCAGTGAATAAAAAGCGAATAGAAGCTCTGAAGTTATGCGGTGAAGTGAATTCTTTCACTTACCTGCTTCTAAATAAAATATTAGAATGGCTATAATCATATTGATTTATTAAAAATTACTTGAACAAGATCAACGAACATGACCTGATCCGTCTAAGAAACACGATTAAGCAACTGGCTAAACCCGTTTGTTGTTTGATATATGAACGTGAAAGTGAAACACTGTTATTATGTATTTTGGTCTAACTGTCGCGAGCAAGTAAATAATTTAAAAACTTCTCATTGGTCATTACATATGCAGCTGGCGATAGGTAAAACCACGACCGCATTGCATATATAGAAATAAGTTTTAAAACCAATGATTATAGCCGCTATATACATTCCAATATCCGTAATCTTGAGCCATAAGTAAACGCTACGAATATATGCTCCCCTGTTATAAGCTTGCAACTTTGTTGCTAAAGTACAGGTCGCATCAGTGGGGTATGGGTGAAAGCAGTTATCATCACCATCACCATCACCACCACCACCACCATCATCATCATCCTCAACATCGTTGTCGTTGTCATTGCCATCGTCATTGCCATCGTCATCATCATCAGACCTTTTGTTGACATAGTCCCCATAAAAGTCGTCAACAGCGTGACTGTTTTAATAAAACTCAAAATTTATAAGTTTCAGGCTAGCCGAGACCTTCATATTCAAAAGCTGCTTTCCTATGTAGGTTGTGCTGGCATCGATAATCAACAAAAACGATTTTATTGACAATACTCCTGCATTATGTAAAAGTGCAAAGTGAGTGTTAGCGGCAGTACAGTAACTTACTAATGACACATGCAAAATAGCAAATACTAATTATCAATATCAAATAAAACTATATTGCATGTCACTTTTCAATAAGGCTTGAAAAGCATTGGCGATTAACATCCCAGACTGCCACGTTCATTGGGTCATAATCGGCCAGTACTGTGCCAGTGGTGGCGGCAGGCGGCCAGCTACAGGTTCGATGTGGAGCCAACGAAAGTGGCTGTCAGAAGTAGAACGACATTTACACAGGTGTTGCTCACATGGTTGTACCTAAAAGGAATTGTCAATTTTACAGGGGGCATTAGGTCCCCAAGCTGGAATCCAAAGGGAAGAAAGTTATATGTGTAGCCACCAAGGCTCCGCGGTCGTTGGAAAAATACAGGCCTATACAGCCATAAATATTGAACTTTATGTGGCAGTGAGCCAAAGGCTGGATTGTTATAGGTCGGCAACAAGTATTGTGACAGAGCAGTCTGTTTAGTATAACACCTGGGCGACTAGCCGCTCTGACGAAGGATTTAAAGAGACAACAATGTCTTTGTATAGGCTTTTAAACATGTAACAGTTTAGAAGTCTTTCATAGGCTCGCATGAGATCATAAGCCTCGAAATGCCTAAAGCCCCTTATGCGCTGAAGGCTGCGTAGGCATTTTAAAGATTTAAATAGACAGTCATCACGTGACTCTCTATCAGGTGACAGTTCGTATTAGGTACACATCGTATGGTTCATAGCAGTCAGAAGACATGGCTTCTCGTCGTTTTAATTCTTTCGAGAAGCATTTCATCGTTTTGCTAGTGTGGCAATCGTATTTGGCTGGTGAGTGTAGTGTAGATCTAACGGTTCCTTAAAAATAAAACGCAAATGCTGAGCTTTGGGCGAAGGTCGTCTGTTTAAGCCTAGAACTTTCGACCGATATCAAAAGTGAAAGAGAATTTAATGCAACTGCGTAGTTTGCCTTAAGCCTGCAGCTTGTGTCTATTTGCGCAGTTGTTTCACAGTTAGGCAGGACCCACGATTATTATTTATTTATTACTGACCTTTGTTGGGGCTAAATACGGGATAATTGTAACAACTGTTCTAGTTTTAATGTGCTGCTTAATGCATATAGTAGTAGTGGTGGGGTGGTGGTGGTGGTAGTAGTAGTAGTAAGATTTATATAGCGCCGTAGCACGGCCGAAGCCGAAAAATTGTAATTGCAATTATTAACTTCTATCGTGCCGGTGTCTAATGCACGAGACATCAACCGATGGCGCACCAAAGCCAAAACCGCCATTAGGTCAATATCCCGAAGGCCAGTCCGCTACGACAGAGACAGCCTATAGTGGATAAGCAATTTGTAAAACGTAAGGCTTAAGCTGAGAACGAAATGCCATACACTATTTAGCAGAAAGAACACATGCAGGAGAGAGGTTCAAAATTTAGGTCCAGCAACTGAGAAAGCTCTTTCACCAAGAACAGAACAAAAGGCGCTGTCATGAATTCAAAAATCAACGACAGCCATATGGTATTTTAAAACAAAGGTCTGAGTCGTGACTTGAATGTGAGCAGACATGTGGCATTCTTCACATGGTCAGGAAGATTGCTCCACGCAGTGGGTCCGGGTGACAGAAGGAACATTCGCCAAACCTTGTGGAAGACCGCGGGACATGCATATATATGTATATATATACATACATGCATATATATTCATGAAACGCATA